>JARQOC010000004.1:613649484-613728880 GCA_033576535.1 Allobates femoralis | reverse complement strand
TAAGTGCAGCAAGAGTAAGTTCATTAAACAGGCGGTTACTTAAAGCCTCAAGAAATAGTTCTCACAAATAATAAACTCCCATCAGCCTGGGAATGAGAATCCACAGAAAAACAAGTCCAAACACTATTTAGTGCACTTTTAAAAGAGTCCCAATGTCCAGAGTGCTGCACAATAAACAATAGTTCAGTAAGTGCTAAAAAAACAAGTCCAAACACTATTTAGTGCATCTTTAAAAGCGTGAGAATGTCTAGAGAGCTGCATGACAAACAACAGTTCAGTAAGTGGTGACAAGGCACACGAGGCTCATGTGACACAGGAGCAGATGAAGACAGCAGCAGAGTCAGAGCACAGGCAGCTGGAAGCAGGAGAGGAGCAAGAGGCAGGCGAGATTTACTGGAGTCCAGAGGTAATTGCTGAAGAAGACCGAGCGAATCAGCAGGAGGTGGAGCAGACAGGAAGCCAGGCTAGATGCTAGGCTGAGATTTATAAAGGCAAAAAGGAGGATCACATGATCAGAAGCGAGGCAGTGGACACCATCTTGGAAAGGGGCATGACGCACAGAATGTCAATAGAGATCCAAAGTTCTAATATTACGCCCTCCCTAGAATTGGCCTTAGGACGATACTGGACCTGGTTTCTTAAGGTATCTTAGGCTGCCTTCACACCGCGGTAAGATCTGTTGCAAGCAACGTTTTTGTGTCCGGATAGAAAAATCCGAATTCTCCCGGATTCTTCCGGAGAGATGGAAACCGGATGGCAGAAAGCTGTCATCTGGCTCCATCCAGCCCCATGGGATACTATGGGGCCAAAATCTGGTCCGGGGCTGTCTGGTTTACACCGGACAGGCCCGGATCGGATCTTGCCGCGGTGTGAAGCCAGCCTTAGATGGAATTCGGCAATCTTCTGTGGGGGACTGACGTTAGCCACCGGTTCCCAAGAGCCTTATTCAGGTGGATACCCCTGCCATCCTATAAGGTACTGGAGCAGTTTTCTGCGAATCTTGGAATCAATGATCTCCACTAAGAATTGCTCCTGACCATCTACCATTACAGGTTGCGGTGGGAGTACAACGCATCCCTGGAAGGTATTATGAGACACAGATTTTAATAAAGAGATTTGAAATACTAGGTGTACCTTCATTGTTCTAGAAAGCTTTAGATGGCAGGCAACAGAGCTCACCATAGCACTGATCCACTGATCTTGAAAGGACCAATGAACTTCTGTCCCAGCTTCTGTGAAGGAACATTCTGTCTTAGATTTTTAGACAACTATATTGAGTCAGTACAGATTTTGTTCATTTGCAGCCCGGACAGACCTCAGCAACCGGGATGGCTCGTCCAGGACACCCCTTTTATGTTTCTTCCTTCTCAGTTGCTTCTTTCCTCAGTGATGCCTGCTAGCCTAACTCCTGCTCACGCCTCCGCGCACCGTGCCCCGATCTAGCAGCCACGGGTCTTGTCAGGCAACCGGTACCAAGTCCTCTGACCCTAGCACGGCTGCCTTTTCAGCGGATGTGCCGGGAGTCAGCCACAGCTCCTCTGGACCTCGTGGCCTCCGGTTCCGTGGTTGTAGCGTGGAGACTCCGCCACCTTCAGGGCCAGTCCCCTGGTCTGCAACCTGCCCCTCTGTTTCCCTCCAGATACAGGTGCACAGGTGGATCATTTACTTCCTGCACCCCTAGGGCTCCCTCTTTCTCTCTGCAGTCTGCTGTTCTGGGACCCGGGACAAGCCGCATTCCTACTCAAGTCCTCTGGGTCTTTTCCCCCCACTGCTCTCACTTTCTCCTCGACTGTCTCTCTTCTCGACTGTCTACTTCCTGTTCTCTTTCCTTTTGTCCCCTTTTCTACTTCATGACTGCTCTTCCTAACTTCCAACCCTCCACCTTTCCCCTGCTGTCTCAATGACTACCTGAGCCCTCACTCTGCAGGGTCCGCTCGCTGTCCCCTGGTGTGTTTTTGTGCTTTTGATGGTGTTCGAATTTACCATCTACTCAGAACAGGAATACTACACCCGTGGATTGGGTGCAGTATCCCTCTGTGACGACCAGACCGCAGGGGCGCCACATATGCATTTATGTACGCTTGGTGTATGCATGTGTGTGTGCTCAGTGTATACATATGTGTGTATTCAGTGTATACATACATGTGTGCTCAATTTATACATATCTGTGTGTGCTCGATGTATGCATATGTGTGCACTCAGTGTATACATACATGCGTGATCGTTGTTTACAAGTGTGTGCTTGCTGTGTACATACAGTACAGACCAAAAGTTTGGACACACCTTCTCATTCAAAGAGTTTTCTTTATTTTCATGACTATGAAAATTGTAGATTCACACTGAAGGCATCAAAACTATGAATTATCACATGTGGAATTATATACTTAACAAAAAAGTGTGAAACAACTGTTAATATGTCTTATATTCTAGGTTCTTCCTTTTGCTGTGATTACTGCTTTGCACACTCTTGGCATTGTCTTGATGAGCTTCAAGAGGTAGTCACCGGAAATGGTCTTCACTTCACAGGTGTGCCCTGTCAGGTTTAATAAGTGGGATTTCTTGCCTTATAAATGGATGTGGGACCATCAGTTGTGTTGTGCAGAAGTCTGGTGGATACACAGCTGATCGTCCTACTGAATAGACTGTTAGAATTTGTATTATGGCAAGAAAAAAGCAGCTGAAGAAAGAGAAACGAGTGGCCATCATTACTTTAAGAAATGAAGGTCAGTCAGCCCGAAAAATTGGGAAAAGTTTGAAAATGTCAAGTGCATTTGCAAAAACCATCAAGTGCTACAAAGAAACTGGCTCACATAAGGACTGTCCCAGGAAAGGAAGAGCAAGAGTCACCTCTGCTGCGGAGGATAAGTTCATCCGAGTCACCAGCCTCAGAAATCGCAGGTTAACAGCAGCTCAGATTAGAGACCAGGTCAATGCCACACAGAGTTCACAGCAGACACATCTCTACAACAACTGTTAAGAGGAGACTTTGTGCAGCAGGCCTTCATGGTAAAATAGCTGGAAACCACTGCTAAGGACAGGCAACAAGCAGAAGAGCCTTGTTTGGGCTAAAGAACACAAGGAATGGACATTACACCAGTGGAAATCTGTGCTTTGGTCTGATGAGTCCAAATTTGAGATCTTTGGTTCCCACCGTGTCTTTGTGCGACACAGAAAAGGTGAACGGATGGACTCTACATGCCTGGTTCCCACCGTGAAGCATGGAGGAGGTGTGATGGTGTGGGGGGGCTTTGCTGGTGACACTGTTGGGGATTTATTGACAATTGAAGGCATACTGAACCAGTATGGCCACCACAGCATCTCGCAGCGGCATGCTATTCCATCCGGTTTACGTTTAGTTGGACCATCATTTATTTTTCAACAGGACAATGACCCCAAACACACCTCCAGGCTGTGTAAGGGCTATTTGACCAAGAAGGAGAGTGATGGGGTGCTACGCCAGATGACCTGGCCTCCACAGTCACCAGACCTGAACCCAATTGAGATGGTTTGGGGTGAGCTGGACCGCAGAGTGAAGGCAAAAGGACCAACAAGTGGTAAGCATCTCTGGGAACTCCTTCAAGACTGTTGAAAGACCATTTCCGGTGACTACCTCTTGAAGCTCATCAAGAGAAGCCAAGAGTGTGCAAAGCAGTAATCAAAGCAAAAGGTGGCTACTGTGAAGAACCTAGAATATAAGACATATTTTCAGTTGTTTCACACTTTTTTGGTAAGTCTATAATTCCACATGTGATAATTCATAGTTTTGATGCCTTCAGTGTGAAGCTACAATTTTCATAGTCATGAAAATAAAGAAAACACTTTGAATCAGAAGGTCCAAACGTTTGGTCTGTACTGTATGTGTGTGATTGATGTATACATAGGTGTGTGTGCTTGGTGTATCCACTAGCTGCGACTTAATAAATTCAAAGTATCCAAACATTAGGGAGGGAGGGTGGGCGATGCTCACCCTGTGAGCAGTATGGTAAAGAGGAAGAGGATGGGCTCGGGGCAAAGCTTATAAGGCCCGGGGGAGGGCCTGCAGAGTGAGGAGGAGAGGGGCAGCGTCCATTACTCGGTGGGGAGGAGCAGGGGGGTTGGATCAGAAGGGCTCAGGAGTCATGTGCAGCGGCAGCAGCATCAGCCGCAGTGCACTACAGACTGCCGAGACCCACCCACTGGTTCTCACCGCCACGCAATGAGCCATGAAGACACATGGGATATCTTTTTTCCAACCTTATTGAGGGTATAAACGTTACACGACTCATATATAATTGAAAACGTGGGGGTTGTGTTGTTTTGGCCGCAGCTCAACCGTAGGCACAAATCCGCCTTATAAACCAGAGGGGAAGAGGCCCGATGCCCTCGGCCGCCCGAGGCATGTTGCCCCTCACCAGAGCCCTCATCCACCAGCTGCAACTTAATAACCAGCCAAGGAGTAGTGAGGGCATAAACCCGAGCTGCGACCCCCACCGAACAACCTCAAAGCCTGGACTGCGCCGTCTTGTAACCTGAAGGAGATATTAACCAAACCGAACTTGTTCATGTGTACGCATCCTCCATGTCAAAATGGCCATTGACCAAATCCAACTGATATATCTGCCCGCTGGGCAGCCCTGATCAGCAAACGACGGCCCAGAATCCTTCTACTAGGACCGACACCATCTAGAAAAAAACAACAATTAGCATCTCTTTGATTTCGATATATGATGCCCAAAATGCCAGGACATTCTGTATTCCCCATTTCTTCTTCATTATTCTTGTACCTCATCTATTATTCATGCGTCGTGTTTTTTTTTTTATTATTATGATTAGTGATGAGCGAGCAGTAAAATGCCCGGGTGCTCGATGCTCGGGTTGAGCATATCGAGATGCTCGGGTGCTCGACCGAGCACCGAGCCCAATGTCATCCTATGGGAAACCAGAGCATTTTTCCGGCGGCACCCCCGGCAGCCTGGATAAACCCTAAAAATGTCACAAAAGTATCAGAACAGTATGATTTTCAATCATATTGTGGTGTGCTCCTTGCATATGCCAATATCTTTTCTCCCCTTACATACCGTTTTTGTTGGCATGGTGAGCACCCCGTTGATATTCTTCTATCATTAGTGATGCTGCTCATTTTCTCCTTTTGACAAAAGTATCAGAACAGTGCTCAAATAACATGGGAACAGCATGGGGGAAGACCCCTGGAAGCATTTCAGACCCCAAGGTCACTGCTGTGAACAATGTTGTCTGAGTATTACGCCACTTTTACTGACTCACAATAAAACGTCCAAAAACAAAACCAAAATGGATTTTCCTGGGGTAAATGGTAAGGGATCATACTCACTTGTGAGACAGTGTTGGTGTATTATATTTTTTTTTTATTACTTTAAAGATTAAAAAAAAAAATTGAGAGGCACTCCGATGCCCCATGGAAGAGACGTGGAGGAGGGTCTCTTTAAATACTTTATGTTCCCATTATAAGGTAGTGGGTCTCCCATAGTGTTTAGCATACTTTTAAAAAGCAAATATCACAACGTTTAAAATGCACAAGGCCGGTGGCAAGAGACGAGGAGCTGGACGTGATGGTGATGGTGCATGCAGAGGCCGAGGCTGTGGGCAACCTAGAATTGTGACACAACAAACACCCACATCTTCTCGCCTGACCTTCCTGTCCCAATTCCTAGGGGTCTGCACCACACCACTTTTAAACCCAGAGCAGTGTCAAATAGTTGTTAGTTGGATTCCACACGGTCAAGTATTAGTAGCCGTGAGTGTGGGCCACATATTCCTCACCCTGATCCTCCTTCCTCCCACCATGCCGAGTGGGATCCCTCACTTGGACACTCTGAAGAGCTGTTCAGTTTGCCATTGAACGATCCGGACCTCTCGCCCGCTCCACTTGAAGTGGGGCATGAGGAGATCGTATGTAATGATGCCCAAATATTTGAGCAGCCACGGTTGCATGAAGGCAACGGTCGGAAAATATCACAAGAGGTGGATAATAATGAGATACAATTGCCAGAAAGTCAGGAGAAGGACCAGGGTGCGGATGTGGAAGACGACGTGGTGGATGATCCAGTAACTGACCCAACATGACAGGAGGACATGCAAAGTGAGGACAGCTGCACACAGGGGGAGGGAGGCGTAGCACCACAACAGGCAGGAAGAAGTAGTGTGGTGGCTGCAGACAGAAGGCAGGCAACTGTTCCCCATAACACCAACACGAATGAAGTTGCCAGTACAACTCTTAGGTCTTCCCGAGTCTGTCTGTTTTTTAAAGAATCTGCTGATAATTCCAAAAAGGCCATTTGCAACACCTGCCATGCCAGCGTCAGCAGGGGTAGCAAAACTAGCTGACCACTACCAGCATGATCAGGCACATGGCAGTAAAGCATACCGGTTCACCCCAGGAAGCAACAGAAGCAACCTGGTCACTGGAGTCCGAGTCTGCAAGGGTCCAGTTAGCCCAGCAGAAAACACTGAAGAGCCAGGGAGACTCCAGTCTCCTGGCCAAGACATGTAGCAGAGCCACTAACAAAGCCAGGGACCACAGAGGAGATAGCGGTGCCTAACACAAGGTTCTCATCGCATGCTATACAAGTGAGGAAAACAGGAGAGGTCAGGGCCAGGTATCAGAGAGGTCAGGACTATAGTACACACACAGAGACAAGGAGGCATCACAACTCATCGGGTGTGGAAATCCTGAACTGCCAATTGATCACCTGGACTGTACCCTGGACGTTACCTTGCAACATCATAAGTAAAAGGAACGGAAACAACTTCCAGCATGTGTGTGTGTGTTATTACGGCCCCTGATCCTGCCCTTAACATAGAATGTGTGCCAGCGTCTCTACCTGACAAGCTGCCTCCCAGTGTGAAATCCCTGTATCCATCATTGCCCCTGGGATCCCACTCCAACTACGGAGAGCATTACCACCTAGCTGCCACATCATCATCCCCGGACGTCTGCAAGCAGAATCGGTACCATTACCGAATACCGTAGGTGGCATCACGTTAAAAATGATTTTTTATTTTTACTATTTTTGCCACTTTTCAGCGACCACCAGGGCCCGGGCACAGGCCACCCATGACATCCCCATACCGCAACGCCCGGGACTGGGTACCCCACAAAGACGAAGATGCCTCCTGTTCTGCACCTGCCGTTGCACAATTAGGCATAATACCACCATCAGAAACCACATTCACATCCTTGTCCCAGTGCAGCGTTCAGTTATCCCTACCCAAGTCTTTGGAACGCAAGCGCAAATTTGCATCCAACTAACCACAGGCCACACTACTCAATTCGCACATTTCGCAACTGCTTGCGCTAGAAATGCTGCCTCTTAGGCTAGTGGAGATGGAAGCATTCCACAACCCGATGGCGGCGGTCGTCCCTCGTTACTCGGTCCCCAGCCGCCACTATTTCTCCCAGTGTGCCGTCCCCACATTGCACAAGAATGTGTCCCAAAACATTAACCGTTCCCTTACCAATGCAGTTTCTGTGAAAGTCCACCTAACCACGGACACGTGGACAAGGGCTTGTGGGCAGGGACAGTACATCTCGCTGACGGCACAATGGATTAATATAATGGAAGCCGGGACCCAGTCGGACCTTGGGACAGAACATGTCCTCCCAACGCCAAGGATTGCGGGCCCTAACTCAGTTAGGGTTGCCCCACAGTCTACAGCTCCTGCACGTCATCCTCCTCAGCCTCCTCCTCTACACCCTCCACAACAGTATCAAGCTGGAAGCAGTGCAGCAATGCCTCGGCCAAGCGGCAACAGGCTGTGCTGAATCTAATATGCATAGGTGACAAATCCCACAATGCTGAAGAGATGTGGACAGCTCTGAAAGAACAGGCAGATCACTGGCTCACACCTCTGAACCTACAGCCTGCCATGGTCGTGTGTGACAATGGTCGGAACCTGGTGGCGACTCTGAGGCGAGGCAAGCTGACACATGTTCCATGAGTTGGCCCATGTGCTCAACCTCATGGTTCAGCGGTTTCTTAAATCCCACCCAGAGCTGTCTGATCTGCTCGTCAAAGTACGCCGTCTGTGTGCCCATTTTAGAAAGTCACCTACTGCTTCGGCCGCCCTTGCAGGGTTTCAGCAGTGTTTGCAGCTTCTGGCTCACAGACTGGTGTGTGATGTCCCCACGCATTGGAATTCCACACTGCACATGTTGGTTAGGATTTGTGAGCAGAAGAGGGCAGTTGTTGACTACCAGCATCAACAAGGCTGTCGGTATTTGGTTCACACTCCACACATAAGACCTCAGGATTGGACATGGATGTTCGACATATCTACCATCCTCCAAAACTTTGAGGATTCCACCAAGATGGTGAGTGGCGATGATGCCATCATTAGCATCACCATCCCTCTTCTCTGTCTTCTAAAACGCTCTCTGCTCAAAATCAAAGATGATGCATTGCAGGCAAAGCACGATGAGATGGAGCAAGGCCAAGGAACCATACAGAGTGATTACACACAGCCCAGCCTCATCTCATCACAACGTCGATTGGGGGACAATGAGGAGGAAGAGGAACGTGAGCAAGTTTCATGCACTATAGATGGTTCTACCTGCACAACTGTCATACCGTCTGTTCAGCGTGGATGGCCAGAGGACAGGGACGAGGAGAGCATGGTCAGTCGTCCTCTTGGGGAGGACATGGAAGTCTTGCCTGTTACCAGTCTGGCGCACATGGCTGACTTTATGTTACGCTGCCTTTCCTGTGCCACTCGAGTTATCAAAATTTTGGGTGACACTCATTATTGGTTGGTGACACTTTTAGACCCACACTACAAGGAGAACTTTCTATCTCTTATTCCCGAGACGGAGAGGTCTACAAAAATGGTCCAGCACCAGAAGGCCCTTGTTGTGGAATTAGTAAAAAAAATTCCCTTCTGAAAACGCTGGTAGCAGAGGTCACAGTTCGATGGACAACCAAGGAGTACAGGCAAGAGAGACACAACTCCAACCCAGCATAGGTAAGGGAACACTCTCAAAGATCTGGGAGAGTTTTCTCAGCTCCTCCCATGGCACAGGCCCTGAGGCGAGGGGTACTCTCACAAGGACTGCCAAGTTTGGGAAGATGCTGACGGAGTACCTTGCCAACCGTACCAAAGTCCTCCGTGATTCCTCTGTAACCTATAATTATTGGGTCTCCAAGCTGGACACGTGGCATGAACTGGCTCTCTGTGCCTTGGAAGTCCTGGCCTGCCCTGCCGCTAATGTTTTGTCAGAGCGGGTTTTTAGTGCCGCAGGGGGAATTATTACTGATAAGCGCACCCGCCTGTCAACTGAAAATGCTGACAGGCTGACTCTTATCAAGATGAACAAGGCCTGGATTGGGCAAGACTTTTCAACATACTCAAATGATAGCAGCGTAACATAAAGTCAAAGCCAGTGTCTTTTTTGGGGAGGTACACTCCCATGCTCCTCTTCACCCCCACACATGGGTATGTGCTTCCTGATTTTGGCTATTTGCTGTAGTCCTCCTCTTTCTCCTCATCCTCCACCATCATATCACCAGGGTGACCTTGGTCCATGATGCAACACCCACATAACATTTTTAAATGGTGTTTATGATGCCCGTAACCAAAAAAAAAAATAAAATTATACAGTATATTCATGTATACCCCACCGGGAGTAAATGTTTCAGTCCATACTTAGTGCATGGCATTACAAGTATAGGAGACCCACTCCTTTGTAATGGGAATGTTGTTTTATGAGGCCCTCCTCCACGTCTCTTAAAAGGGGCATTGGAGTGCCTCCCAATTTTTGGCAGCCTGCATAAGGCAACACTATGGAAGACCCACTTTATAATAATGGGAACATTCAGTATTTGAAGAGGACCTGTCACTTCTACCCCAAAGATTTCAATCTAAAGGTAGCACTGAATGCAGCATGTAGGCTGCATTCAGGCAAGGGGTCCCCCAAGTGTTTCTGATGTTTAAATCATGAAATACAGCCTTTTAAAATGTATACAACTGAGTCAGGAGGGCATTACCAGATCCATGAGTCAGGTCCTTCTCCAGGGGCTATTCCTGCCCCCTGCTTCTATGTTCCTCCCTCCTCCCTGTCCTGGTCGCCTCCTTGATGACTGTCAGCTCTCCTCGCTCTCCTCAGGTCATCAAGGAGGCAACCAGGACAGGTAGGAGGGAGGAACATAGAAGCAGGGGGCAGGAATAGCCCCCAGGAATGACCTGACTCATGGATCTGGTAATGCCCTCCTGACTCAGTTGTACACATTGTAAAAGGCTGTATTTCATGATTTAGATATCAGAAACACTTGGGGGACCCCTTGCCTGAATGCAGCATACATGCTGCATTCAGTGCTGCCTTTAGATTGAAATCTTGGGGGGTGGTGACAGGTCTTCTATAAAGAGGCCCTCCTCCACGTCTCTTCCATGGGGCATTGGAGTTTTTTTTTTAATCTTCAATGTAATAATTAAAAAAATACACCAACACTGCCTCACAAGTGGGTATGTCCCCAGGAAAGTCCATTTTGGTTTCATTTTTGGATGTTTTATTGTGAGTCTGTAAAAGTGGTGCAATACTCGCTCATCCCTAATAATGACCCTTGGGTTTTCATTGGCTGTAAGCCATAATCATCAACATTAACATAAATAAACACATGAAATTGATCCCTCTGTGTAATGTCTCTATATAATAGATGTGGTCACTTTATGTATTGAATTACTGAGATAAAGTCACTTTTTGGTGATCTTCTAATTCATTGAGATGCTCCTGTATGTACAGCTGAACTCATAGGGGGAGGTGGGGGACAGAGATAAAAAAGACACAAGTTGGAAAAAAGACACTTTATGTTGGGCTTAATATATAAACTAACAACAAATATGCCTTTACTATGTTATGTAAAATATAATGCAATTTTCAGAATAACACTTTAAATATGGTACATCAGCTAAGACAGGGATATAAAAAGTCTCTACATTATACTGTTATAATAGACTGCATTACAATATATTTTGTTTAAAATGTTAGCTATTTCTAATAATATGGACATCTTCCCACCATATTTTTAATGTTCATCTTTTTTCTAAATAATCTTTACAACACATATTTTTTTTTTACCAATTTGTTACTGTGAGTTTGCAAAGGAGAAATCAGCTCAGGAATTAAGCTGTGCTGATACATGAGAGCTGGTGATGACAGCAGCATCCTGGACTCACAGACATCACATCCAGCCTGTATTACTGGGAGGGACACACAGACCTCACATCCAGCCTATATTACTGGGGGACACACAGACCTCACATCCAGCCTATATTACTGGGAGGGACACACAGACCTCACATCCAGCCTATATTACTGGGAGGGACACACAGACCTCACATCCAGCCTATATTACTGGGAGGGACACACAGACCTCACATCCAGCCTATATTACTGGGAGGGACACACATACCTCACATCCAGCCTATATTACTGGGAGGGACACACAGAGCTCACATCCAGCCTATATTACTGGGAGAGACACACAGACCTCACATCCAGCCTATATTACTGGAGAGGCACACAGACCTCACATCCAGCCTGTATTACTGGGAGGGACACACAGACCTCACATCCAGCCTATATTACTGGGAGGGACACACAGACCTCACATCCAGCCTATATTACTGGGAGGGACACACATACCTCACATCCAGCCTATATTACTGGGAGGGACACACAGACCTCACATCCAGCCTGTATTACTGGGAGGGACACACAGACCTCACATCCAGCCTGTATTACTGGGAGGGACACACAGACCTCACATCCAGCCTGTATTACTGGGAGAGACACACAAACCTCACATCCAGCCTGTATTACTGGGAGGGACACACAGACCTCACATCCAGCCTATATTACTGGGAGGGACACACAGACCTCACATCCAGCCTATATTACTGGGAGGGACACACATACCTCACATCCAGCCTATATTACTGGAGAGACACACAGACCTCACATCCAGCCTATATTACTGGGAGAGACACACAGACCTCACATCCAGCCTATATTACTGGGAGGGACACACAGACCTCACATCCAGGCTATATTACTGGGAGGGACACACATACCTCACATCCAGCCTATATTACTGGGAGAGACACACAGACCTCACATCCAGCCTATATTACTGGAGAGGCACACAGACCTCACATCCAGCCTGTATTACTGGGAGGGACACACAGACCTCACATCCAGCCTATATTACTGGGAGGGACACACAGACCTCACATGCAGCCTATATTACTGGGAGAGACACACAGACCTCACATCCAGCCTGTATTACTGGGAGGGACACACAGACCTCACATCCAGCCTGTATTACTGGGAGGGACACACAAACCTCACATCCAGCCTGTATTACTGGCAGGGACACACAGACCTCACATACAACCTGTATTACTGGGAGAGACACACATACCTCACATTCAGTCTGTATTACTTGTAGGGACACACAGACCTCACATCCAGCCTGTATTACTGGGAGGGACACACAGAGCTCACATCCAGCCTGTATTACTAGGAGGGACACACAGACCTCACATCCTGCCTGTATTACTGGGGGGGACACACAGACCTCACATCCAGCCTGTATTACTGGAAGGGACACACAGAGCTCACATCCAGCCTGTATTACTGGGAAGGACACACAGACCTCACATCCAGCCTATATTACTGGAGAGACACACAGACCTTACATCCAGCCTGTATTACTGGAAGGGACACACAGACCTCACATAGATCCTGTATTACTGGGAAGGACACACAGACCTCCTGTATGTACAGCTGAACTCATAGGGGAGGTGGGGGACAGAGATAAAAAACACACAAGTTGGAAAAAAGACACTTTATGTTTGGGCTTAATATATAAACTAACAACACGTATGCCTTTACTATGTTATGTAAAAAATAATGCAATTTTGAGAATAACACTTTAAATATGGTACATCAGCTAAGACAGGGATATAAAAAGTCTCTACATTATACTGTTGTAATAGACTACATTACAATATATTTTGTTTAAAATGTTAGCTATTTCTAATAATATGGATATCTTCCCACTATATTTTTAATGTTCATCTTTTTTCTAAATAATCTTTACAACACATATTTTTTTTTTACCAATTTGTTACTGTGAGTTTGCAAAGGAGAAATCAGCTCAGGAATGAAGCTGTGCTGATACATGAGAGCTGGTGATGACAGCAGCATCCTGGACTCACAGACATCACATCCAGCCTGTATTACTGGGAGGGACACACAGACCTCACATCCAGCCTATATTACTGGGAGGGACACACAGACCTCACATCCAGCCTATATTACTGGGAGGGACACACATACCTCACATCCAGCCTATATTACTGGAGAGACACACAGACCTCACATCCAGCCTATATTACTGGGAGAGACACACAGACCTCACATCCAGCCTATATTACTGGGAGGGACACACAGACCTCACATCCAGGCTATATTACTGGGAGGGACACACATACCTCACATCCAGCCTATATTACTGGGAGAGACACACAGACCTCACATCCAGCCTATATTACTGGAGAGGCACACAGACCTCACATCCAGCCTGTATTACTGGGAGGGACACACAGACCTCACATCCAGCCTATATTACTGGGAGGGACACGCAGACCTCACATCCAGCCTATATTACTGGGAGAGACACACAGACCTCACATCCAGCCTGTATTACTGGGAGGGACACACAGACCTCACATCCAGCCTGTATTACTGGGAGGGACACACAAACCTCACATCCAGCCTGTATTACTGGCAGGGACACACAGACCTCACATACAACCTGTATTACTGGGAGATACACACATACCTCACATTCAGTCTGTATTACTTGTAGGGACACACAGACCTCACATCCAGCCTGTATTACTGGGAGGCACACACAGAGCTCACATCCAGCCTGTATTACTTGTAGGGACACACAATCCTCACATCCAGCCTGTATTACTAGGAGGGACACACAGACCTCACATCCTGCCTGTATTACTGGGAGGGACACACAGAGCTCACATCCAGCCTGTATTACTGGGGGACACACAGACCTCACATCCAGCCTGTATTACTGGAAGGGACACACAGAGCTCACATCCAGCCTGTATTACTGGGAAGGACACACAGACCTCACATCCAGCCTATATTACTGGAGAGACACACAGACCTTACATCCAGCCTGTATTACTGGAAGGGACACGCAGAGCTCACATCCAGCCTGTATTACTGGGGGACACACAGACCTCACATCCAGCCTGTATTACTGGAAGGGACACACAGAGCTCACATCCAGCCTGTATTACTGGGAAGGACACACAGACCTCACATCCAGCCTATATTACTGGAGAGACACACAGACCTTACATCCAGCCTGTATTACTGGAAGGGACACACAGACCTCACATAGAGCCTGTATTACTGGGAAGGACACACAGACCTCACATCCAGCCTATATTACTGGAGAGACACACAGACCCTACATCCAGCCTGTATTACTGAGAGGGATACACATACCTCACATTCAGCCTGTATTACTGGGAGGGACACACAGAGCTCACATCCAGCCTGTATTATTGGAGAGACACACAGACCTCACAACCAGCCTGTATTACTGGAAGGGACACACAGAGCTCACATCTATCACACAGACATCACATCCAGCCTGTATTACTTGTAGGGACACACAGACCTCACATCCAGCCTGTATTACTGGAAGGGACACAGAGAGCTCACATCCAGCCTGTATTACTGGAAGGGACACACAGAGCTCACATCCAGCCTGTATTACTGGAAGGGACACAGAGACCTCACATCCAGCCTGTATTACTGGAAGGGACAGGAGCACATGAGAAACGTCTGAAACTAGACACAGGTTGTAAACTGCATAACAGGAGCCCTGAGAATGCATGACGGGATGAAGATTGTAGTTTGACACTTAGAGCAACTCAAGGAAACCCGTATCAAATAATTGCTTTTGTGTCAAAGGTGTCCAGAGCCTGGAAGAAGTTAAAGGAATCCTGTCACCTCCAAAACGCCTCCTAAGCTAGCAAAACACGTCCCTGCAGCATCCTATCACTAATCTCACACTCCTTTTGTCTCCTAAAAGCATCCTGTGAAAGTGCATAAAAACGTTTTAATACTCATTAGTGATTATAATTAGCAGGGGCTACATCCTTTAGTCACCAGGGCATGTTGTTTTGCAGCCTGAATGATCCACCCTCTCTCTGTCTGTGGTGCTGTTATGTGCAGCTGAAGGCAGGACTAATGATTTGCATTCTGTGAGTGATAAAGAGAGGGGAGGGCAGAGCCTGCACAAGCAGAGCAAACAGACAGAGAGAGGGTGGATCCTGGAGCCTGCAAAACAACAGGCTCTAAAGGCTAAAGAATATAGCCCCTACTAATTATAATCACTAATGAGGGAGTATTAAAAGTTTTTATGCACTTTCACAGTTTGCTTTTAGGAGACAAAATGAGTGTGAGATTAGTGATAGGATGCTGCAGGGACATGTTTTGATAGCTTAGGAGGCGTTCTGGAGGTGACAGGATCCCTTTAATTTTTTCTTTAAAGACCTGTAGAAAACAGAAAGAGCTCAGCTATGCCCCCCCCCCCTCCTCCACTGCTGCCTCCTACTGACTGAAGGATGCACAAACAGATTGTTCAACCGTGATATCATCAGTCTCCAGGCAGATTCTTCTATGTTTATGGTTCCTCATAGCTGCTCTGTCTGATATCTTTATAGAACCTCTATGTACCCATAACGCAGCATGAAGGGGCTCAGTGAAGGCGGCAGTGAAGGTGTGTAAGTGTCTGATGGGGTCACACAGCTCATAAAAGGACAGCTGCCCGACCTCATAATCCAGACAGATCCTGACTCTATCACTGGAGATCTGCTGAGTTAACTGGATCTTATTGTCATGTTTAAAAAAATTGAAATTATTATAGGCCTTATTTCCTAACAAACACCAGGACTTCCTATTATCGCCAATACATACATGATCTCCCCTCCTGTCTATACTGGGATAACACATCCCCACCATCCACAATCCTGATCTACTGCTCTCCACATCCCAGTAATGTCGTCCTGAGGTAAATCCCCTCCTGCTCATCACCTGAGGATACTGGAATCTCTCTGCTGTTTCTGGACGATTCTGTATTATTTCTGTCCAGGTCGCAGTTTTCAGGTCGTCTGATATAAGGAGATTATTACCAGCCGTGTTTACATCCAGTAATATGTCTGCAGGATCCTCCCCATAGAAGATCACATTTACACCTCTTATTAGATCAGATAATGTGTGTGATATGTGTGAGATCAGCTCCGCACCCAGATCACCTCCATCATGTCCTCTTGTGTCCTCATCACCTCCATCATGTCCCCCTGTGTCCTTATTACCTCCATCATGTCCCCCTGTGTCCTCATCACCTCCATCATGTCCTCTTGTGTCCTCATCACCTCCATCATGTCCTCTTGTGTCCTCAACACCTCCCACCTCCTCAGGATCACACAAGTCACCGGTGTCTGGATCCTGTAAGACAGTCAGTGGATCAGTCATGTTACACAGCTCCTCAATGTGCCTCATCCTCCTGGACAGCTCGTCCTTCTTTATCTCCAGCTTCTGGATCACATCAGACAGTGACATCTTCTCTTCCCGCCTGGAGATGTCACTCAGGACCTTCTTCTCCAGGTCGTCCACCCGTCTCCTGATGTCTATAAACAGGGCAGTGACTCTCTCGGATTCTTTTGCTGCTTTCTTTTGAGCTTTTTTCCTGCAGTTTTTAAGACTTATAATTCCTTCCAGAGTTTTTTTTCTCTTTGTGGTCAGTTTACGCAGCACAGTTTTCAGTTTTTCCTTCTTTTTTCCAAAGGCCTGATCTAGAGACTCCAGTTCATGTCCCTTATGTTTTCCAATCAGATAGCAGGACGCACAGATACAGGCAGCGTCCTCCGTGCAGTAATATTCCAGGATCTTCTTATGGACAGAACATTTCCGGGTCTCCAGAGAAGTGCTGGGATCAGTCAGGACGTGTTCTGCTCCTTTACTGTGAACTCTCAGGTGATTATCACACAGTGAAGCCTCACAGTGTAGACAGGATCTAACAGCAGGTACAGGAGAGTGAATACAGTAAGTGCAGCGGATCCCGGTGATCTCCTCCTGATGTGGCTGAGTAGACAGGAAATTCTCCACAATATTACACAGAGTTATGTTCCTCTTCAGTGTCGGCCGTTGCTGAAATTGTTCTCTACATTCCGGACAGGAATAGCCTGAAGCCCCCCTCTGTGTGTTTAGAAACTTGTCAATACAGTCCCGGCAGAAGTTGTGTCCACATCTCAGGGTTACAGGATCTGTATACAGGCTCAGACAGACGGCACAGTCCAGCTCCTTTCTTAGACCAGCAGACGCCATCACTGACAGAAGAAGAAAGAAATGAAAGTGGAATAGAAGTAGAAAGTAGAATCACACCCAGTAGGTGTGGTGAGAATCAGAAAGAATGCAGCTGAAATTCTTAGGCTACATTCAGACTGGGCGTTGGTTTTCTTTTCTGTTCTGCTACGTTTGTAGCTGCAAAACAAAACGCACCCAAAAAAAGGATCGTCTTTTGGATGCGTTTTTTTTATCCGTTTTTGACTGCTGCATTTGTTTTCCCATTTTGAAGGGCTGCTATTGTGGTGCCCCACTATGTAGGTGCAACAAAAGGGGTAGTACACCCATAAAAGCGGTGTAGTCACCACACTGCAAGTGGAACTATGGATGGTAGGTGGAACCCTAGAACTCACACCCCACACTAGTCAGCAGGTGGGAGGGACCCGGGAGGGAAGATAGTGACCTCCAGGGGAAATAGTGAGCAGTTGGAGAGTTAGAGAGTCAGTCGAGAGGAGTCCAGGACTCGGGAGCCAGGCAGCCAGCCTGGGGGGAGAAAGGAGGGTTACCTCGGCTGAGGAACCCAAGGAACCGAAAAGAACAGATCCCAGAAGGAAGGAAAGGAGAAAGTAACTCAAGTGAGAGTTCACTTAATGTGGGGAGCAGAGTAACCAAAGAGTTTGCCCCAGGAAAGAAACCGGGTACCGGAGCCCACACTTGTGAGTTCCTTTAAGGCTCACAGAAATCCGATGACCGGGGGTATCTTTAGATGCGGCCCCGATTCCCAAAGAGCCCACCAGATGGGAATCAGACCCACGGTAGGTGATTGTAATCACTAAGAAGGTCCACCCGATGGGTACAAGGGAGATAAAGACAAGGAACAGCAGGAGGTCAGATTAAACTTTAAGAGATCGGACTTGACAGCCACTGGGAGGCAAGGAAAAGAAAGAACAGGAACAGCACACAGTGAGGGATCCATCTATCAACCAGAAAATCCACTTGCAGCACCCGTAGCATTTGTCGCTGTAACATCTTACTGTGCTGAAGGACTGTAATGATGACTAAATGTTTTTCAGTAAAGTACCTGGTGAAGTGACTTGTCGACTCTGCTGCATCTTTCCTTGCATGAACTGTTCCCTTACAGAAACGCTGCCCCAGCGGTCCAGTCCTGCCTGCGGAGGACTACACCACCATTGCCGCAATACCATCGACCACCGGAGGACTGTAGCGGTGCTGGTGAGCATCACCAGGTACTGCAGGTGGCGTCACAAACTCATATACTTTATTTTCTTTATTTTAACCATTGACTACCAAGGCCACAGCCTCAGGCAGCCACCCGTGACATCCCAGATTGAGCCTGAGATCTGAGTACCCTGCCCTGGGTGCGTCAAAACTGGCGTCTACGAGCAGGATATCGTGCCCGGTAACACCAGGTACCGTGCACCTTTGAACTCGGACTTAAAATTGACTTTTTCTGCCTTTGCACGGTGCCAAAAATGGGTTCCCGCTATTATCGTATGGAGACCCAAGATGGCGCTGTCGCCATGAATTAAACACCATGTGCAGGCCCGGGGGCGTGCCTTAGCCCCTAGAAGGAGGGCCTAGACAGAGGCGCCAAACAGTGTGGCCGCCCCGATTGCCATCAATCAATTAGGGGGGCGGCCCACAGGAAGTTCCCAGGGATTGCCCGCCTATAGCTGTACAAACCGGAAAAGGACAGATGCCATCAGACTCCTTTGTACCCGGCAACATGGCAGCACCCCGGTGGAGAAACGGGTCAGAGAGCTGGAGGAGCAGACCTGCGCCGAGCAAGGTGACCCAGCAGCAGCGTCCCTACTAACAAGTGAAGGCGACACAGACTACTGGAGGGATGCGTTCACCTGGCTGCGGCAGGAGATGGAGCAGACGCTGATATGGGTGTGACGGCGGTGGAGCGCTGAGCGGACCTTCGAGTTGTCAGCTCGGAGGACGGCCCGCGAGGCCCGGGAGGCAGCCATAGCAACCAGAGCGGAAGAGGAGTACCGCGCCTCCCTTCGACCACCCGTTCAGTTCCGGAACACGGGGACTCAGATGGAACCCCCGACACCACCACCATCCCGGGCCAGCAGCTGTTTCCGGCTGGAGACAGCGCCAACACCCACAGCGCCAGATGTGGAGGTCAAGGAGCTCTACGAGGAACTCGACCACGACGACGAAGATCCGAATGGAGCTTCAGCAGGGAGCCCCCCTAGGCGGCTTGGTGGACCACCTGGCAGCGGCACCGATAAGAAGTTCCCGCTACCCTAGGCTCAGCAGAGACACGCGGTATCCGGAGCACCCAGCAGCACTTCATCACTCCCAAGGTACCAGTCGCTACTGCACGGCCGGCCAGTTCTGGAGGAACGAGATCAGGTCACGATGCAGCGGCGATGGGAGTGCTGGTACCAGAGAGAGCAGGCCACGAGGAGACTGAGAGATGAGGCCCATGCTCAGCCCCCACTCCCCATTGAGCTGCGCAAGTCTGGGACTGTAGTCTCCGTGTACCATGAGGACAGATGAGGCTTCCTAAGGGAACCCAGAGTACTTGATGACATTTTCTTTTCCCGGCGGGATGTGGAATCGTTCCTACGGAAAGGACACCCCCCCGGCGCGACCTCTACAGAGGAGAGCAGGTAACATATGAACATTACCCCGCCCCACTTGGATAGTTCGCCATAAGAATCTCCAGAATAGAGTAATGCCACTTGATTATAATAGACTCCCGTAGAGAGACATTGTTTTCCTTTGTAAATAACCCCTCATTTTTGCAACCACTCCTTTCCCTAATGAAGAGTGTGTCCGTCGACCCTAGAGACTTTTATACCAAACAGTCCCCTGTTTGATAATGCGTGATGAATAGTGGCCCAGCGGTGATAACACACACTGGACTGTGCTGGACTATAGATTACATGCTTAGTACCGGTCCCGTTGGGCCGGAGTTATAATGTCTTTTGTATTATGGTTATATGTGTGCAACGTTTGTAGACATGCGCCTCCCAGAAATGGGAAGAAATCCAAATATTCTTGATTTGTACATAGTTACCCGTTGGTATTTAATATATATATAAAAATGTTTTTTCACTTCCCGTTAGACAAATGTGATACTCGAGGACGAGTATGTTTCATCAAGGGGGTATGTGGCGCCCCACATATGTAGGTGCCACAAAAGGGGTACTACACCCATAAAAGCGGTGTAGTCACCACACTGCAAGTGGAACTATGGACAGGAGGGAAGATAGTGACCTCCAGGGGGAACTAGTGAGCAGTTGGAGAGTCAGACGAGAAGACTCGGGAGCTAGCCAGCCGGCCTCGGGGAGAAAGGAGGGTTACCTCGGCTGAGGAACCCAAGGAACCGAAAAGAACAGATCCCAGAAGGAAGGAAAGGAGAAAGTAACTCAAGTGAGAGTTCACTCAATGTGGGGAGCAGAGTAACCAGAGAGTTTTCCCCAGGAAAGAAACCGGGTACCGGAGCCCGCACCTGTGAGTTCCTTTAAGGCTCACAGAAATCCGATGACCGGGAAATCTTTAGATGCGGCCCCGACTCCCAAAGAGCCCACCAGAGGGGAATCAGACCCACGGTAGGTGATTGTAATCACTAAGAAGGTCCACCCGATGGGTACAAGGGAGATAAAGACAAGGAACAGCAGGAGGTCAGATTAAACTTTAAGAGATCGGACTTGACAGCCACTGGGAGGCAAGGAAAAGAAAGAACAGGAACGGCACACAGTGAGGGATCCAGTCCTGCCTGCGGAGGACTACACCATCATTGCCGCAATACCATTGACCACCGGAGGACTGTAGCGGCGCTGGTGAGCATCACCAGGTACTGCAGGTGGCGTCACAAACTCATATACTTTATTTTCTTTATTTTAACCATTGACTACCAGGGCCACAGCCTCAAGCAGCCACCCGTGACATCCCAGATTGAGACTGAGATCTGAGTACCCTGCCCTGGGTGCGTCACTATGGGAAAAACGCAGGACAAAAACACTACATAAATTGACATGTCATTTTCCGAAACGGAGCTCTCTTAAAGTGGAAAAATGGATCACTTCAGAAGAGCACAGTCTGAACTGCAAAAATGAAAACCCATAGAGTTTGCTGGGGAGTCATTTGAGTGATCTGTTTTCTGCAGTGCACTACAAAAAAACGGATCAAAAAAGTGGATCACAAAATGCACAGTCTGAATGTAGCCTTAGTATAGAGAAAGAGGCATGGCTCAAAGGATAGTACCGATGCGTAGAGAAAAAATGTACTATATAAATGAGCAGAAATCTTGCACATGGAAAAAAACAAGAATCATGAAGTCAGGTTCCACGCATTTATTGAGACATAAGGAAAACGTTGATATTCCAAATGCAAAGGAGAGTGCCACCGGGCACCGGCAACGTCACGGGTAAGATGTCACAGACTAAAGTGTGTGGAGACCAAGTGGCGTTGCTCAATCACAAAGAATAGATGCAAACTTTTACCTAGAAATGGATGGCATTGAGGTTGAGGGCAGCCCGTACCTGCCTGCTGTACCTGGCTGACATACAAAAATACGGCGAAGCTCACGTCAATTTTTTTTAATAGTTCATTAAAAACAACAGCAAAAAAAATACATTTAGGGACTGCATCTTTATTAACCCCTCGACCCTCATCTCTGTGCTGAACACTCTCGGCTCTGCTACATCAGAGACCAAGGGGATATACAAAGCTTCTATCCCCTTGGTCCCTGAAGGAGAGCCCAGTGTGTTTCGTAAGGGGAGGTAACTCCGGTCACCCAAGGACAGCTCAGGTCATGCCACCTGAGCTGTCCTCGGGTGACCCCAGTGTCTCCCCGGCTACAATACCTCAGATCGTGCTCCTTATGCCAATTCTGAGCTGTCAGAAGATTACACCAAAAAGCATGAAATCCGTGGCAAAACGCGCGGGGAAAAAGGTTACAGTTTTTGTGCTTTTTTGGCCCAGAAGGTGAAGATGAACACCTTGGACACAATGCATGCAGTTTCAGGCCTAAATTGCACTAAAAACATCAACTTTGCGGCAAAAACCAAGGGAAAAACGTCACAGTTTTTGTGCTTTTTTTTAGCCCAGGAGATGTGTGGCACCCCAGGGTCCAGTTGCCACAGTGACATTGCCTCCCTCACAGGGGATGATGTCATGCCTAGAAGCAAGAAGGGGTCCTCTTGTCAAGTAATACCAGCATCTAACAGTTTTCCTGACTCCAGGCCAGAAGGGGGAGTTCAGCACCCGGATTTAGGGTAGCTTCCCTATGAATTCTGGCCTGAAGGCGGTGTTAGGCAGTATGTCTTAGGTGAGAGAACAGGAGAGACTTCCTGAGGACTGGAGCTGGTTGGAGTTCATCCCAGGACAGAGGATAGCTAGTGACCAAGAGGAGTTGAGGAAAACCTGGGGAGTGGAGCTGTGACCGAGTTCACCCTGAAGGAAAGCGATAGAAACCGGATTCCAAAGTTGGTTTTTGCTCGGGTACTGAAGTCCCTGCAGCTGAATCTGGAGGGCAGAAGATTGCAAGTTCCCTGGCCCCACTCATCACCCAACAGCAAAGCAGCATACCAGAGCCGCAACACCTGTAATAGGCTTGAGCTGCCTGCCATACGGGCAAAGACTAGACATGCAGGAAGAAGGCCGCAGCATAACTTTAGGCAACGAGGTCCAGGCAACACCGGGCAGAAGGAAGGTCTCTGAACCCGCCTGACCAGGACGATCCCCAATAGCTTCCTGGCTGCCCGTATCTCCATTACCATCTGTTACCAGTGCCTCAGTCTGCATCAACAACCATCAAGTAAAGGTAAAGGAAACTTTCATCATTGTATACTCCAGTCATTTATTGCGCCCTCAGTCCTGCACCCCACTGTATCCTATTCCCAGCATAGACTGTGTAAACTGACCTGGGCCCTTGCTCTACCCGTGGAGAGCATAACAACTAGCTGCATCACCAATGGCCCCAGAGGATCTGTACTGCAGTGTTGGCCACCCATCCCAATTGCCGAAACCCACAGGTGGCACCACGTTACATTTCATATAAAAATACCCTTTTCCCCATTTATTGACACTGCCAGGGCCACAGCCCCGTGAGCTCCCCAAAGAACTGCCAGACTCAGTTCCATGTACTCCATGGCTGTGGGTGAGCATGTCAGATGAAGATGAACACCTAAAAATTGCACTAAAAAGCATAAAATCAGCGGCAAAAACCCTGGGAAAAACGTCACAATTTTGTGCTTTTTTTTGGCACAGGAGATGATGATGAACACCTTGGACATAGTGTATGCAGTTGAAGGCCTAAATTGTACAAAAAAAAACATGCAATCCATGGCAAAAATGATGCGGTTTTTGCAGCTGATTTCATGCTTTTTGGTGCAATTTAGGTCTGAAACATGCAGCATTGTGTTCACTATATGTTTGATACGGGTCCCAAACTTTACAGTTAGCAAATGCAATTAAAAAGCAAATTAACTCCACACACATACTTAAATAAAGAATAATAAAGATCAGTTACTCTATAAAATAAAAGATATTGCCAAGGCTTTCTCAGATTTTTATTCAAAATTTATATAATCTAAAACCCAATTATAACTCTACTGCACATAAGATGATTAAAACACAGAATTTCTTAAAAGACCTAATACTTCCCCAAGTCACAGACCTTCAAGCAAATTCCTTAGACAGTCCCATAATTAAAGACGAAGTGGAAGAGGATAAACCAATCTCCAGACGGTTTTTCAATTGAAAATTACAAATATTTTAAACTCAAATTATCCCAATTTGTGACGGATTATTTTAACCATATTAGCAAATTTAACAAATTCAAAAAACAGAGTGTCTAGTAGATCACATGAGCCTCATTCCAAAAGAGGGAAAAGATCCCACCTCCTGCGGCAGTTACAGGACAATTTCTCTTATTAATAATGATGTGAAATTATACGCCAAAATATTAGCAAATCGAATACTAGAACCCGTCCCAGATGTGATAAACCCAGAACAAGTCGGCTTTATTAAAGGAAGAGAAGCCAAGGACAACGTCATGAGGGCAATCAACGCGATTCACTTAATAAACAGCACAATATACAAATGTGGATTCTCTCCACAGACGGGGAGGAAACTTTCTATCGCATTGATTGGTATTTCTTGGAACAAGCGCTCGCAAAGTTTGACTTCCCTCCAAATTTTATACATAAAATATCTGCCCTATACACAGCACCTTCCGCGAAAATTAATATTAATAATACACTATCCACCATTGACATAAAAAATAGCACAAGACAAGGCTGCCCCCCATCACCCCTTCTGTTTATTCTTTCATTAGAGACATTCCTGCAAAAAATACGACAATCTCCTAAGATCAAAGGACTGAAATTCGGTACAATTGAACACAAACGTGCAGCTTATGCAGGTGATATACTTCTCTTTTTGGTTGATCCTAAGATCTCCTTCACATCACCTTTTTTGGGGATTCGTGGCTATCCATTGTAAAACAGATAGCCAGGGATCCAATTTGGCTCCCCATGTATCCCTATAGGCACAGATAGCCAGGGATCCAATTTGGCTCCCCATGTATCCCTATAGGCACAGATAGCCAGGGATCCAATTTGGCTCCCCATGTATCCCTATAGGCACAGATAGCCAGGGATCCAATTTGGCTCCCCATGTATCCCTATAGGCACAGATAGCCAGGGATCCAATTTGGCTCCCCATGTATCCCTATAGGCACAGATAGCCAGGGATCCAATTTGGCTCCCCATGTATCCCTATAGGAACAGATAGCCAGGGATCCAATTTGGCTCCCCATGTATCCCTATAGGCACAGATTGGTCTTTAATGGCCATCCGTGTGTGCCAGTTTTATCAGGGATCCGATTGTGTCGGCTTTTTTCCGGTACCCAGAATCAGAGACTGCTCCGATTTTGGGCTGCCTTCAAAAAAGCCGACACAATTGGATCCGATGCTGTCCGATTCAAATAACATGGGTGTCTATGGTGTACCGCGGTCCTGACTTATTAGCAGCGGGAACTGTGTGCGCTGCACACCGGACCGGGGGGCATATTAGCCCCCCAGTCCTGTGTGCTGATCCAGTCCGCGGCTGTCTGGGTCATCCCGGACAGCCCCGGACCGGATCACGCTGCAGTGTGAAGCTGGCCTTACTGGGCTGCTCAGTGTAGTTTTGTTAAAATCAGTGTTTATTAAGCTGGAGATTATCATTAGCAGTCTACTAGGCCTGCTGCCAGGTAGTCTGGCATATTCACAGACTGCTAAAATCTGCAACAGAGACAACACTAATTTGATCAAAATGACAGCAAGCAGCTCAGTAAGTGACACCACTGGAATCAGGGTCTCTATTTCTACATTATGCAGCTCTCAGATGGGATGGCAGGGTGTCACATACACATTCCTCAGCACATGGCGTGACTAGAATGCTGTATATAAGGGCGTACTGGTAGTGGCCACAGGTTTTGCCACATTTTTTAGGTAGTTTTAACATTGCAGGTTTTAGCAGAATTAGGTCATTGCATACTTTATCAGGTAAATGAACACAAGAATATGTTGTTTGACAGGAAGCAGAGATTTTGAAAATACAAAAGCAAATCTTATAACTTTTCATCCTATATTTAAAGGGGAACTCCAGGGAAATAAAAAATGTTTGTACAGTCCCTGCCCTCCTATATGATGAAGCTGAGCCGGGCACTACAGTTCTAGGATCTATAGATCTCTTATTAATCAATAAAATGATATCTGCTCCTCAGGTCTCACCCCTCCCTCAGGGTACAGAGAAATTCAACTTCATGCCGCATCAGTGACAGGTGGTGTATCGGGGAATGGACCCTGGGAGCTCACATCTGTATGGGCAGGGTGTGTGGCAGAGGGCGTGGCCACTGGTCTCATGGTCACACTACAAATCCTGCCCCTGATATACAGTTAGGGCCAGAAATATTTGGACAGTGACACAATGTTCGCGAGTTGGGCTCTGCATGCCACCACATTGGATTTGAAATGAAACCTCTACAACAGAATTCAAGTGCAGATTGTAACGTTTAATTTGAAGGGTTGAACAAAAATATCTGATAGAAAATGTAGGAATTGTACACATTTCTTTACAAACACTCCACATTTTAGGAGGTCAAAAGTAATTGGACAAATAAACATAACCCAAACAAAATATTTTTATTTTCAATATTTTGTTGCGAATCCTTTGGAGGCAATCACTGCCTTAAGTCTGGAACCCATGGACATCACCAAACGTTGGGTTTCCTCCTTCTTAATGCTTTGCCAGGCCTTTACAGCCGCAGCCTTCAGGTCTTGCTTGTTTGTGGGTCTTTCCGTCTTAAGTCTGGATTTGAGCAAGTGAAATGCATGCTCAATTGGGTTAAGATCTGGTGATTGACTTGGCCATTGCAGAATGTTCCACTTTTTTGCACTCATGAACTCCTGGGTAGCTTTGGCTGTATGCTTGGGGTCATTGTCCATCTGTACTATGAAGCGCCGTCCAATCAACTTTGCAGCATTTGGCTGAATCTGGGCTGAAAGTATATCCCGGTACACTTCAGAATTCATCCGGCTACTCTTGTCTGCTGTTATGTCATCAATAAACACAAGTGACCCAGTGCCATTGAAAGCCATGCATGCCCATGCCATCACGTTGCCTCCACCATGTTTTACAGAGGATGTGGTGTGCCTTGGATCATGTGCCGTTCCCTTTCTTCTCCAAACTTTTTTCTTCCCATCATTCTGGTACAGGTTGATCTTTGTCTCATCTGTCCATAGAATACTTTTCCAGAACTGAGCTGGCTTCTTGAGGTGTTTTTGAGCAAATTTAACTCTGGCCTGTCTATTTTTGGAATTGATGAATGGTTTGCATCTAGATGTGAACCCTTTGTATTTACTGTCATGGAGTCTTCTCTTTACTGTTGACTTAGAGACAGATACACCTACTTCACTGAGAGTGTTCTGGACTTCAGTTGATGTTGTGAACGGGTTCTTCTTCACCAAATAAAGTATGCGGCGATCATCCACCACTGTTGTCATCCGTGGACGCCCAGGCCTTTTACAGTTCCCAAGCTCACCAGTCAATTCCTTTTTTCTCAGAATGTACCCAACTGTTGATTTTGCTACTCCAAGCATGTCTGCTATCTCTCTGATGGATTTTTTCTTTTTTTTCAGCCTCAGGATGCTCTGCTTCACTTCAATTGAGAGTTCCTTTGACCGCATGTTGTCTGGTCACAGCAACAGCTTCCAAATGCAAAACCACACACCTGGAATCCACCCCTGACCTTTTAACTACTTCATTGATTACAGGTTAACGAGGGAGACGCCTTCAGAGTTAATTGCAGCCCTTAGAGTCCATTGTCCAAAAACTTTTGGTCCCTTGAAAAAGAGGAGGCTATGCATTACAGAGCTATGATTCCTAAACCCTTTCTCCGATTTGGATGTGGAAACTCTCATAATGCAGCTGGGAGTGTGCACTTTCAGCCCATATTATATATATAATTGTATTTCTGAACATGTTTTTGTAAACAGCTAAAATAACAAAACTTGTGTCACTGTCCAAATATTTCTGGCCCTAACTGTATATCCTATGTAATTTTACAACAAGGGTGCATTCCCTTCATGTCACCAAGCCTCTGCTCTACAATGATATGATGGTGCATAATGTGCACTGCCATGTATAAGGCTAGGAGCAAAGGCAGAGCACTGCATTGATTGATTCAGCACTGCCATGGTCTCCCCCATATCAACTTGGTAGCTTCCTGTCCCCTGAATCTTTAGCACTATGCAGGACTGCCCACAGCGAGGGGTGAGGGCTGAGGAGCAGATATGATTTTATTGATATATAAGTGATCTATAGATCCTAGAACTGTAGTGATACAGCCCTGCTTCATCATATAGGAGGGCAGGGACAGTACAAAAACGATTTCCCCTTTAAGTGTAATTTGTGTAAATCCCTTTAGAAAGACATTAGACCTAATTCCCTTTGTGCCATCTCCACCCTCTACTCATTACAACGCTAAGGCGCTGTGTTTTCTCATTGATTGTATTTATTACATACAAATCATAATAACAATAAATCAATAGTTGATCCATAATGTTTAATCACACAATCAAAACATAACTTAACTGTCAATAACATGGCGGACGCTGGGGACATTTTCAAGCTTTGTTCTGTAACTCGAAGTCAAGTTAAAGGCTGTTAAATAATAATAATAATAATAAATGATTGGCAGTTATGTAGTAAACAGAGTATGCAACTATACAAATTGGAGGCAGAATGACAACGCTCTTCTGTCTCATCATGTGAATTATTATGTGTGAGTGCTTAAAACACAAAACCTTATAAGGAGAAACTTATCACAAGCAGGAGGCAGGGAGACTAGCTGAAACATCAACATTTACAGTAGAATACACTTCAGTGTGAGATAAAGTTAAAAGTCTAATTCTCAATGACTCAGAGTGAGCAGAGCAGCCTAAAACATAGGCATTAATTCATCAAGCTTTTTTTCATCCGAACATTTAACAAATAAAAAAGTGGCAAGTTTTTTGCACAACGCGTTGTTACAAATGTAGGTATTTTATGCCAGCTCTACAATCTTTGCTAAAATTTGGCGGAACTTAGTGGAAGGTGGCTTTCGCTAGCAAGTATACTATTATTCACACCATGTAAATGAAAGCAGAAATATAGAAATCAAAGATGCATGTGCATTGTCCTGACAGGGGGGTACTCACAAATATATACAGCGAGCTTGGGTGCGTTTGAATTCTGGGTCTGGGGAAAAACTGCTGCATTAGAGTTATGGAAGGACTTGCCGCAGATATCCTACTGGGAAACGACTTTGGGGAGTTACAGTGCCATTTAGGGGAGGCGACACTCAACAAGAAGAACCATAGACTCCTTCAGGCCAACCTACTCTGCTATTATGCAAGGATTTATTGACAATTAAGCAATGTGGACTAAAGTGAGATGGCCAAAGGTCTGTGTAGATCTCATGGCATGCTCACTTATTGAAAGAAGGGAGAGGTTGTGATGGTGTGATATAATTTCCTGCATTTTACAAGTGTGTTCTTATACTGTGTATTCCGTCTTTCCCCACTTCCTGTGTACAAATTACACTCCTGAGTTGATAATTGAATTACTGTGGACATGGCCTTCTTTGGTCATTCAAGACCTCTGTAAATGTGTGTATTCAACCCCCCAGGACGGTGTCAATAGAACTGGTTTTGGATGGTGGTTTGGGGGAGGAGAAGCAGTGTGTGATTGCAGTCAGTCTGTGTGTGTGCAAAGCTGAGTTCAGACCAGCTCCACAAAGGGATTTAGAGAAACCAGCATTACCTGGATATACAAAATATTGCTGGATTGTTTTATGGAATTTTATGTTCTTGGGCTGATCACTCATCTCTCGCTCTGTTGATTGTGGGATACCGGACAAGGACCCCGTGACAATGCACATAATACATTTAGCGGTGCGCGCCTTTTACAGAATTTGCCACTTTTTACTACTCCTGTGGACTCTTAACTGGTGTATAAAATGACAGCTTTGATTAATTCCCTCCCCCTCCCAAGTTCAACTTAAGGAAACCACTGACAAATGTACAAGTAATTTCTGCCATTTTGAAGGCGTCATTATATTTAAATGGGTTTAGGGTTTTTATATAAACAATATATACAACATTTACATAGAATAGGTGCTGAAAGGCCTTTACCATCACGAGAACATGGGTCTTATTGGTCCACTGTTTGAATGAAGCATAAAAGTGAGCATGTGCGAGCACTTCCCCATCCCCTGTCTGCACATGTTCACTACACTCCATTCACACAGGCGACTTGTGTCCTTCTGTTCTTAGGTTCTGTGTGGGCTTCCGGAGTTGTAACTTCAACAACCATACATATATTTTTTGCAACTATGTGTTTAATGTTTATATAAAAATAATTAATGAGTAAATGGAGACTTTAAAAGAGGTTGACCGATGAAAATAAGTTCTTACCCATCAACAGGATAGGAGATGTTCTATTGATCAGTATGGGTCCAACCACTAGTAGCAAAACCTTCGCGGAACAAGCACTTTTATCCCTATTAGAATTAAGCTTGAGTGTGCATGCGCGACTGTCACTCTATTCAATAACCACGAGACTTCCAAGTGCTGTGCTTGGGTTTTCCAATAGCTTCATAAAGAATGGCTAAAGTGGCATCCAGGCATGTACACGGATGACGAATTTCATAGTTTCAAAGTTTTTAAAGTTCAAGGTAGACTTTAAAGGGAACCCCATATCCCACCCCATGTGGGCTTATGCTGCATGCAGACTGCTGGGCTGGGAGCTTGGCAAGGGGAAACCTCATCATATTCCCAGCCCCGCAGTCTGTATGCAGCATAACACACCACAGGGCGGGATCTCCGGACGTAGAGGATGCCCCCAAGTCACCGTTGCAGGTCTAGGTGTATAAAGATCATTGGGCCCCAATGGGGACAGTGTTGCAGATGTATGTAAAGTGCTATGGAATTAATAACGCTATATAAATGAATAAATATATATAAGGAATTTTCTTGTATAAATAACTGTAAAAAAAAAAAATGACAATTATCAGATTTGCTTTCCGTCATCCTCCTTCACTATTTCACCCAAAATATTTTTTAAGGGGGCCAACACTATTATTATTTATTTTTTTTACTGTTTATGTAGTTGAAGAACATATCTGGATTATTCTTACTTTCTCTGTCAATGAGTCTTTCTGTCTCAATCTTTGGCACCTTGATTTGTTTTTCACAGAATTTACCGAATATACTCGTGTATAAGCCGACCCGTGTACAAGCCGACCCCCCCTACTTTTGCCCCCAAAAACTGGGAAAACTTATTGACTCGCGTATAAGCTGAGGGTGGACCCCAGCACAGGTATACAGCCCCCAGCAGTGTGGTATACAGCCCTCAGCACAGGTATACAGCCCCCAGCAGTGTGGTATACAGCCCTCAGCACAGGTATACAGCCCCCAGCAGTGTGGTATACAGCCCTCAGCACAGGTATACAGCCTCCAGCAGTGTGGTATACAGCCCTCAGCACAGGTATACAGCCCCCAGCAGTGTGGTATACAGCCCTCAGCACAGGTATACAGCCTCCAGCAGTGTGGTATACAGCCCTCAGCACAGGTATACAGCCCTCAGCACAGTGTATACAGCCCTCAGCATAGTGTATACAACCCCGAGCACAGTGTATACAATACAGCCCTCAGCACAGTGTATACAGCTCCCAGCACAGCTGGCACACACATAGCCCCCCTGAATCCAGAATATGCCCCCCCACCATCATTCTTCATGCCTCCCCAGCTGTCACACACATAGCCCCCCCCCCCCCCCCGCATTAAGAATATGCGCCCTCATCATTCTTTATGTCTCCCCAGCTGGCGTGCACATAGCCCCCACATCAAGAATATGCCTACCCCCCTCCCGTAACTGTATATGCCCCGGTGCTGGAATGCACATAGCCCCCACATCAAGAATATGCCTGATCCCCCCCCCCGTCACTGTATATGCCCTGGAGCTGGCGTGCACATTTAAAACAACAAACTGTTAACTCACCCTCCAATGCTCGGTCCTTGCTCACAGCTCCTCCGTTGCTCTTCCTGTTTCCCGGCCATCAAATCATGTGACCGGGTATTACTGTGTGCCCGGTCACATGATTTGATGGCCGGGAAACAGGAAGAGCAACGGAGGAGCTGTGAGCAAGGACCGAGCATTGGAGGGTGAGTTAACAGTTTGTTGTTTTAAATGTGCGCGCCAGCTCCGGGGCATATACAGTGACGGGGGGGGGCAGGCATATTATTGATGTGGGGGCTATGTAAACGCCGGCTCCGGGGCATATACAGTGACGGGGGGCAGGCATATTCTTGATGTGGGGGCTATGTGCGCGCCAGTACCGGGGCATAAACAGTGATGGACGGGGTTGGGGGTGCAGGCATATTCTTGATGTTTGGGCTATGTGCATGCCAGCTGAGGAGACATAAAGAATGATGGGGGCGCATTTACTTAATGCGGGGGGGCGTTTTATAATCTGAAAAATACGGTATGACTCGTGTATAAGCCGAGGGGGAGACTTTTCAGCCCAATTTTTGGGCTGAAAAAGTCGGCTTATACACGAGTATATACGGTATGTATTTTTTATAATTATTTAATGCCTCATCACTACCTACCTGCTTTACTTCTCTAAACGCTTTATTTTTATCATTTACAGCTCTATTTAGCTATAGTGGTTTCCTCCTTATTCTAGCTTGTTTATTCCCGTAGGGTATATATTGTGCAACTAACAATAGTATCCCATTTTGCGAATTTGTGAAGGTTCAGGCTGGTGGACCACAACAAATTAATAACTTACGATAAATTATATCTTATTTTAACTGGACAACCCTTTTAAGAAGACAAAAAGAACTTAGTCATAGACTTGACTGCTGCTTCATACTGGCTGAATACTTAATCAATCAGCTTTTTCAATTTCTGTTGCTGTCGTTTATAGGCATATTTGTTCTATAATAATGGTTCCTTAGTACAACTCCTGCTTCCCCCTGATATCTTTATATTTCCTCCCCTTAGAAAAATTGCAATATGAAGGGGCTCGGTAAAGGTGGCAGTGAAGGTGTGTAAGTGTCTGATGGGGTCACACAGCTCATAAAAGGACAGCTGCCCGGCCTCATAATCCAGGTATATCCGGAATCTATCACTGGAGATCTGGTGAGGTAACGTGATCTTTCTACTGTCATGTATAATTGAATATTGATTTTGATACAATTTTCCTCCATATAAACCCCAGGACTTCTTATTATATCCAATGTATGACTGTTGCCTCCTCCTGCCTATACTGGGATAACACATCCCCACCATCCACACCCCAGATCTACAGATCTCCACATCCCAGTAATGTTGTCCTGAGGTAAATCCCCTCCTGCTCATCACCTGATCACACTGGAATCTCTCTGCTGTTTCTGGACGATTCTGTCTTATTCCTGTCCAGGTCGCAGTTTTCAGGTCGTCTGATATAAGGAGATTATTATCAGCCGTGTTTACATCCAGTAATATGTCTGCAGGATCCTGTACATAGAAGATCACATTTATATCTCTTATTATAGCAGATAATGTGTGTGTTATGTGTGAGATCAACTCCGCACCCAGATAACCTCCATCATGTCCTCTTGTGTACTCATCACCTCCATCATGTCCTCTTGTGTCCTCATCAACTTCATCATGTCCCCCTGTGTCCTCATCACCTCCATCATGTCCCCCTGTGTCCTCATCACCTTCATCATGTCCCCATGTGTCCTCATCACCTCCATCATGTCCTCTTGTGTCCTCATCAACTTCATCATGTACTCCTGTGTCCTCATCTCCTCCATCATGTCCCTCTGTGTCCTCATCACCTCCATCATGTCCCCCTGTGTCCTCATCACCTCCATCATGTCCCCCTGTGTCCTCATAACCTCCATCATCTCCTCCTGTGGTCTCATCACCTCCATCATGTCCCCCTGTGTCCTCATAACCTCCATCATGTCCCTCTGTGGTCTCATCACCTCCATCATGTCCTCTTGTGTCCTCATCACCTTCCTCCTCCTCAGGATCACACAAGTCACCGGTGTCCAGTTCCTGTAAGACAGTCAGTGGATCAGTCAAGTTACACAGCTCCTCAATGTGCCTCATCCTCCTGGACAGCTCGTCCTTCTTTATCTCCAGCTTCTGGATCACATCAGACAGTGACAGTGACATCTTCTCTTCCCGCCTGGAGATGTCACTCAGGATCTTCTTCTCCAGGTCGTCCACCCGTCTCCTGATGTCTGTACACAAGGCAGTGACTCTCTCGGCTTCTCCAGATGCTTTTTCTTGCTCTATTCTCCTTTTCTCCTCCAGACTCCGGACTCTTTCCTCGGTCTTCTTTCTTTTTAAGATCAGCTTCTGCAGACCATTTCTCAGTTTCTCCTTCTTCTTCTCAGAGACCTCATCCAGACCCTCCAATTTATGTCCCCGATGTTCTCCAATCACATAGCAGGACACACAGATACAGGCAGCGTCCTCGGTGCAGTAATATTCCAGGATCTTCTTATGGACAGAACATTTCCGGGTCTCCAGAGAAGTGCTGGGATCAGTCAGGACGTGTTCTGCTCCTTTACTGTGAACTCCCAAGTGATCATCACACATAGAAGCCTCACAGTGTAGACAGGATCTAACAGCAGGTACAGGAGAGTGAATACAGTAAGTGCAGCGGATCCCGGTGATCTCCTCCTGATGTGAATGAGTAGACAGGAATCGTTCTGTTACATTACACAGAGTTATGTTGCTCTTCAGTGTCGGCCGCTCCTGAAATTGTTCTCTACATTCAGGACAGGAATAATCTCCAGACCGGTCCTGTGTATTCAGCATCTGATCCATACAGCCCCGGCAGAAGTTGTGTCCACATCTCAGGGTTACGGGATCTGTATACAGGCTCAGACACACGGCACAGTCCAGCTCCTTTACAAGACCTGCAGACACCATCTCTGACTGAGGAAGGATGAAGTGAAGCTAGAATTCTATAAAAACATCAAGTAGATGTTATTTCTATTTACCAGAAAGAGTGCTGCTGAACTTGTCCTTCTGGTTGTTCCTACAGGCTCAATGACACATTATAGTGTATTCTGGTGCTTTCACCAGGTTCTCTGTGATGTAGAGATGTTTGGTGATCGCTGCTTGTGTCATTAATATAAATAAGTGCGACTTTGCTTCAAGTCCCCTGTCATGTCCCACAACCTGGGAATCATGCAGTATTGTATTGTCATTGTATCTTTGCTATTCAATAAGGTTTGTGTTTTTTAGTAGGTTGTCCTCCCTCATGTCAATCAGAGACTTGTCAAGTATAGTTGATAATTGTTAACTTTGGATAAGTGACTGCTCAGAAGTATTCTTATTTCTGTCATTTATCAGTTTCTATGTTTTGCCCAGAAGTGGTTGGAGATAAGGAAACAGCACTCTATCCAAAACTGCCCTATTAGTGCATAAGAGTTGCAGGAGTGTAGCTTGCTGTGTTGAAGTGAAGAGAATGACTGGGTTGTCGACATCAAGATAGGTCAGGACGTTGGCCCAGTGGTTAGCACTGTTGCCTTGTAGCACAAGGTTTTCTTCAGATATTCTGGATTACTAACGCACTTTACAATGATAGTGAATTTAGTTAGTGAGCACCTCTGGAGATAGCGATGATAGTATTTATTAAAGGCTTTGGAAGATGTAAAAAAGAAAATAAATACCCTTAAATGGAAGCAAGTTAATGACAGGTATACAAATAACCTGCAGCTAATTTAACTCAGTAGAGGTTCTATTGAGTAATATTAGTTTCTCTTTTAGGACAAATCAATACCCCATGCAAGCAATTTTCAAAGATCAGTTAACCCATCACAAATCAAAAGGTGTGTACAGAAAATAACTTTAAAGTATAAATCAAGAAAAACATCCTATCAACTAATCCAGGTGCATTTCATATATTTTTAGCAATACAACAGCAAGTGCTTTACTTAAAGAAAGAAAGAAAAAATTCTGTGCAAGTACAAGGTGAAACCCAGAGGATTAACCACCATAAATTATAAAGAAACGTTCTATCCAGAGGACCTAATAAAAGCCCAGTGTGAAAGCCACGCCAGAACACTAATTTGAAAGGACTTCAACCATCTCCCTATTTTTTTAGTCTTTTAATTATTTATATACAATTTATTAAAATGCAGAACAGTTTTTGTATTTACACTTATTTATAGCCATTTTAACCATTATATTTTAATTGAGGAGTGTTATAAGTTAATAAAATTCCTTTTAGTTTGTCTATGTTAAGACATCGTTTTTTCAGGTAAGCCATACCAATTGCGCTGAACCCCAAAATAAGATTTAACATTTATTATCAAGGATATATTAATATATCTGGTACATTAAGAACCGTTACACGGGGCTCTTTAGGGGTCTGCGAGCAGCAATAAGGGATAAATAATTAGCCCTAAAACAAGAGCCAGCTCCAGTGTCATCTTTTAACCCCTTAACGACCTAGGACGTTGTGCAACGTCCTGTGTTTCTGCCTGTTAACGACCCAGGACGTTGCACAACGTCCTGGCAGATTTGAGCTGCTGCAGCTCCTGTGAGTGGGGTCGCTCAGGTGTCACAGATGCTGCTGCTCTGTGACAACCTGTAGATGACCCCACAGGGGGTGGATTAACCCCCCCATGCCCAGGACCCCTCCGATCGGCAGTGTAAAAGTGAAACTGCCGATCGGAGGAAATCATAGGGATTCACCCCTCCAGATCTGATTGGAGCTCTCCAATCAGATCTGGAGGGGCGGATCGGCAAGTGCCTACCCCTCCTCAGCCCCCTCCAGCTCCAGGACTGTCCAGGGGGCCCCCCCGTTCCCCCCAGCCCGCCCGCCCCCCTCTTTTATAATGTATCTGCCGGCGGGCTGCACCCACGTGCGCCCGCCGGCAACACTGCCTGGTCCCCTGCTCCAGTGCTCCCCCCCAGGCTGCCCCCACCTCCGGGCCCTGTGCCTGGCCCCCCCTCACCTCCTGCGGCGGGCTGCACACTTCGGTGCACCCGCCGCTGCTGCCGCCCTGCCGCCGCCGCCGCTGCTGCAGCTCCTCCTCTGCCCGGCCCGCCGGTCTGTGGCCCCGCCTCCTCTCCCGGCCGCCTCCTGCTCATCGGTGGAACGAGGGAGGTAAGTATGTATGTATGTATGTGTATGTATGCATGTATGTATGCATGTATGTATCTATGCATGTATGCATGTATGTATCTATGTATGTATGTGTGTGTATGTATCTATGTATGTATGTGTGTATGTATGTATGTATGTGTATGTATCTATGTATGTATGTGTATGTGTGTATGTATGCATGTATGTATGTATGTATCTATGCATGTATGTATGTATGCATGTATGTATCTATGCATGTATGTATGTGTGTGTAAGTATCTATGTATGTATGTGTGTATGTATGTATGTATGTGTATGTATCTATGTATGTATGTGTCTATGTATGTATGTATGTGTCTATGTATGTATGTATATGTATGTATGTGTATGTATCTATGTATGTATGTATGTATGTATGTGTATGTATCTATATGTATCTATGTATGTATGTATGTATGTGTGTGTATGTACGTATGTATGTGTATGTGTGTGTATGTATCTATGTATGTGTGTGTATGTATGTATGTATGTATGTGTATGTATCTATGTATGTATGTATGTGTATGTTTGTATGTATGTATGTGTATGTATGTATGTGTATGTATGTATGTATGTATGTGTATGTATGTATGTATGTATGAATGAATGAATGAATGAATTGATGGTGGGTGAATGGATAGGGGGTGCATGCGTGGACGTGAGCGTACATGAGCGTGCGTGGACGTGAGTGTGCGTAGACGTGTGCCTGTGTGGACATGTGTGTGGACGTGTGCGTGCATAGATGTGTGTGTGCATAGACGTGTGCGTGCGTGGATGATGGGTGCATAGGTGAATGGATGGGTGCAACAAGGGATCAGGTGTCCTCTTGTTGTAGTCTCTGGGATCATAGTCATGGTGCACTGTATGACAGGTCATTGTCATACAGTGCACCATAACTCTGACCCCAGAGACTGTAGGAAGAGGACACTTCATCCCTTGCTGCAGTCGCTGGATTGACCAGAGGCGATCGAGCGTCGTGGGACCTTCGTTGTGGACTACGTCGGAGGCGATCGAGCGTCGTGGGACCTTCGTTGTGGACTACGTCGGATCTTTATAATAAAGATGGAGTCCGAATTTTGTTTGTATTTTTTTTTAAAATAAAAAGATTTTTCTCTGTGTGTATTTTCTGACTATTTACCAGAGATTCCTAATGGCGGGTCTAACATTGGCCCTATATTATGAATCTCGGGCTTAGTGCCAGCTGACAATAAAAAGCTGGCATTAACCCCTTTATTACCCAGTTTGCCACCGGCACCAGGGCAACTGGAAGAGCATGGGTACAGCGCCAGAAAATGGCGCTTCAATGAATGCGCCATTTTCTGGGGCGGCTGCGGGCTGCAATTCGCAGCATGGGGGGCCCAGAACGCTTGGGCCTCTCCATGCTGCGGATTCCAGCCCCCAGCTGCCTAGTTGTACCTGGCTGGACCAAAAATATGGCGGAGCCCCATGTCATTTTTTTTTCTAGAATTAGTTCTAGAAGAAAAAAAAAGGGCTTTGCTGTATTTTTGGTGGCTAGCCAGGTACAACGAGGCAGCTGGGGGTTGGTGGCAGTCTGTAGCTGCCAAGTTGTACCTGGCTGGACCAAAAATATGGCGGAGCCCCACGCCATTTTTTTCTAGAATTAGTCCTAGAAAAAAAAATAAAAATGGGCTTTGCTCTATTTTTGGTTGCCAGCCAGGTACAATGAGGCAGCTGGGGGTTGCTGGCAGTCCGTAGCTGCCAAGTTGCACCTGGCTGGACCAAAAATATGGCGGAGCCCTACGCCATTTTTTTTTCTGGAATTAGTCCTAGAAAAAAAATAAAAATGGGTGTCGCTGTATTTAGATGCATAGTAAACACTTTGAACCCCCAGGTGCTTCACAAATTGATCCATAAAAATGAAAAAAGAAAATTTGTGTGAAAACAAATGTACTTTTTCCTTATTACGAATCAATTTGTGAAGCACCTTGGGGTTCAAAGTGTTCACTATGCATCTAGATGCATTCCTTGGGGGGTCTAGTTTCCAAAATGGGGTCACTTGTGCGGGAGCTCCAATGTTTAGGCACACAGGGGCTCTCCATACACGACATGGTGTCCACTAACGATTCCAATAGTTAGCGGACACCATGTTGCGTATGGAGAGCCCCTGTGTGCCTAAACATTGGAGCTCCCCCACAAGTGACCCCATTTTGGAAACTAGACCCCCCAAGGAACATATCTAGATGCATAGTGAGCACTTTGAACCCCAGGTGCTTCACAAATTGATCCGTAATAATGAAAAAAGAAAATTTGTGTGAAAACAAATGTACTTTTTCCTTCTTACGGATCAATTTGTGAAGCACCTGGGGGTTCAAAGTGCTCACTATGCATCTAGATGCATTCCTTGGGGGGTCTAGTTTCCAAAATGGGGTCACTTGTGCGGGAGCTCCAATGTTTAGGCACACAGGGGCTCTCCATACACGACATGGTGTCCACTAACGATTCCAATAGTTAGCGGACACCATGTTGCGTATGGAGAGCCCCTGTGTGCCTAAACATTGGAGCTCCCCCACAAGTGACCCCATTTTGGAAACTAGACCCCCCAAGGAACATATCTAGATGCATAGTGAGCACTTTGAACCCCCAGGTGCTTCACAAATTGATCCGTAATAATGAAAAAAGAAAATTTGTGTGAAAACAAATGTACTTTTTCCTTCTTACGGATCAATTTGTGAAGCACCTGGGGGTTCAAAGTGCTCACTATGCATCTAGATGCATTCCTTGGGGGGTCTAGTTTCCAAAATGGGGTCACTTGTGGGGGAGCTCCAATGTTTAGGCACACAGGGGCTCTCCATACACGACATGGTGTCCGCTAACGATTCCAATAGTTAGCGGACACCATGTTGCGTATGGAGAGCCCCTGTGTGCCTAAACATTGGAGCTCCCCCACAAGTGACCCCATTTTGGAAACTAGACCCCCCAAGGAACATATCTAGATGCATAGTGAGCACTTTGAACCCCCAGGTGCTTCACAAATTGATCCGTAATAATGAAAAAAGAAAATTTGTGTGAAAACAAATGTACTTTTTCCTTCTTATGGATCAATTTGTGAAGCACCTGGGGGTTCAAAGTGCTCACTATGCATCTAGATGCATTCCTTGGGGGGTCTAGTTTCCAAAATGGGGTCACTTGTGGGGGAGCTCCAATGTTTAGGCACACGGGGGCTCTCCAAACGCGACATGGTGTCCGCTAACAATTGAAGCTAATTTTTCAGTCAAATTGTTAGCGGACACCATGTCGCGTTTGGAGAGCCCCTGTGTGCCTAAACATTAGAGCTCCCTCACAAGTGACCCCATTTTGGAAACTAGACCCCCCAGGGAACTTATCTAGATAGGTGGTGAGCATTTTGAACCCCCAGGTGCTTGACAAATTCATCCGTAAAAATGAAAAAAACACTTTTTTTTCCATAAAAATGTTCTTTTTTCATTTTTACAGATTAATTTGTGAAGCACTGGGGCATTCAAAATGCTCACCACCCATCTAGATAAGTTCCCTGGGGGGTCTAGTTTCCAAAATGGGGTCACTTGTGGGGGATCTCCAATGTTTAGGCACACAGGGGCTCTCCAAACGCGAGATGGTGTCCGCTAACAATTGAATCTAATTTTTCAGTCAAATTGTTAGCGGACACCATGTCGCATTTGGAGAGCCCCTGTGTGCCTAAACATTGGAGCTCCCTCACAAGTGACCCCATTTTGGAAACTAGACCCCCCAGGGAACTTATCTAGATAGGTGGTGAGCATTTTGAACCCCCAGGTACTTGACAAATTCATCCGTAAAAATGAAAAAACACTTTTTTTTCCATAAAAATTTTCTTTTTTCATTTTTACAGATTAATTTGTGAAGCACTGGGGCATTCAAAATGCTCACCACCCATCTAGATAAGTTCCCTGGGGGTCTAGTTTCCAAAATGGGGTGACTTGTGGGGGAGCTCCAATGTTTAGGCACACGGGCTCTCCAAGCGCAACATGGTGTCCGCTAACAATTTGACTGAAAAATCAGCTCAAATTGTTAGCGGACACCATGTCGCGTTTGGAGAGCCCCTGTGTGCCTACACATTGGAGCTCCCCCACACGTGACCCCATTTTGGAAACTAGACCCCCAGGGAACATATCTAGATGGGTGGTGAGCATTTTAAACCCCCAGGTGCTTCAAAAATTCATCCGTAAAAATGAAAAAGTACTTTTATTTCCATAAAAATTTTCTTTCTTCATTTTTACAGATTAATTTGTGAAGCACTGGGGTATCCAAAATGCTCACCACCCATCTAGATAAGTTCCCTGGGGGGTCTAGTTTCCAAAATGGGTTACTTGTGGGGGAGCTCCAATGTTTAGGCACACAGGGGCTCTCCAAATGCAACATGGTGTCCGCTAACAATTTGACTGAAAAATCAGCTCAAATTGTTAGCGGACACCATGTCGCGTTTGGAGAGCCCCTGTGTGCCTACACATTGGAGCTCCCCCATAAGTGACCCCATTTTGGAAACTAGACCCCCCAGGGAATTTATCTAGATGGGTGGTGAGCATTTTGAACCCCAGGTGCTTCACAAATTCATCCGTAAAAATGAAAAAGTACTTTTTTTTCTACAAAAATTGTCTTTTAGCCTACATTTTTTCATTTTCACATGGGAAACAGGATAAAATGAATCCTAAAAATTGTTGGGCAATTTCTCCTGAGTACATCGATATCTCTTATGTGGTCATAAACCACTCTTTGGGCGCACGGCAGGGCTCAGAAGGGAAGGAGCGCCATTTCACTTTTTGAATGGAAAATTAGCTCCAAAAGTCAAATTGCGCTCCCTCCCTTCTGAGCCCTGCCGTGTGCCCAAACAGTGGTTTATGACCACATATGAGATATCGATGTACTCAGGAGAAATTGCCCAACAATTTTTAGGATCCATTTTATCCTGTTCCCCATGTGAAAATGAAAGAATTGAGGCTAAAAGAACATTTTTGTTGGAAAAATTAAAATGACCATTTTTTCCTTCCACTTTGCTTTAGTTCCCGTGAAGCACCTGAAGGGTTAATAATCTTCTTGAAGGTAGTTTTGAGTAGCTTGAGGGGTGCAGTTTTTGGAATGGTGTCACTTTTGGGTGTTTTCTGTCATGTACACCCCTCAAAGGGACTTCAAATGTGATGTGGTCACTAAAAAAAATGGCCTTGTAAATTTTGCTGGAAAAATGAAAAATTGTTGATGAACTTTGAACCCTTATAACGTCCGAACAAAAATTTTTTTTTTTTCCAAAATTGTGCTGATGTAAAGTAGACATACGGGAAATGTTATTTATTAACTATTTTGTGTCACATACCTCTCTGGTTTAGCAGAATAAAAATTCATAATTTGAAAATTGCTAAATTTTCAAAAATTTTGCCAAATTTTTAATTTTTTCACAAATAATCGCAAAAATTATCAACCTAAATTTAATACTAACATGAAGCCCAATATGTCACGAAAAAACAATCTCAGAATCGCTAGGATCGGTTAAAGCGTTCCAGAGATATTAGCTCATAAAGGGACACTGGTCAGAATTGACAAAAATGGCCTGGTCATTAAGGTCAAAATAGGCCGGGTGGTGAAGGGGTTAACAATCATTTAATTAAGATGCGAGAACTGCCTAATAGTAAAAGGTTGACTGTTTAATGAGTCTACACGTTTCTGGGACAGACTGTCTACATCATCAGTTGCACCATCACTATGTTAGCTTGTGAAGGTCACTGGTTTCACCCATCATAAGGGTACCTTTACACGCGGCAACATTTCTAGGTATTCCACAGGTAACTTACTGGCTGCAATGAAATCATGGAGACATTATTCCATTTGTACACAGCAACAAGATAGAACAATGTCTCCATGATTTCACTGCAGCCAGTAAGTTACCTGTGGAATACCTAGAAATGTTGCCGCGTGTAAAGGGGCCCTTAGATGTTTTTTGTGGGGCACCTTAGTAATGAGACACCTTTTATTGGCCATCAGTTGAATCACATAATTCTATTTTTCACCAAGTCGGCGGTGCAGAGGCGTCCGGGCCCCGCGAGCAATGTTGGGCCGATCACCAAGAAGAACGACTAGTCGGCGGTGCAGAGGCATCCTGGCCCTGCCAGCTATAGAGGGCCAGTCGTCCAGAACAACCACCAGCACGGGTTGGCGTACACACGAGGCAACATGCAAGTCAGCCTTCAACTGCAGCTTATGGCTCCCGGCAACCCGTCGGCAGGCCGTGGTCCATCCAGCCTGCACGGGATGATGAAGCGGAACTGCAGAGGCGGCGGGAAGCATGGTGGGTCAACGAGATGGAGACCTGCCAAGCCTTTGCCTGAACCCAGCCGCCATTACCCGTAGACCAGCGGAAAAAGGGGACAATCACCATGTTCAATCTGGTGACCGGGTATGGCTTTGCCCGAGAGGAACGCCTCTATGCGGAGGTATTTGTGGGAAGGAGAGAGGTCGAACACCATCTCCCACAAGGCCACCCGGACCGCGATCTATATGAAGGTGATGTAATTACATATGAACGCCACGCGGGATCCTGAGGCTGGTACGCAATCCGGATTAGTAAGTGCTAAGACTGTTAAAGTGACCCCGGTATCATGTGCTTTGTATAAAGTTGTATTTTGTGTATTTTTCTGCGGAACCTGAAAAGACTCACATGAACTTAAATGTGAACTTTTGTTTTGGAGCCTGATTGAACTGAAATCAGAGGCTCAATACCTGACCCCCGTTGGGCCGATGTAGACTAGAATATCGTTTTGTTTGCAACGTTCTAAGTATAAGTGCGTCCTGTAAAGGAAGAAAGAATGCGTATGGTTTGATGTTGATGTATACAAGTTAACCGTTTAAATGTAATAAAAATTTAAGCTCAAACCCGGTTTGGTTTGTACACTCGAGGACGAGTGTATTTAACCAAGGGGTATGTGGCGCCCCTCTGGCGGGATGCCACAGGGAGGTACTGCACCCCAGATAGGAGGTGTAGTGCCCCCATAGCCACAGGCAGAGGGGGGAACTGCAGAGTCTGTGTACAAAAGTCTCAACCACAGCCACCCTAGCACCAGGGAACTGACCAGCCGTGATCCCCCACCACCGAAACCACCATCCTGGTATCCGAGTGCCCCCTACCCTGCCGGCCTGACTCACATATTGCTCTGCCCCTCCAGTTAGTCCGACCTCCTTTATTACTGTAACCTGGGCAATGCCCCTTCATAACCCCGCCCCCTGTGTGCATATAGCTCCTCCCCTTAGGTTAGCTCCACCCCCTTAATTACACCCCTTTTTTATTGTAACCTGGGCAATGACTGGTTCTACAGCTAGTATATATATAATTATATATATATATGTGTCTTTTAGATGTATTAAGAATAGTCTATGCTAAGTGCCTATGTGAAAATGATAAGTGTTTGTGTAACATAAATCTGAAAATTACATCATGTATCAACAAGGGATTTTTTTTCTAAACTTTGCAACAGTAAAGTTTTTTTAACTTGTGTGCTGGATTGCTTGTGCAAAATAAGAGGTAATTTGATACTCCCTTACAGATGCTGGAAAACAAACCACAGGCCGCTAGCTTGAAGGTGTCAGGTATGGGAATGCAAGACACTACACACACTCCTGTAGAACAGTCACAAACAGTGCATGTTTTCAGGATTTACTCAGCATTGCACAAGGTGTTGTAATCATCACCTGTGCAAGTAATTAAATTACCACCTTTGCAATGCTATGGATATCTTGAAAACTTGGACTGTTTGCAACCCTTGATAACTGAAGTTGCCCACCCCTGCCCTAGAAGTCTTTTTGGAGAGAGCCAGGGGGTAAGAGGAATCCTCAAGCCCTTCCACCAGTACTGTGGCTCTGCCTGGACCCTCTTACCAGCATATGGGGGTGACGTGCACAGAAAGTACCTACCATATGTTGTGAGAGCAGGCACGTAGGCACTGGTGACAGTGTGACAAGTGATGCCATCACAAAGATTACTGCAGTTTAGACTCGAGGGGTCACACAGGGGCTATCCCACAAGTTTGAACTGCACTACACTCTGACATCACCGCTCCTCATATGATACGGGAAAAATATACCCGCTACATCTCCCATCATATTGCGGCTTTTATGAGACAGCGAGTGTTATGAGCGCTGACACTACTGAGGTTAGCTAAGGTCACACAACCCAAAAAAAAACCTACATGTAATAGTAAAATCAGTAGATAATGAATATGCCTCACGATTAAAAATGATCATAATAGAAAAACTAAGCAATTCAGCCATTGATAGTGTTCATTAAGCAGTAAAAATTATCTGGTAAAGAGATTCTGTGGCACCCCCACGGACTGGTCACCACAGTGATACTGCACTACTCCACAGTTCTGCTATCATCTCTCTCAGATGAGAGGGGTCATGAACCTGAGACACTTAACTTACACCCGACACCATCCCAACTCCAGGCCAGGGGATGCCGGGCGGAAGAGACCCCATGATGGGCAGACCCCATGTGCTGGCTGGAGGAGGGATAAAGGTAGAGGGGGTGGGACAGAAGGAAGGAGAGTAGAGAGGAAGAGAGTCGAGAGAGGACGTGGAGAGAAGGAGTCCTAGGGAACATGGCAGTGGAGGATCCACCTGTGTGCCCCAAATCCAGACCCGGCCTGAGTCGGGCGGAGGGACTTGTTGCGAGACTGGACTTGCCCCAATCTGGCAGGAACGCTTCAGGGTTCAGCCAGGAAACTGGAGGTCGCTACTTCTATATGGGCAGTGGCTTCTAACCATGGACAATCTACAGGACGGTTTCTAGACCTAGAGTCAGAGGACTCTGACGATTTACCTCTGACGATTTACCCGTCGCTCAACAGGTCCCGCAGCCATCAGCCTGGGACATTGTACATGAAGGCGCAGAGCAAGAGAGGAGAGTAATCCAGTACAGGGGAAAGGCAACCTGGGAAGGCTTACAAGGGGTGTCTTGGTGGAACGATCCTGATTACTTGAGAGCTGACCTGACCGCATCCTGGAAGAGCACAGCACCCAGCCGGGTCGCCCTTGCCTAATCAGCGAGTAAAGAGTTAAAAGAACTTCATGAACTGTGTCTGTTTCCTCCTTTGGCGCCTTGTTGCCTTCCACACCGATACAGCCCCCATCTTACTATTCACTCTAACATCATCCCTGGGGCTCTGCTCCACCTGAAGCAATACAATCCCGGCTGCCGCACCATCTGCTCCAGAGGCTTAAGTCAGCAGCGTCGGCCATCCCTGGCCGAGTACCACAGGTAGCGTGATGAACTAGACTTCTAAATCCCCTGTAATTATCCCCTTCCCTGCACAGCCAGGGCCAGGGAGCCGGGTCACAGCCACCGTGACCTCCCCCATGAAAGTCGACTGGCCCGGCTTCGGAGTACCCCCCAAGCCCTGGAGAGTGTTGCAATTCTCCAAGTCAGTGCAATTACAGCGATGATGAACATGTATTTTTTGTTATAGTGAGAAAGAAAAAATAGAGAGCTTAAAACATGATATATTTTTGTGTCTCCATTTTGCTGTCACATTTGAGGACCTGTATGGGGGCTTAGTTAGTTTTTTGTGTTGCCAATGACTTTTTTATTGGTACCACTTAGGGCTACATAAGTTAAAAAAGTTATTTTTTGCAGGAAAATAGAAGACTTTAAATTGAAACAAATCTACGGTATGCATAAGATTATTCAAAGCTTATAGTAAACAACAAATAGGAAAAAGAATTGCTGTAATTGCTGTCTTTCACTTCTAAAAATATGTGAGTAAAAAACATTGTATGATCCTCCGAAGAGTAAAAAAACATGACAGCAAAAACAAGCCCTCACACAGCTCCCGAGATGGAAAATATTAAAGTTGCAGTTCACTGGTTGTGAACATCTATAAGCATCTATGACAGATAATGATGTTTTGTCCCGATTCCTTCAGACTGGCGCTCTGCACTGCGTCTTGATGTGGTTTACTCCATTTTTGTGGTGTAAATTATAATGACTTCTACAACCCCTGGCAATAATTCTGGAATCCCGAGCTCGGAGGATGTTCAATCAGTTGTCTAATGTTGTAGAGAAAAAGCCGATCACGGACATGGCTCAAAACTAAAGACATTTCAAATGGCAACTTTATGGCTTTAAGAAACACTAAAAGAAATCAAGATAAACAATGTGGTAGTTAGTAATGGTAATTTTTTTCAGACCGAGCAGGGGGGAAAATTATGGAATCACTCAATTCTGAGGGAAAATTATGGAATCACCTTGTAAATTTTCATTCTCAAAACTAACACCTGCATCAAATAAGATCTCATCGTTAGTCTGCATCTAAAAAGAAGTGATCACACCTTGGAGAGCTGTTGCACCAAGTGGACTGACATGAATCATGGCTCCAACACCAAAGATGTCAATGGAAACAAAGGAGAAGGATTATCAAACTTTTAAAACAGGGTAAATCATCACGCAATGTTGCAAAAGATGTTGGTTGTTCACAGTCAGCTGTGTCTGAAATCCAGTCCAAATACAAACAACATGGGAAGGTTGTTGAAGGGAAACATACTGGTAGACCAAGGAAGACATTAAAGCATTAAGATCAGAAACTTAAAGCAATATGTCTCCAAAACAGGAAATGCACAACAAAACAAATGAACGAATGGGAGGAAACTCGAGTCAATGACTGTGACCGAACTGTAAGAAACCACCTAAAGGAAATGGGATTTACATACAGCAAAGCTAAACATAAGCCATCATTAACACCTAAACAGAAAAAAACAAGGTTACAATGGGCTAAGGAAAAGCAATCGTGGATTGTAGATGACTGGATGAAAGTAATATTCAGTGATGAATCGCAAATCTGCATTGGTCAAGGTGATGATGCTGGAAAGTTTGTTTGTTGTCGTTCCAATGAGATTTATAAAGATGACTGCCTGAAGAGAACATGCAAATTTCCACAGTCATTGATGATATGGGTCTGCATGTCAGGTAAAGGCACTGGGGAGATGGCTGTCATTACATCTTCAATAAATGCCCATGTTTACATTGATATTTTGGATCGTTTTCTTATCCCATCAATCAAAAGGATGTTTGGAGATGATGAAATCATTTATCAAGATAATGCATCCTGCCATAGAGCAAAAACTGTGAAAACATTCTTTTAAAGAAGACACATAAGGTCAATGTCATGGCCTGCAAATAGTCCAGATCTCAATCCAATTGAAAATCTTTGGTGGAAGTTGAAGAAAATGGTCCATGACAAGGCTCCAACCTGCAAAGCTGATCTGGCAACAGCAATCAGAGAAAGTTGGAGCCAGATTGATGATGATACTGTTTGTCACTCATTAAGTCCATGCCTCATAGACTGCGAGCCATTATAAAAGCCAGAGGTGGCGCAACAAAATACTAGTGATGTATTGGAGGGTTCTTCTGTTTGTTTTTCATGATTCCATCATTTTTTCCTCAGAATTGAGTGATTCCATAATTTTTTCCCTTTACTTGGTCTAAAAAAAATTACACTTACTGACTACCACATTATTTATCTTAATTTCTTTTAGTGTTTCTTAAAGGCAAAGAGTCGCCATTTGTAATGCCTTTAATTTTGTGCCATGTCTGATCTGCTTCTTTTCTACAAAATTAAACAACTGAATGAACATCCTCCGAGCCCGGGGGTTCCAGAATTATTGCCAGGGATTGTAATCCGCTCTTGGCCAGGCGCCTCCTCCACTCAGTTTTCTAAAAGTCCCCCCTAGACGGGTATAAAGATGCCAATAAGCAAAACATTTCTGTGCAAATACAAATAGAAATGTTGCTGCATTTTTGCACTAACAGTTTTACAGCCAAATTCTGGAGGAAACTGAGGATCATTTTTACCTCCAGGGAGATCAGCCTTGTGTGTGCCAGGACCTGCAGTGTGGCAATGTATCTCAGCACGGCTCCACCTCTTTTATCATCTTCACCCTGTAAGGACCTGAGTCATGTGATCTCAAGTTCCTGTAAGTTCAGAGCTGTGGTCGCCATGGAAGCGGGGCAGGTGATGTAATAGGATATAGCGGGTATACGCACCAGAGTCACTTTTGTATATGTGGCAATGTCACGGTCTTTATTCACACATATACAGACAGCACAAGACATGGGGGACGAGGAAGTGATACAGGCGAGAAGGATCATCCCAAGTCGGCCAGTTGTTCTTTGGTTATCAAATTACCGTATATACTCGCGTATAAGCCGAGTTTTTCAGCCCAAAAATTGGGCTGAAAACTTACCCCCTCGGCTTATACGCGAGTCACTGTATACTGTATATACTGTATACAGTGCCCCCATCTATATACAGGGCCCCCCGCCGCAATCCTGTAAAGGAAGAGATTAGTATACTTATCCCTCCGCTGTCCCGCTGCCGCTGTCCCGCCGCCGCTCCTCCATCTTCATCCAGCGTCTTCCGGCTTCTTCCGGCTTCCTCCGATGGTCGCAGGCAATGACGTCATTGCCGGCGCGACAGAGGAGGAAGCTGAAGACGGAAGACGCTGGATGAAGATGGAGGAGCGGCGGCGGGACAGCGGCAGCGGAGGGATAAGTATACTAATCTCTTCCTTTACAGGATTGCGGCGGGGGGGGGGGGGCCTGTTTATAGATGGGGGGGCTGCATATACCTCCTGGGGCTGCATATACCTTCTGGGACTGCATATGGGGCTGCATATACCTCCTGGGGTTGCATATGGGGCTGTATATACTTCTGGGGCTGCATATGGGCTGTATATACCTCTGGGGCTGCATATGGGGCTGCATATACCTCTGGGGCTGTATATACCTCTGGGGCTGCATATGGGGCTGCATATACCTCTGGGGCTGCATATACCTCTGGGGCTGTATATACCTCTGGGGCTGTATATACCTCTGGGGCTGTATATACCTCTGGGGCTGCATATACCTCTGGGGCTGTTAATACCTCTGGGGCTGTATATACCTATGGGGCTGCATATACCTCTGGGGCTGCATATACCTCTGAGGCTGTATATACCTCTGGGGCTGCATATACCTCTGGGGCTGCATATGGGGCTGCATATACCTCTGGAGCTGCTGTATACTACCACTGGGGCTGCTGCTGTATATACTACTGGGGCTGCTGCTGTATACTACCACTGGGGAGGCTGCTGTATACCTCACTGCTGGGGGTTGTATACCTGTGCTGGAGTCCACCCTCGGCTTATATGCGAGTCAATATGTTTTCCCAGTTTTTGGGGGCAAAAGTAGGGGGGTCGGCTTATACACGGGTCGGCTTATACACGAGTATATACGGTAATGTAAAAACAGGCAAATATTTTTTTTTTTACCCTTTTACTCTTAAGGCCTCGTTCACACAGTTTTTTATGCACTTTTATGTATGTTTTCAAAATACCAATAAGATCAAACACAACAAAAGAAATGAGATTTTTATATTTTTTTTAAATGCAATGTTGTCAGTATTTTTACTGCATTTTCTGAGATCAATGAGGCTGAGTAGCAATAAAAATGCATTAAAAAAGCATCAGAATGGCTGATTATCTGCTGAGGTTTTCCAGTCAGAGTCTGCACTTTACATGCAGAGAAAAAGCATTAAGAAGACAGTGTGGACAGACCCTGAAGATGTTCGCCCCAGCACTGCGGCCTAGCAGAGAGCAGGGTGGGGATCAATAGGTGAAGTACAGCGGCGGCTGTGTCTCCCCTCATACAGCGGAGCCGCTCCCTCCTCTCCGCACCTCAGAGGACATCACCATTACCAGAGAAAAGCTGTCACTGGTCCCCCCCTCCTGTCCCTATTATGCCGGGCGGTCACCTCACACTTTTACGCCATTTTCCCACGTGTGGAAACACCACATTTTTTGCATTTTATTTTGTCCGCACCAGAATATGCAGTAGAAAACGTCTGGTTACTGAATTTTTGGTAATTTTTTCCCTTTTTTAAACACAATTATGGATTTTTCATGGCAGATGTTGCTTTTATACACTCAATTGTATTTTCTACATGCAGCTTTCACACGCCCCATAGAAGCCTACATGAAAAAAACGCAGCAAAAAAAGGGAGAGTTTAAGAGCACGGGAAAAAGTTTTCACAAAATCCCATCCACTTTACTGTTAGGCCTCGTGCACACAGGGAGGATTCGGTGAGGTTTTTACCTCAGAATTTGTGAGGCAAAAACAGGAGAGGAACAATCAGAGGAGAAGTGTAATAGAAAGGTAATATTACGTTGGTGTTCAGAAGTTACCACTCCACCGTGGCAATGACAAAAAGGGGTGCACTTACTTTACCTTTGCTTCTTGGTGTAGTTATGTGGTTTCTCCATTAATCCAGAAACAGGGTGAATTACAAACATTAAGGCCACGTGCACACGTTCAGTATTTGGTGAGTTTTTTACCTCAGGATTTGTAGACAAAACCAGGAGTGGATCAATCCGAGGAAAAGTATAATAGAAACACGTCACCACTTCTGTATTTATCATCTACTCCTGGTTTTGGCTAAAAATCCTGAGGTAAAAAACTCACCGAATACTGAACGTGTGCACGTGGGCTTACTAGTAGAAGCAGAACATTCATGTCATCAGTTCTTGAATTCAGTTTCCATTCAGTTACATCAAGCACAGTTACTATGAAGTAAGATGGCGGCTCTCAGGCCGGGGCCTGGAGCACAATGTAGTCTGACTCTTCAAGGCAGTATGAGTGTCTGAATCCTTACTTATCAATCCCTTAGATAATTGTATGATTGTTGTACTCACACGCGATGTGTCCTCAGATATTACAAGTCAGTGTGGCCCAGTCGGAGCTAAGGCGGCTTTCACATTGGCATATTTTGTGCAGGGCCGCACCGTCCATTGGACAAGGTGAGCCCTGTCATTCAGGCGGCAGCCGGCAGGGGGAGCGGCAGTGCAGAAGCGGCGCCTCATGCACGCAGCCTCCCCCTGTCATGGCGCCGGCCGCTCACCCCGAGCGCACCGCAGGTAAGCGGCGCGACCCGGGGAGAGGGACAGAAGAGGCTCAATAGCACCCCCCCCCCCCAGTACTCACGGCCGCGGCCGTCGATATTGCCGGTGCCGCGGCTCAGGCGGCTCGGGCGGCAGAGGGGGCGGCAGTGCTGGGTGCCGCGGCTCAGGCGGCGGAGGGGCTTGGTGCACCCCTGATTTTGTGGTTACATAAAATTCATGTATAGTTATGGACAGGCACGGATCTGTGCTGCCAACAGATGTCCACAGAACGGATCCGTCATCAGTCACCAGAGATAGGGGTGGGAGGAGCGGTACCTTGCTTCTGAGCATGCTAAGTCCACCCAAACGGATCTATTTCACAGAACCATTTTTTTTCCATGGATCCGTCCTCCATAGAGCTCCATGTTAATTCCATACGGATAGATACGGATCCGTGACTGTCTGCGATTTTCGAGGACGCCTAGTAATGGAACAGTTTCCATTTCTGGGTGCATGAAAATTGCGGACACCAATGGATCGGTGACAAAATGGAGACACACGGATGGCCACTTTAGGACCAATCCATGCCCATAGGATAACATGGGAGACCATAACGGATCCGTTGACATCCGTTTCAAAATGGAGGGACACGGATTTGAAAATATGCCAGTGTGAAAGCAGCCAAAGAGTCCAGGAGAAACCTATGATTTTCTCTGAAATCTTGTATTTAAGTACAATGTAGCAGGTAGAAAAAGTACCGTATATACTCGTGTATAAGCCGACCCGTGTATAAGCCGACCCCCCTACTTTTGCCCCAAAACCTGGGAAAACCTATTGACTCGTGTATAAGCCGAGGGTGGACCCCAGCACAGGTGTACAGCCCCCAGCAGTGTGGTATACAGGCCCCCCAATGGTAGTATACAGCAGCCTCCCCAGTGGCATATACAGGCCCCAGTAGTATATACAGCAACCCCAGTGGTATACAGCAGCCTCCCCAGTGGTATATACAGACCCCACCAGTATATACAGCAGCCCCAGTGGTATATACAGCAGCCCCAGTGGTATATACAGCAGCCCCAGTGGTATATACAGCAGCCCCAGTGGTATACAGGCCTCAGCAGTATATACAGCAGCCCCCAGGGGTTATACAGCAGCCCCCAGGGGTTATACAGCACCCCCCAGGGGTTATACAGCACCCCCCAGGGGTTATACAGCGGCCCCCTGGGGGTACCAACAGCCCCCAGGGGGTACCAACATCTCCCTGGGGGTACCAACAGCCCCCAGGGTGTACCCAGCATCCCCCAGGGGGTACCCACAGCCCCCTGGGGGTACCCACAGCCTCCTGGGGGTACCAACAGCCCTCTGGGGGTACCCAGCAGCCCCCAGGGGGTACCCAGCAGCCCACTGGGGGTACCAACAGCCCCCAAAAGCTGGCACTGTCCCCCCTTGTAAGGGCCCCCCCCCCCCGATGCTTATACATTACCATCCCGGTGTTCTGATGGGCGCCGCTCCTCGGTGCTTCTTCTTCATCCTCCCGTCCTCGCTGGCTGCATCCGGGATCTCCGGCCGTCGCGCGATGACGTCATATGCGACGGCCGGAGATCCCGGATGCAGCCAGCGAGGACGGGAGGATGAAGAAGAAGCACCGAGGAGCGGCGCCGATCAGAACACCGGGATGGTAATGTATAAGCAGCGGGGGGGGGGCCCTTACAAGGGGGGACAGTGCCAGCTTTTGGGGGGCCATATGCACTGCTTCCCCCTGCCGCTGATTGACAGAGGGAAGCAGTGCATATATAATGAGCGGCCCCACGTGACGGGGCCGCTCATACAGCAGCCTCCTCAGCCCCCACCACGCAGTCTACCGTAGTGACTCGTGTATAAGCCGAGGGGGGGACTTTTCAGCCCAAATTTTGGGCTGAAAAACTCGGCTTATACACGAGTATATACGGTAATCTAAATAGGAGCAGCATAACATGTGCATCAAAACATGGCTACAGCAAACTACAACGGAGGGTGGTAGGGACAAACTTCAAGAGGCAGGGCTTCTTCCTAGCAACGGCAAATGCAATGCATAATATAGAGAATGCAAGTTGTTCCTATTCATGGGACAAAACCCAATGTTTCACCTATGGACAGAGTCTTGCTTATTTACATGGGCTGGAGGTTTCTGCTATGTGACATCTGCAGCTTTAGATCTGGGCTCTTTATCTACAGGAGTTCTGGACTCGCTCCTACGTGCTCCTCAGTTTCCTTCAGCTTTTTCCTTGCAATGGATATAAGGAGGTTCATATACAGATCTTGTCTCCCCAGCAGCTCTGTGGCCTCTCTTTCCTAAGGCTACTATTTTCACATCACGATTTTTTCCTGTCCGTGGGGATCCTGTTTTTTGCAGGACGCCACAGACAGGAACGGACTGGTCCAGATGTGTAAATCTGGATGGCATTTCTGTGTCCAGATCCATGATTTTGATGTATCCGAGCACAGAAAGAGATGGGAGGAGCTTAGCCTGTTATGTCACACGGGGGAGGAGGAATCCTGTGTTTCTCCCCCCCCCCCCCCGTGTGACATGTCATGGCTGTAGTTTTGCTTTCCCAGTGTATCTAAATACATCTACCATTAACTCTGTCTTTTTCACACCAACAAATAGTGCACTATTATAGATCTTTTATGGGTGGTCATGGAAATCCCTCCCCTACAGCGTTTGAGCATTTGTGCTCTAGAGGCACCTCAACCAAGGGCCTTATAACCGATATCTATGGTCTGTTGTATGCACCTGACCCACGAACCCCAATTAAGCATCTTTACATGCAGAGGTGAAACGGATGGCTGGGACAGGTGATTTCCCAACAAAGTTGGCTGGTGGTGTGGTCCAGAGCCTTCAGATCTTCTATAAATACGCTATATAAGGAAAACCAATTAAATTACTGATGACCTGGTGCCACACACCTGAACTACTCCATAAATTCAATCCTACGATCCCGGACATATGCTGGAGGTGCGGATCAGGGGGTGCATCCATCTACCATATCTTTTTGGACTGTAGTGGGATACGAGCCTACTGGAGGGAGGTGGGAGCACTGTTGGAAAAGATCCTGGAAAAGGACTTGCCCCTGGACCCTTGGATCTATTTGCTGAATTTATTCCCTCCGGGTATAAGCAAAATGCAGGTTAAATTGTTGCCACACCTGTTAACAGCCATTAATAACAAAACCTTGATCGGCATTTTTTAAAATAATCCTTATAGGACCATCCCTATCCTTGAGCTCTTCTCTCTCCCTCTCTGTGGTTTCCCTATAGGCATTGTGAGGTAGCACCTCGGGGTTCCTCGCTTGGCAGGGGGAAAATGACACCAACACATGTTTCAACCATAATATTAGGCAGCAGTTTATTGGGTTCAAACCGCCCCTCTCATATAAATACATGATAACTACATAATCCTCACACAACCGTATAAACATTACATTACAAATATAACATTACATGCAACAACACATTACATTGCACATATCCTTATAAACCTGGTACCTTTAATGTACCGCTACCCACGCAGAGTAGACGGGTCAGTTGCTGTCTCATCGGGGTTCGGTCGCCGCCGGTACACCCCTGTTTACGGTTTCTGCCCAACTGCCAGGCCCTTCCTTGGCCCAGTTTCCCCTGGTGAGTCCAGGACTTGGACTTCTTCCCCTCCCAGGGGCGCTGCCTTGCTTCCATTCACACACGGACCACCCGTCCCCACATTATACATGGCACTTTTACATAAGCCATCACCTCTCATACATGGCACTTTTACATAAGCCATCATATATCATCCATGGCACTTTTACATAAGCCATCGCCTACTTCAACGACCCTCACCGACTGTCTAGTCGGACCCAACGGCGGCTATGCTCGCCTGGCATGATTCACACATGGTACTCCGTTCACCCTTGCATATGGGAACTGCTTTCTTAGCGGGCACGGACCCAGGTCTAGCAACCTGAGTCACCGGGTACAACATGCATCCCAAGGGCTCCTTCTCGGACGTGTTTCACCCCACGTCTGGACCAGCGTCCTCCTGGATCAGTCACAGTTTCCCCACTCTAGGAGCCAAAACAATCCGTTCCCGGCCACCGGTTCGCACACAAGCAACAGAGAGTCAGGGGCCTCCCACATGGAGCTTGCAGGCTCCCCTCTCATCCCAACGGGACGGATCGCCTCTGCACGTCTTCACACCACAGAGCTCTGGACTGCTGTGATTCCCATCGTCTCTCAGTCTCAGTCACCTGGCAGGTTCTTATCGTGGCTGCCACACCCACACTGACACACCCACCTGGGCTACTAATAATCAGGACCCACAGTTCCCATACAGCCGCTCATCCAGCTCATCTACATGTCAGTTCTACAGCACTCACTCTCAGCTGTTAACTCACTGTGTTCCGGGTAGGTTTAACACAGCACACCCACAGTAAAACCGGCTAATGTGAACAGAGTCATATGCCAACAACCCGTGTGATGCACCCGGCCATGGCTCACATGCCGGTCACATTACCACAGTATGATGCCTGAAATATAATTATGATCTGTGCAACACTTGTACATTTTTACATTGTAGACATGCTTTGAAACTTACTTTGTGTAATGCTCTGTATATTGGTGTTCACCTGTAGGCTGTGTAGCGATCCATACAGCTTATTTGTATGAATTTTTTTCACCACTCTTTGCATTTAGTACTCTGGTATATTTCAGCATTGTATTGGTCCACATTTTGTCATACTACATACTGTTGCTCTATCTGTAACTATGGCTTAAAGGGAACCTGTCACCTCATGCTACCCCCCCTAATCACTAGCTGTCCCTACATCTTCCTAGCTGCTCCATAACCATCCCTCTCTGCTGTAAATCCACCCTATAAAGATGTTTAAAGGGAACCTGACCCCTCACAATCATTCCCAAGCCTCTGAATATCTGTCCCTGCACCCCCACAAATCATTTCCAACGTTGCTCTTGTGTTGGAAATGCTCCCTATAAAAGATAAAATCTAGCCTTTTATACTTACTGAAGGTGCAACTTCTGCTCCCTGAATAAGTCGCACAGGGCGTTCCCTGTGCGCTCCTAAGCCGCTCATTATCACGCCCCGATGGGCGTGATAAGAAATCCAAGTCCTCCTCGCCCTGCTTTATGGGCGTATTAACCGGTATGACGCAAATAGCCTTTTGCATGCACGGGTTTCGCTTTACGTCCGGGAGCGCCGTAAAGCAGAAGCCGCACATGCGCAATGCATACGACATCATCCTGCCCGGATATGACGCTGTTTGCGTCATACCGGCTAATATTCCAAATCATAAAAGGGGTCACATTCTGCAGCAGGATGGTGCTCCATCTCATACATCCATCTCTACAACAAAGTTCCTCCAGGCAAAAAAAATCAAGGTGCTCAAGGACTGGCCAGCCCAGTCACTAGACATGAACATCATTGAGCATGTTATCTGGTAGGATGAAAGAGGAAGCTTGGAAGACAAAACCAAAGAATCTAGATGAACTCTGGGAGGCATGTAAGACTGCATTCTTTGCTATTCCTGATGACTTCATTAATAAATTGTATGAATCATTGTTGAACCTCATGGATGCAGTCCTTCAAGCTCATGGAAGTCACACAAAATATTAAATATGATTTGAATAGCACTACAACTTCATTCACCAATGTTATGCAACATATATTTGTATTTTAAGTTAATTATTTGGTTGAAAATCACATAACTTTCTGTGGGCGACAAAACGTTTGTCTTGCCAAAATCTGACCATTCTGTGTTCATTAAATGATCAATATTTCAGCATTGATGACAATTTATTTTCTTAACCTAAACCACATTTCAGAGGGTTTCAGCTTTCAAAAGAGTAATTTATACAAGCAATGGATGAATTTAACGTCAGGTTATAAGCTTTTATTTACATAACATGGATAAGCGACATAGCTCTCCCTCCTACACTCCCTGACAGAAGTTAAGAGTAGAGCAGGCATATAGGCAGGGTTGTACACTTGCACCTTTTTGTACCTTTCATGTGGCATTAAAGGGAGTTTTTAGCCTGGTTTAACTTATTAAATACATAATTTAATGGGGGATACCTATTTTTTATAACCAACCAGGGTAAAGCAGACAGCTGCGGGGTGGTATTGCCTTCCTGAGAAGGTCCATGATTATTTTGCCTTTCCCAGCCTAAAAACAGCAGCCTGCAGCCATCTCAGAATTGGCTCCTCCATTAGACGCGCCACTTCTTGTGCTTCTTACCAATTGTCCTGGTGTGATGACAATCGGGAGTAATACATTAATTGGGTTGATGCCAGCTGTAAATAGTAAGCTGACATCAAACCCAAGGTTTAGTAAAATATAAGCACTAGACACCCCCATTACTAACCCAGTAAGTTAAAAGGAAAAAAACACACAAAAATGTTTTATTTGAAAAACAAATTGTACTTTACAGTTGAGGAGTCAATAGACCATTGGTTAGTTTTATGCATGTGACTCCCCCATTCTTTATGTAATCTCCACGTGTCTAGGTTGCTGTGGTTCCTTCTACTTCTCAATAATAATCACTCACAGATGATGTTGGAATATTTTCGTGGGAAGAAATTTCATTAACAGACTTATTACAACGATGACTATTACAGGGCCACAATCGAATTTAGTGGGGTCGTTAAAATGAGATATTCTTTTACAAATGTTTGTAAAGGCAAATGACGAAGAGGTGGGCTGAATCTATTACACCTGGGGCAATGGGACTGAATGGAAAAAATGGACTTCAATGATTGAGTGGTCAGACCCAATACTATTGTACCTAAAGTAAAGCTTGCCTCCAAGGGGCTACTTTCCTCTTTAATTTGTATGACCGACACGGCCTTTCATTTCTCTATGGACTACAAGTGGCATGGACTCCTACAGTTAAGATGAATGATTAATCCAGAGGTGATGTTTACATCAAATATTATAACAAGGTTTTCACTGGGTCTAATTAATATTTAAAGAGCTCTACAAATAAAGATTATAATAAATTCATAATAAATTCATAGCAGTCTGACTACTTAGATTCCCACAAATCTCAAAGAAGCTTCAGTCCCATAAGAGTCTTCCAGAAGAGAGTCTAGAAATACTTCCAAGAATGGTTTATGCAGCAACTGAGAACCGGCTTCGTCACATTTTCTTGGTGTTCTTTGTTCTCTGTGATTCTGAGCAGGATTAAGCCGGAGCAGATATAAATGTAAAGAATGTTCAAGGGAATATGTTCATTTACCGAAAGAAAGCAGAGATTCTGAAAAAGGTTAAAGGGGTTTTGTCCCACAAAGAAAGTTTATTTTAATTAATAGATCTTTGTATAATAATTTCCACAATTGGATGTGATTAAAAAATGTTCGTGTGCTGAGATAATCTTATAAATGTACTATTCTGGCAGGACGTGTCTGCCATGTACCTCACTCAAGTGCCTCACATAAGTGCATAGATATGAATTTGACTGAATATGATATACCTGGTCATGTTATACCGCTGCTGTCTGACAATCATCTAATCATCATCTAAATTCTCCATTCTCCATAGGTATGTTCATTTTCCATCGCTGAAATTCTGCTGAATAGCGTCTTGATTTCTTTTCCTGCTACATTTCTATATGTATAATGTAGTATGTTAATTTTTCATCGCTGAAATATGTCATCTGATTATGCCTGTAACTTCTCATCCCATTGCTCATGCTACATACCTAAGTTTATGAGTCTTTGTTTAAATGTGCCTGTCCTCCACCATTTGCTTTCACTTCTGACTTTAAATTAGCCTATTGAACTTTCCAGTTCCCTCCCCTCCACTCCCAGCTGAATCCAATTGTATTTAATGTACTATTCTCACGTCTGCCAGGACGTGTCTGCCATGTGCCTCACTCAAGTGCCTCATATAAGTGCTTAGATATAAATTTGACTGGAATTTGCTGGAAGTGGAAGGTATTCGATTTCTGCTTGCTATGATTTCTTTCTAATGAACTCACATCCTATTTCAACCCCTCTCATGGTACAATATCTGCATTTGATGTAAACTCTGTGTCATCTGTTGCACCATACTTAACACTCACCAGTTTGCTTGTGTACGGTATTTATTCAGGCCAGGAGTCAGGTAACCCACACTCTTTTACACTCCCTTCAAATTATGTCCGTTATTTCCATATCTATTTTCCTATGTGCCTTTGCCATTCACTTTCACTGCCCCATCCCCCTTCCATCACCCCTCATCCACATCAGCCCCTCTCTCCTTCACTCTACTATCCTCAGCTCCCATACTCTCTTCACCGTACGGAAAAATCTCAGACCATCATATTCCAGAGTATTGCATCAGAAACAATGTCCTAAATGCCAAAAAAACTATTTGCTCTTTCTCTATTTGCTGCTACTCCTGCCAGGTGATATCTCTCCTAATCCTGGCTCACCCTCGACCTACTTTAACCCCTCCCCCACCACACATAGAAACCCTACTAACCTTATTAATATTACTTGCACACCATAATCTCCCTCTTTTAACTGCGCTCTCTGGAATCCACAGTCTGTATGCAACAAGCTTCCCTTTATCCACAACTACTTTCTTACTAACTCTCTTAACCTCCTGGCCCTGACGGAAACTTGGATCCAGGATTCAGACACAGTTTTCTCTGCCGCTATTTCTCACAGCAGCCTACATTTCTCCCATTCCCTGAGACCTGGTAACAGACATGGTGGTAGCTTACTCCTGTCCCCACAATGTGATTTTCAGGTCATCCCCCCAGCTCCATCACTCTCATTCCCTTCTTTTGAGGTCCACACCATTAGACTCTCCCACTCCCTTACAGTTGTATACCGCCCTCCAGGGTCACTAACCCAGTTCCTCGACTATTTTTCCACATGGCTGACACATTTCATATCCTCAGAATTACCAACCCTTTTTCTGGGAGACTTTAACATCCCCATAAATAGCCCCATCTCCCCAATTTCATCCTACCTCCTATCTCTAACCAAGTCTCTTGGCCTCGCACAGCTCTCAACCTCGGAGACACAAAGATGGTAACACCCTTGACCTGATCATTGTCCGACTCTGTTCAACTTCCTCCTAAGATAACTTGCCTCTTCCGCTCTCTGATCACAATGTTCTCTCCTTCACACTCACAAATCCTCACCCACGCCAGCACACTCCAACCTATCACACATTCAGAAATCTACAGGCCATTAACCCTCATACACTCGCAGACTCTCTACATTCTTCACTGTCCCCAATCTCCTTCTTCTGTCCTGATCTGGCAGTGAATCATTACAATGACTCTCTCAGAAGCACCCTGGACCAATTAGCTCCCCTCATCCTCAGAACCTCCAAACATAGAGTGAAACAACCCTGGCTCACATCACATACCCAATTCCTACACGGATGCTCTAGGAGTGCCGAACGTCTATGGAGGAAAGCCTGCACACCAGAAAACTTCATTTATTATAAATTTATGCTGAGAACTTACAACTCGGCCCTTCACCTCGCCAAACAGACCGACTTCACACACCCTGATCTTCTCACTATCCACCAATCCAAAAAAACTCTTTGACACCTTTCACTCTCTCCTCAATCCTAAAGTACAGGCCCCGGTCACTGACCTCAGTGCTGATGATCTGGCCTTTTACTTCACTAAGAAAATAGAAAACATCTATCAGGAAATCAACTCTCAACCTCAAAGTGCTGTTACTCTCATCTCTCCTCACATTTCCTCCGGCTCAATCTCCACATTTGACCCAGTCACAGAAGAAGTCTCCAGGCTCCTCTCTTCCTCTCTTGCCACCACATGCGCCACTGACCCCGTCCCTTCACACCTACTCCAGTCTCTCCAGTGGTCACCGCTCACCTAACAAAAATCTTCAATTTCTCCCTCTCTTCTGGCATCTTCCCCTCCTCCTTCAAACATTCTATTACTCCATCATTAAAGAAAATGTCTCTTGACTCGTCCTGCACAAATAACTACAGACCAGTCTTCAACCTCCCCTTCATCCCTAAACTCTTGGAGCGCCTGGTCTATTCCCGCCTCACCCGTTACCTCTCCACTCACGCTCTTATAGATCCATTACAGTCTGGTTTCTGCCTCCTACATTGTACAAAAACTGCCCTCATGAAAGTGACCAATGACCTTCTGACAGCAAAACGTAATGGTGACCACTCTCTGCTTATTCTTCTTGATCTCTCTGCAGCTTTTGACACTGTTGACCACCATCTCCTACTCTCTATGCTGCACTCCATCGGCATAAAGGACACGGCTCTCTCCTGGTTCTCCTCCTATCTCTCTGACCGCTCTTTCAGTGTATCATTCGCTGGCTCCACATCTCCTCCTCTTTATCTCACTATTGGGGTCCCTCAGGATTCAGTCATTGGCCCTCTTCTCTTCTCTCTTTACACAACCCCTATTGGACAGACCATCAGTAGATTTGGCTTCCAGTACCACCTTTATGCTGATGACACACAACTATACACTTCATCCCCTGACCTTATCCCTTACTGTTTTACGGAATGCCAATGACTGTCTAACCGCAGTTATGATCAGACCATGTCCCTGTACGGTCAGACACATCCATTACACAGTACATAGCAGGGACACATCTATAAGATTATCTCAGCACAGGAGATGTGGTATGATCAGACCATGTCCCTGTACGGTCAGACACATTCATTACACAGTACATAGCAAGGACACATATATAAGGATATCTCAGCACAGGAGATGTGGTATGATCAGACCATGTTCCTGTATGGTCAGACACATCCATTACACAGTACATAGCAGGGACACATCTATATGATTATCTCAGCACAGGAGATGTGGTATGATCAGACCATGTCCCTGTACGGTCAAACACATCCATTACACAGTACACAGCAGGGACACATCTGTAAGATTATCTCAGCACAGGAGATGTGGTATGATCAGACCATGTCCCTGTATGGTCAGACACATTCATTACACAGTACATAGCAGTGACACATATATATATAAGATTATCTCAGCACAGAAAATGTGGCATGATCAGACCATATCCCTGTACGGTCAGACACATCCATTACACAGTACATAGCAGGGTCACATATATAAGATTATCTCAGCACAGCAACATATTTTTTTTATCAAATCCAATTGTGGAAGTTATTATTATAAGTTATAAGATCTACTGATTAAAATCAACTTTGTTCCTGTGAAAACCCCTTTAAGAATAAATACACAAGAAAGACATAAGATCTGATTCCCAATGTGACATCTCCGCTCCTCATTCACAGGACGCTCATCAGGACGCTCAGACGTTTTCTCATCAGTAGTTTTTATTACATATAAATGATAATAATCAGTCCAGGCCTTTGTGCGGCTCCACTTTGTATTACAGTCCGGTGTATTGTACTCAGTAAATCCTCCCATTATCATTCATGTTTTTATCGTTTCCTGATAGAATTGAATTTCTAAATATCTTAAACATCTCATAAGTGACATTATCTTTGCCCTTTTGGAGCTTGTACAGGAGCGGCGCCATCAAAAGCAAGAGCAAACCAAACTACAATGTCATTCTCACAAAGCTTTATATATATGTGACCTACACAATAAAATGCAGAATAAAGTGATAGAGGTTGTTCACCACTTTATCATTGATGGTAAATCCTTAGGAGAGGTCACCAATGTGTGATTGGGGGGTGCGACACCCGGCTCCTCCACCCATCAGATGTTCGCATTTAGTCGCAGCTCCGGCAACTCTATAGTGGCCACTACTGGGCACCGCACATCCGCCCCATTCACATCAGTGGGGTGTGCAGATGCAGTACCAGCCGCGGCCACTATTCCATCCATGTAGCTGCAACTAAGAGGGAACAGCTGATCGGCGGGGTGACGGGTGTCGCACCCCCAACAATCAGACATTGATGACCTAAGAATAATGACTCCATTATACCAAACAGATAGAAACAACAGGTAAAAGTTACAATAGAATTTCTGCCTTTTCCAATCTCTTACAGCCATATAAACAATATTCTGTACAGTAAAATGGCGCCATAATAATCTATAACTCGATCTTCACTCACAAACAATTTACCCTTCCAATGTCGCATCGATAGAATATAAAGTTCATGTCCTTAGGATTGTGGTGATGAAAGATTAACATTGCTTCTTCACCACACCTGAGAGATATTCTTTACCTCCTTCTCTGTGTAACTCCTCCATAGCTGGCTGCTCTATTGTATGTGACACAGATGGCAGCACACTGACAGGCATTATGGCTGTCACTTCTCTCCCTCTCTCTGTTCTTCATCTCACTATTAGATGGTGGTAAGAACAGTAGAGAAAGGCTGTAAATGGCAGATCAGACTGTGGAGAGGAGATAAGCCGCCATGTATTCAGGGAGTAAAGAGTAAATAGGTTTTATTATTTGAAAGTATATTTACAAAGCACAAAGGATGGAAAGACTGATCCGGATGATCCAGACTGTGTCAGTGAACAGAGAGAGGAGACAAGACAAACTGTATGAGGAGGAGAGGAGAATCGCACCACTCATCATCAGAGTCTGTCATCATGAGAGATAAAATGACTAAATAAACTCGCTACATCAGGCCTCAAAGACTTGGATTCTACTGAAGCAGAAGTTTTTGTCATTCGATTTGTTAACCGCGATTTGCATGTTTCTGTGGGCTGCAGGATGCTGCTTCACTGAGTATCTTTATAGAACCTTTATATACATATGACACAGCATGAAGGGGCTCAGTGAAGGCGGCAGTGAAGGTGTGTAAGTGTCTGATGGGGTCACACAGCTCATAAAAGCACAGCTGCCCGGCCTCATAATCCAGATATATCCTGACTCTATCACTGGAGATCTGGTGAGGTAACTGGATCTTATTATTGTCATGTATCACAGAATACTGATTATACCCCAGCCCTCTATATAAACACCAGGACTTTTTATTATTTCCAATGAATGACCAACCCGACCTCCTGTCTATACTGGGATAACACATCCCCACCCTCCACACCCATGATCTACTGATCTCCACATCCCAGTAATGTCGTCCTGAGGTAAATCCCCTCCTGCTCATCACCTGAGGATAATACTGGAATCTCTCTGCTGTTTCTGGACGATTCTGTCTTATTTCTGTCCTGGTTGCAGTTTTCAGGTCGTCTGATATAAGGAGATTATTCTCAGCCGTGTTTACATCCAGTAATATGTCTGCAGGATCCTGTACATAGAAGATCACATTTATATCTGTTATCATAGCAGATAATGTGTGTGTTATGTGTAAGATCAGCTCCGCACCCCGAACACCTCCATCATATCCCCCTGTGTCCTCATCACCTCCATCATGTCCTCCTGTGTCCTCATCACCTCCATCATGTCCTCCCGTGGCCTCATCACCTCCATCATGTCCCCTTGTGTCCTCATCACCTCCATCATGTCCTCTTGTGTCCTCATCACCTCCATCATGTCCTCTTGTGTCCTCATCACCTCCTTCCTCCTCAGGATCGCACAAGTCATCGGTGTCTGGTTCCTGTAGGACAGTCAGTGGATCAGTCATGTTACACAGCTCCTCAATGTGCCTCATCCTCCTGGACAGCTCGTCCTTCTTTATCTCCAGCTTCTGGATCACATCAGACAGTGACAGTGACATCTTCTCTTCCCGCCTGGAGATCTCACTCAGGACCTTCTTCTCCAGGTCGTCCACCCGTCTCCTGATGTCTATAAACAGGGCAGTGACTCTCTCGGCTTCTCCAGATGCTTTTTCTTGAGATTTTCTCCTGTTCTCCTCCAGACTCCGGACTCTTTCCTCAGTTTTCTTTCTCTTTGTGATCATTTTTTGCAGAACATTTCTCAGTTTCTTCTTCTTCTTCTCAGAGGCCTCATCCAGCATCTCCACCCGGTGTCCCCGATGTTCTCCGGCCAAACTGCAGGACGCACAGATACAAGCTCTGTCCTCCGTGCAGTAATATTCCAGGATCTTCTTATGTACGGAACATTTCCGGGTCTCCAGAGAATGGCTGGGATCAGTCAGGACGTGTTCTGCTCCTTTACTGTGAACTCTCAGGTGATTATCACATAGAGAAACCTCACAGTGCAGACAGGATCTAACAACAGGTGCTGGAGAGTGAATACAGTAAGTGCAGCGGATCCCAGTGATCTCCTCCTGATGTGGCTGAGTAGACTGGAAATTCTCGACTACATTACACAGAGTTATGTTCTTCTGTAGTGGAGGCCACTTCCGAAATATTGCTCTACATTCCGGACAGGAATACTCTCCATACCTGCTGTCTGTATCCCGCACTCCATCAATACAGTCCCGGCAGAAGTTGTGTCCACATCTCAGGGTTACAGGATCTGTATACAGGCTCATACAGATGGAACATTCCAGCTCCTTTCTTAGTCCAGCAGATGCCATCACTTAGAGCAGAAGAAAGAAGTAAGAAAGTGTGATCTATATTTACCAGAAAAGGTGCGGCTAAAGTTGTTCTTCTGGTTTTATTCTAAATTTAGTGATCGGGAGGATCATTATTGTGATCAGAGCTGAAGTGAGATTTCTTCTATTTTCTTTTGGAAAAATAAAACATGCTGCTGTTGCTCTATTTTGCCTTTGTGTATTAATAGGAGTTTAAGAGAATTATTATTATTATTATTTATTTATATAGCGCCATTATATTCCATGGCGCTTTACATGCTAAAAGGGGCAGACTAGGACAAGTAACATGGTAACAATACAAGTAACAATAAATGTGGACAATTCGGTCGTACAGATACAAGAGGGGAGTACAAACTTTATTGATTATGAAACTTCTGTAGAAAATCCAGCACACTGCTCGACTATCTCCAGCAGGACCAGATGAAGAATGAATATATTAATGGAATAAATGTGTGGTCACTGCTCTATTCCAGAGATGAGCGAACTGTCCCCAAACATGTTCGCCAATTTCAAATTTGGCAAAACATTGCCGATTCAGTTTGTGATTGGAAACCAGAGCTATTTTCTTAAAAATCGCTGAAGGCGGCTTTGTTTGGGGGAAAAAGTTTGACATTTTAAAATGATCCTACAGCTTTCCTTGAAGGGTTGGGATAAAATCCTCACCGGAAGATCCGGTGGGTGAATACACCCCTAACCTTAGGTTAGGTGTTCACAGCCATCAGGTGTACCATTTTCTTTCAACCTGTAGAATTTAATGGAGCTTTAAAAGAAAGTATGTAAGCTTCCTTGACTTTGCAGGTGTTAGGACACCAGCAGGCTGTGAATTTTTGGATCAGTGCCAGATGTGGTAGCAGCTGTGAAATCAAGGAACCTTAAAATCTCATTTAAACATCCCTTTACAAGAGCTTTTAATTTCTTTTTAATTATCTAATTTTTTGAATATTCATATATTAAATATATTTTTTTTGTTTAGACAGCAAACCTATATTATTGCAGAGGGTCAGCAGCGCACAAGGCCACCTCTTCTACACTTATCTGTTAGCAATCCATAAAAATAGCATATGTCCTACAGGGACTGTTCAGTTTTCACACTCATGAAACACCATAATATGGATATTGCTTCTTGAAAATGTGCAATACCTTATTTCAAGTTAATCCATATGTTTAGAATACAGATTTTTGGCATGTGCGCAAGTGTTCTTATAGCATTCATCTTGGACCTGTCTGTGCATTGCTCACAGCCTTATTCAACATCTAGATGGATTGGTGGTGAACTTAATAAAACTATTTTCTTTTTCTCATTTCTAATCCAAATAGGTCAGGCTTCAATAATCATTTCCCCAAGTGCAAGCCCAGTTGTTACCAGTGACATGAGGAATGGAATTTGTTAGTCAGGTGCCTTTTGCAGCACACCCCATGGAGGGTTTATTGAGGAGCTAGGCAACAAGATTGGGCAAACAATGATATCCTGCAATCGATTGGGTCCTGACGCTGGAAGAGGCGAGGCCTTAGGCAAAGGAGAGATGCTTCACCATGGAGGCTGGTGCCATCTTGGGCTTGCGTACAACGTAGCAAGACTGTGCTACTGTAAGCCTGTAGCCAGCAGTTTGGAGACATGATGGATCCACGACAAGAAGAGCCCGCTCTGAAGGACGTAATCTTCCTCACCACTCCAGGAGCAGAGGGTGCTTCACCAAAACTCAAGCAGCCAGCAGAGGGAATGTCTACATGTATGAGCTGGAGTATGACCATGCTCTCCGCATTGGGCTTTATATGCAGCAAGGAAAAAATCCAGTGCTGGTTCCGCATGCCTGAAGACTCTGAAGAGGTCTCACCAGAACAGAGCTCAGAGTCAGGAGTTTAGCTGTTCTGTATGCCAACCGGGACCACTAAAGGGCAGAATCAAGATCTTGCCGATGCCACAGACAGAGGATCGTCAAATCCAAGAGGATGTAGTAGAGGCAGAAGCCTCTGTTTCCCTGCTTTGTGTAGCACCAATGTCAGAGGACTTCGACTGGTCCGGTTGCCACAATATCAAACCTGGAAGCAAGTGAAGGCACCCACATGGGGTGCAGCACACACACGCACACAACACCTTCCCAGCTCCAGGCCAGAAGGGGGAGCTCTAAAGCCCCGGTTCAGGGCAGGTCCCCCATAAATTCTGATCTGGAGGCGGGGTCAGGCAGTTCAGTTCCTGGGAGGACTGTAGAAGACACCCTAGAGACAGGAGCTGCGCTAGGCTAGTCCTAGGTGACTAACCAGCCCGTGTAGGTGACCCGCGGTGAGGGCATGAGAAAGGAGAGGGAAGGTGAGAGGAGTGGAGCAGAGCCAGCTCGCCTCTAAACCTTGTGGAGTATGGACACAGGAGTCCGAGGTCGCCAGGGATTCCATACCTAGCAATCAAAACCAGAAGTCGGGTAATTTCAAGTTGCCCGTCCACCCAGAAAGGCCAGCCGCCATAGCGAGCTCGGGAGAGCAGCCCAGAGAGAGCTCAGGCCGCCTGTCATACGGCCAAGACACATAGTGAGGAGGCCTAAGCATAGCTCTAAGCAGCCGAGGCTCACAAACACAGTAGTACAGCTGAGATGCCTCAGCCCTTGCCAGGTGTGGACAGCCTAACTTGCTACCAAGCTCCGGCCCCATAACATCAATTGAACTGTACCCTGGATGAACCCATTTAACTTCAGTAAAAGTAAAGAAACTGTTACCCTTGTGTCTGTCAGTTCCTTGCATATTGAACCTGCACTGCCCACGAACTATCACTGTCATAGACTGCTCATCCTGCTCCTGCAGAGCCGAGTACTAACTTTACATCCTTACACCTGCCCTGGGAATAACGCCCTGCCCGTGGAGGGCTCATCATCCCTGCTGCCCGTAACCATCATCCCCAGAGGCCTGGACGGCAGCAGTGGCCCACACTGGCGTCACAACATCTTCTTTACTATTATTTTTATTGTTCTTTAAACTCTTTTTTACAATTTCCCATTTAATGCTCGCCCGACGAGGGGATCACGGACCGGGTCAAGCCACAGTGACACCCCGCAACTCGCAGATGGTGAGAGGGCCCAGTTCTGAGTAACCCAAGGTCCCCACCCGGGGCAAGACAGCTGTTGGCGTCATGACCAGGATCTACCAGCCCAGTAAAATCGGGTCTTGTGTGCCTAAGTGTCACAGTGTAGTGAGAATGCTGATGAGGGAATGGCAGTCACGGGCAGGGTGACCAGGGAAGACTAGTCTAACCCTAGTCTAGGAACCCTGAATGGCCCTGATCCCGAAGGTATCTCTGATGGTGAGAAGGTTCGGGCCTCCAGCCTCTCCCTAAAACTCCTCCACCAGCCCTGCGCTATTCCCCCCTCACATCCCTCCACAGAACCGGGATACAACAACTCCAAAGGAAAGGACATCAGCTACACAAACACACAGGTCAGTACAGCACAGCTTCCAGGCATAGAGTGAAACTCTATCAGCAGCACCACCTGGTGGAAGGAGAGGCTACTTAAAGGCTAGGGGGAGGGCAGTTCAAAGTGAGTCACACATTAACCCCTCAACCAGCAGTTGAACCTAATAGTGAATGCAGTTCTGGAGCACAACACAGGAGGCAAAGACCTTCACAACTATCAACCATGCAGCTCTTAAAGACAAACACATACACAGCAGCATCCAGCAATGTCAGCGCTATGTAAGCGCGTGACACTAAGACTGTATTAGACTGTGAACGTTCGCCATTTTTTTCTTTTTGCAGCCTCACGCCGGAAAGCAAGAGGCGGGGCCACAGGAAGGGCGTGAGCGTAGGCCGAGACACCATGCTCTGAAGTGAGCCCAAGAGACACCGGATACCCTGTGCCGGAAGATCCTCGCGGAGAGGCCCCCACCAAAAACTAAAGACTTGTACCGGTTGAAAGCCAGGGGAGGACTGCGGTTCACCAAGGGGGAGAAGGATGTCAGCCCCAGTCGAGGAACAGCCCGCGGAGGAGCAGCCCACGGGATCCGGCAATGTCACCGCCGGGAGAGAGGCTGCAGCTCCCTCGCCTCTAACCATAGCACCGATCACTATGCCGTACCTTCCGGGTGCGACGTGGCTCCCGCAGTACTCAGGTGAGTCCGATACCCTCAGTGACTTCTGTGAGTGGATGAACAGTGTGTTCGGGATGTACTCTATGAGAGAGAAGCAGCGTGTGACAATGTTGTTAGGACAATTGGACGGTGAGGCCGGGCGCGAGGCGAAAGCCTGGTCTGATGATGTTAAAAAGACTGTGAAACAAATATTTGACAAACCATGAAACAGGTGATAGCGCACCAAACGAGAATAGACTGCTAATTGACCAATTCATTGAGGGCCTCCGGGACCCCCTTAAAAGGGTCCAGCTGCGAGTCCTGGACATGTGGCACCCCGAGGAAAGCTTTGCCGAATTTAAGGGCCAGGCCCTCCGACTGCTGAGAGATTCCACCAATAATGGTCCACCGCCCTCCCAGCGGTTGGCCATAACCTACCCTAGACTTACCATCAATGCCATAGACAAAAACCAATACTGCACTTGCAGGACGCAGTCAGACCCCACTATGTGAAGCAAGCCCAGGTGCAGGCTGATAAATAACCTCAACCTACAAACAAGGTGTGGGAGGCGACTTGCCATGCAACTATGGGCCTGCCATTCACACTGATACAGTAGTTTTTGTACAATTTTGATAGGACTCATGAGCATGGGAATCCGTGACGTGGATTATGAGCTTAAAGGGAACCAACCACCCCAAATGACCCCCCGGACTGTTAATATGTGTCCCTACACCCAGCACACACATTTGGGGCAATCGTTTTTGCTAAAAAAACGGTTTAGTAGAAGCTAAGATATAGCTTTATTAAGTTTAATAACTTCTGACGAATGGGTGTTACCTAGCTTTGTCCTCCGTGCCTGTCAGCCTCCTCTCCCTCCTCCCTTCAGTGAAGCTGTTCTGTGCAAACAGAAAATGGCCTGCCTGTCTACTGCTGCCTGATAAATTATGCACGGCCATCTCTGCACCTAAGAGCCTGGCCGCGTCATGAAAGGGGCGGGGCTCCGGCATGCCGCGTTTAGCCCCGCCCCTTTCATGACGCGGCCAGGCTCTTAGGTGCAGAGATGGGCGTGCATAATTTATCAGGCAGCAGTAGACAGGCGGGGCATTTTCGGCTTGCACAGAACGGCTTCACTGAAGGGAGGAGGGGAGAGGAGGCTGACAGGCACGGAGGACAAAGCTAGGTAACACCCATTAGGCTCAATTTATTAAACTTTATAAACATATATCTTAGCTTCTACTAAACCGTTTTTTTAGCAAAAACGATTGCCCCAAATGTGTGTGCTGGGTGTAGGGACACATATTAACAGTCCGGGGGGGGTCATTTGGGGTGGTTGGTTCCCTTTAAGTGTCTTGGCCAACACATTAACCAATATCCCATTTATAAAAGTTTTTTGTTCATTATACAAAAAACTTTTCTGCACTTTTTTATTCATTTCAGGGTGTAGTTGGGCCCCTAGGGGGCGCCATTCATCTAGTGGTGCAGAAACATTGTACTGTGCAGCCCATTGCTCAGGCAGCAGAGCTTTTGGGTAGCTTTCAGACATTCTGCACCATATGTATCAGTGTGAATGCTGCCCTATGCAGGCCCATAGTTGCATGGCAAGTCGCCTCCCACACCTTGTTTGTAGGTTGAGGTGATTTATCAGCCTGCACCTGGGCTTACTACACAAGTGGGGTCTGACTGCGTCCTGCAAGTGCAGTATTGGTTTTTGTCTATGCCACTGATGGTAAGTCTTTTGATGCTGCCTTTTCTAGTAGTTTTTGTACCATAACCCACCCTACAGAAACAGCACCAGCTCCTTTGGCCTCCACAGGGGCCAGTGCAGACTTTAGTGCCCCTCACTCCCAAAACTGTGCACCTCCAACTGCAACAACTGACACAAGGAATGGCAGACCTGCCCAAAGCCGTGAAGGCCATGCAAGAAACCAGATCGCCCGGAGGGATCAGCCTAGCCTCTAGCCCAGATGACTTTTGAGGATGCGCCAGAGGAGGTACTCCACCAGCCGAGGACGAACCACCGACCGCTACAATGCTGCAGGACAACCCATCTGCCGCCGCTGCAGTGAGGCAGGACACGTCGCCAGATCCTGTCCTTTAAACGAGAAATCCCTGGGGCAAAGGGCCGCCCCCCAGGAGTAGATCCGCTTGGCCCGCCGAATGGGTACAACAGGTGCGTGGGAGGACGACCAATCCTACCTATCGTACTGGGTGGGATCCCCATGAATACTTCAGTAGACACTGGGCCTCAAGTGACATTGATACCCTATATCCTTTATAGGCGCTATTGGGTGGATTCTGATATTGCGTACCGCCCAGATGACTGTTTTACCATATTTGCAAGCAATGGGCAACCCGTGCCCCAGGTGGGATTCAAAGAAGTTATTATTAAAGTGAAGTAGGTGGAGCTACCTGAGCAGGGTTTGATTATCGTAGATGTTGATCGAAGAGCAGCTACACCAGTGGTAACATTGGGTACAAATGTAATTGAAAAATGTTTGGCTAAAGTCATTTTGTTACAACAGGTTGTCGAGACCGCCAATTCCGAGCAGCAGAGGACCCTGCAGAAAGAGATACGCGCCCTGATGCAAAGACAGCAGGTGGAGCAGTCTGGAGGTGAAATTGGCAGCGTGAGAATAAGTGACCCAATCCCCATTGTAAAATCTCCCCGGAGTGAAATGTTGATTTGGTGCAGGGCAGCCATAGGTCTGAGGGCAGGATTACCAGGCACTGGTGGAGCCCGTGTATTCAGACAGCTGGCCCACCATCTTGACAACCAGAGGTGTAGTTATCTGCACAGGGGGAGGGTACCGGTACGCATTCTGAATTGTGGGCAGGAGTAGGCCAAACTGCCATGGTATTCTACCATTGCTAAGCTGTACACGGTCAGAAACAACGCGATCACAGCTATGGAGCCCTTGGACTCGCCAGAATTGGCTGAGGACAATGGCCCAGAAGGGGAGCTGGAGGACTGGTGCCAGAAGCTCCATGTAGGCACCGGCTCCACCCCCTTGCACCAGAAGCGTGGAGTATACCGGGCAGTCTGGGAGTACGAGCAGGTCTTCAGCAAACACCCATTAGACTTTGGGCTCCCTGCTAGCCGCGACTTTGAAAAATCAGAAGCTGCGGCTGCAATTACAGCCTGCACACAGGACCGGAGGGCACATTTGGCACTCTGGTTCTGTGTGCTGATCCGGTCCGGGGCTGTCAGTTTCATGCCTAACAGGACCGGACCTTGCCGTGGTGTGAAGCCAGCCTTAACTACAAAATCATATCAAGATGGTATAAAACACCAGACAAATTGAATAAAATACACAGCTCAATCTCCCCTCTTTGGTGGAGATGCAACATAGAGAAAGGCACTCCGTTCCATATTTGGCTGAAATGCACAAAATGTAAAAAATTCTGGGAGAGAATCAGAGATCATATAAAGAAAACCCTAAATGTAGACATTCCATTACCGTCAAGTTTCATTATACTCAATCTTGATTCCTCAAATTCTCAATTTAAAAGAAGCTCACTGATATGTTTGCTGCGTTGAGCAGATGAGGGAACTATTGTAAGACATTGGAAAGATGTAGAAGCCTCTACCTGCAAAGAATGGATAAAAGAATCTGAACCAAATTGGCATATACGAGAAAAATGTTTCCTTTACATTCCTGTTATATTTTTGCAAATTTGGTTAATTAAGATTATATTAAAAAAATGAAACAAAACTACGGTATATAATTTTCTGATCTCTGCAATCACAATAAAGTCATTTATATCACACAGATAGATAGAAAACAATAATAATGAGAACATCAGTTTCATGTTTTTCCACTCTCACTTCCCCCCCCAAAAAAAAAGATAATATACATTAAACAGCAGATTAAATAAAAGTTAAGCCACAAATAAAATAGAAATAAAAAGTTATGGTTATGGCCACCTTTCCACTATTTCTCTTTAATTATTAACTATGTGCAAAATAATCAACTTTCTAATTATTCTTCATTATTAATGTGTGAGTATATTTCTGCAGTAGAGTATAAAGCTTTCACGTAGCCGATGACGAGGATGACAGCGCTTTGTCCTCTGCTCTTCCTTTCCCTCCTCTCAGTGTTAGAGATAGCAGCAGGTATGGAGAAGAGATTGTACATGGCAGATCCGAGTGTAGGGGAAGAGGGATGGAATCAACAAGATTATCAGGAAGAACAGATCACATTGGCTTTATGACAGGGGTCCCCCAACCTGTGGCAAGGCGCTGCAGACAGGAACGCAAGTCTGAAGCCAGCCTTACACAGTAAGTAAGAGAATTTTCTTCCGGCACCACAGAGTAATAAAGGAAATTAATGTCAAAATACTACAGTAGATCACAAGCAGGAAAGTGCAGGCTCCAGCTGCAGCACAGAGTATTACAGGGGTATGATAATCCTGTGGCTGGACACAGATTATCATACCCTTAAACAGTCTGTGGGTGGAACCTGCTCCCTCCAGCTTGTGACCTCCTGCAATCTCTCTCTACACCTGCCGGGAGTGGCTGCCAGAAAATTGCTAAACTTTCCCATTGACTTCTATTATATTTGTTACTCGAGTGGAGCCCACTGATTAGTTGTTGTGCCTCAGCCAATACTGGACATCAGAAACAGCACCAGAGACTCAGCACTGATACCGAGAAGGGCGAGTATGGCAAGGACGTATACCAAACTGCATCCGGGGCTGAAGGAGGATGAGCCTGTAATGTACACCTACAGAGTGAGCCTAGATGTAGCCCTTCCCACTTCTGCATCTTATTGGCTGAATGTTTCACCAATCATATTCTGCTCCCTGTGATGTAACCAGTCACTGAGATTTATTTTATGATGACGGCTCCTCACAGCGACTCCTCCCCAAAATCTTTATAGAACCAAAATAGACCCATAACGCAGCATGAAGGGGCTCGGTGAAGACGGCAGTGAAGGTGTGTAAGTGTCTGATGGGGTCACACAGCTCATAAAAGGACAGCTGCCCGGCCTCATAATCCAGACAGATCCTGACTCTATCACTGGAGATCTGGTGAGGTAACTGGATCTCATCACTGTCATGTTTCACTGAAAACTGATTATACCCCCATCCTCCGTATAAACACCAGGACTTGTTATTTTCTCCAATCAATGATTGAGGCCCCCTCCTGTCTATACTGGGATAACACATCCCCACACTCCACAAATCAGAATCACTGATCTCCACATCCCAGTAATGTCGTCCTGAGGTAAATCCCCTCCTGCTCATCACCTGAGGACAATACTGGAATCTCTCTGCTGCTTCTGGATTATTATGTCTTATTTCTGTCTGAGTCGCAGTTTTCAGGTCGTCTGATATAAAGAGAGTATTATGCGCTGTGCTTATATCCAGTAATATGTCTGCAGGATCCTGTACATAGAAGGTCACATTTATATCTCTTATCATAGCAGATAATGTGTGTGATATTTGAGAGATCAGCTCAGCACTCTGATCACCTCCATCATGTCCTCTTGTGTCCTCATCACAACCATCATGTCCCACTGTGTCCTCATCACTTCCATCATGCCCTTCTGTGTCCTCATCACTTCCATCATGTCCTTCTGTGTCCTCATCACCTCCATCATGTCCCCCTGTGTCCTCATCACCTCCATCATGTCCCCCTGTGTCCTCATCACCTCCATCATGTCCTCTTGTGTCCTCATCACCTTCCTCCTCAGGATCACACAAGTCACCGGTCTCCGGTTCCTGTAGGACAGTCAGTGGATCAGTCATGTTACACAGCTCCTCAATGTGCCTCATCCTCCTGGACAGCTCGTCCTTCTTTATCTCCAGCTTCTGGATCAGAACAGACAGTGACAGTGACATCTCCTCTTCCCGCCTGGAGATCTCACTCAGGATCTTATTCTCCAGGTCGTCCACCCATCTCCTGATGTCTATAAGCAGGGAAGTGACTTTTTTGGCTTCTCCAGATGCTTTTTCTTGCTCTTTTCTCCTGTTCTCCTCCAGACTCCGGACTCTTTCCTCAGTCTTCTTTCTATTTGTGGTCAGTTTCTGGAGAACATTTCTCAGTCTCTTCTTCCTCTTCTCAGAGGCCTCATCCAGCATCTCCACCCGATGTCCCCAATGTTCTCCGGCCAAACTGCAGGACACACAGATACAAGTTCCGTCCTCCGTGCAGTAATACTTCAGCACCTCTTTATGGACAGAACATTTCCGGGTCTCCAGAGAAGTGCTGGGATCAGTCAGGACGTGTTCTGCTCCTTTACTGTGAACTCTCAGGTGATTATCACACAGAGAAGCCTCACACAGCAGACAGGATCTAACAGCAGGTACAGGAGAGTGAATACAGTAAGTGCAGCGGATCCCGGTGATCTCCTCCTGATGTGGCTGAGTAGACCGGAAATTCTCAACTACTTTACACAGAGTTATGTTCCTCTTCAGTGTCGGCCGCTCCTGAAATTGTTCTCTACATTCAGGACAGGAATAATCTCCAGACCCGCCGTCTGTATCCAGCACACGATCAATACAGCCCTGGCAGAAGTTGTGTCCACATCTCAGGGTTACGGGATCTGTATACAGGCTCAGACAGACGGAGCATTCCAGATCTTGTCTCAGACCAGCAGACGCCATCGCTGACAACAGAAGGAAGAAATGAAAGTGAGGTTCTCCAACAAACGCCCAGTGGGTGTGATCCACATTTACCAGAAAGGGAGCGACGGAACTTGTCCGTCCGGCTGTATTTACAGATTCAGTGACATTGACGATTTTAGCAAATACCTCTATAAAATTTGTTCTGACACTATTACCAAGTTTTTTGTGCTATAAAGAAATATTCATAATTTTTTTTCTTGTGTCAAAACTTTAATGTGTGCTGAATTGTGACTTCTTCCATTTTCTGTTGGTGCCGGAGCAATAACTTTGTGTCTTGGAATTATAGGATCCCCGTGTTTGCGTGGGTTTCCTCCGGGCACTCCGGTTTCCTCCCACATTGTAAAGACATACTGATAGGATATTTAGATTGTGAGCTCCAAGAGAGACAGCATTACCCTTGTATGTAAAGTGCTATGGAATCAATAGCGCTATATAAATGAATAAATTATTATTATTATCTTATATATTAGTTACTGATAAGTAGTTATGGGTAATGTTTTTAGGGTTTATCTCATAAAAGCTCCTGCTGTCCATATTGCATTAGGTCTATAGAGGAGAGAACCTTTTAAAGTTCGGTTCAGTTCGGCGAACTACACATTTCAATAAATTAGGGCCAGACACCACGAAAGTGGCATCAATTCACCAAGAATAAAAATTGTGTAATTAAGCATCTGGATGCATGGGACAGAGCCAGGAACAGAACCTGACCTAGCATTTCAAGGTTAAACATTGCTCAGGAACAGGGTGAATGAGTGACATGTTTAGGCCTTTTGGGCTGGGGGCCCTCATAGCCTCTCAGCCACACTCAGGTAGCACAAATATCAGCTTCATAGAATACTACAGTAAGAAATATTGAGGTGGGGCAATAACAAGTGTAGGCCTGTTGGCCTGGGGCTCTCATACCTCATGCAACAGCTCCAATAGATTTTCTGCTCTGCCACACTCAGGGAGCACAAATATCAGCTTCACAGCTGGTTCAGTGACAGGTGTAGGTCTGTTACACTGGGGGCTTCTATACCTAATGCAACAGCTGAACCGCTCTCATGTGGCACAAATATCAGCTCACTACAGTAAGAAATATTGAGGGGAATCACTGACAGGTGTAGGCATGCTGCTCAGAGAGTCCTGGTAATTTCAGGACACACACAAGAAGGAGACCAGAGTAGAAGTCTAAAACAGGGGGTGCCAGCACAGTCAGAAAAATACTGAAAAATAAATTGTGTAAATACACATATTGCTTCCATGCTGTACAAAAATTGAGACATTTGGCAAACGATTAAATAATCTTTTGAGCCACCCTGCCACGACAAGGCATTCTCAAATAGGGTGGTCCTACTCCATACATTTTTAATTTTAATTTTTATTGTGTCGTAAGGCACCAAAATAAATATAAAGTTGACCATATACAGTAGAGCTAGCACTCACCTTCTGCATATCAGACCATGCTTCCAAGGTGCCAGGTCAGGTCAGTGAATGAAAGGCAACTGAGGCCCCCACACCTGCAGCCTACACCATACTGTAATTGTGAGTGAAGATCTTCACATCACAGTTCAACAGTGCGATAGGTCGGAAGTTCACTGGCATGTTAGGGGGTTTCCCCGGTTTGGGGAGAGTCGTGATAGTAGCCTCTAAATTGGTTGAAGCCACGGTACCCGTCTCTCTCCAAAATGTGAACAGTCTCAAAAGGTAGGGAATTAATAGATGTTGGAATATTCGACAGTAGGCATTTGAGAATCCATCCGGACCAGGGGCTCCGCGAAGTTTAGTGAAGTATAGTCGTTCTAATTTCTTCCGAGGTGAAAGGGACATTCAGAAAATCCACTTGCTCAGGAGAAAACATGGGGCAAAGTAATGGAATGAAGATAAGCTTCAATGGAGTGTGGGTCGGGCTGGGGGGTAGAGGGGTCGTCTTTTAGGTTATAAAGGTGGGTATAATATTTGGACAATAAGTTTGCAATCTCAACTGGGTTCCTGGTAGGGTGACCAGAGGAGTCTAGTAGATATTCTATTCTAGATTTGGCCTCCCTCTTACAAACTCTATCAGCCAAAAGGGCTCCATCCCTGTCACCAGTAGCATAAAATTTAGTTTTAAATTTGTTTAAATTACAAGCATAGTTGGACAGGAAGTTTTCTCGAAGTTTGAACCTGATCTGGTAGATTTCCTCAGGGAGTGCAGGCAGATTTATTGATGGATTCCAGGTACCGCAGGCGAGACAGTAATACATTTCTGCTATTTTCGCTTTTATGTTTCAGAT
>JARQOC010000004.1:613578254-613641601 GCA_033576535.1 Allobates femoralis | reverse complement strand
AAAAAGTCACATGGTGTAAGAAAAGGGAGAATCCTAGAGTCAGGAATGGCGATAAACAGTCGCTCTTGGATATTGTCTTGTGCTTTAACTTTGTGATTTTATTTCAGGGAGACTCTGGAGGGCCCCTAGTCTGCCGGCGGCGGTCCGGTTCATGGGTCTTGGTCGGCAGTACGTCCTGGGGTGCTGGGTGTGGAAGAGCTTGGGGGACATTCATGACTAATGGAGCCGCTCTCGGGTCTCCGGCCATATTCTCCAGAGTGTCGGCCCTCATAGACTTCATCAGAAATTCCTCATCTGACAGTAAGTCACACTAAAATGAACCAGGATTACATAGGACTGAATTATGTGTATTGGGAAGAAGAGCTGTGATGACCTCTTATCTGACTCAATTTTGGACTTCTTTAGACCTATATTATGTGCTGACTGATACCTTATCTAATATATAAAGCTGAATGTGTGTACATCTGCACCGTCGCAACTACAGCCACAAAATTTTGCACAGTCACACGTCTGGACCCGGGAGCGTCATAGGCTATGTTGTGAGGCGAAATTTTAACCCTGCACGTTCCAGTTCACCAAACAATTTTGCCCCTATCTACATAATGGGGAAAAAGTGACAGTTACCAGTTGACAGTTGTGAATGAGAGGGGCTTAATGACAGCACCAAAGACTAACCGCACATACCAGCATATAGTCACTAAGGTGGGGCCCCAACATGGGATATTCACCACACACGGGGACATGTATACAGAACACACGCACACAAAGAGTAACAGCAAGTGTATAGTCGCTAAGGTGCAGCCCCAACATTGGATACTCACCACGCACCCGAACAAACACACACCACAAAGAGACACACACAACACAGAGACACACACACACCACAAAGAGACACACAACATAGACACACACACACCCAAGGGGACGCACACACACCTTATAGCGACACATGTACTCACCCCACAGGGACACACACAGACACCCCCCTCCCACAGGGACAGACACACACACAACCACCACACAGGCCCCCCCACAGGGACACACACATGCACTCACCCCACAGGGACACACACACATACACACCACAAAGAGACACACCCCCCCCCCAAGGGGCACACACAGACCCTATAACGACACATGCACTCACCCCACAGGGAGACACACACCACAAAGACACACACACACACCACACAGACACACACACACAGGACACACACACATACACACCCTATAGGACACATGCACTCACCCCACAGGGACACACACACCACTAAGACACACACACAGGGACACACACACACAGCCACCCTATAGGGACACATGCACTCACCCCACAGGGACACATACACACACACAACCACAAAGAGACACGCACAACAAAAACACACATCACACAGACCTCCCCCCCACAGAGACAGGACACACACATACACACACCCCAGGGACACACACACCACACAGACACAGATGTGCACAAATCGCCTCACACAACTCGCCTCATACGTGTGCTATCTTTAATTTCCAAACATAAACATCTGATTAAAAACAGCCAATGTGCAACACATGTGCCATATAGGGAATTAAGGCAGATGTCAGTCACATGAGCTGTCTATTATGTGTATGTGTGAGGTAACATATACTGCCCGGCCAGGGGGAGGGTTTACTGTTGGCTGGAGATTTATTAGGCTGCCTATAGCAACCAATCACAGCTCAGCTTCTATTTTCCTACAGGTCATTAATATGACATATTCAAATTCTATTTTGTTATAGCTAACAGCAGTTATTTATTAACCCGGGCGTAGCCGGGTACAACAGCTAGTACCTTTATAAAGTGTGGAGCATTGTCTCATGTCTAGCTCCCCCTAGTGGTGGCTGCAGACAGACTCTTATGTAGCTCTGTACACAGGGAGCTCCGCCTAGTGGTGACTGCAGATCACTATCTTCTCATGAATCTTCTCATGAATCTTCTCATGAATCTTCTCATGAATCTTCTCATGAATCTTCTCATGTATCTCTGTATACAGGAGCTCCCCTAGTGGTGACTGCAGACAGAATGTTATCACATATCTGTATACAGGGAGCTCCCCCTAGTGGTGACTGCAGACAGGATCTTATCATGTATCTCTGTATACAGGGAGCTCCCCCTAGTGGTGGCTGCAGACAGGATCTTATCATGTATCTCTGTATACAGGGAGCTCCCCCTAGTGGTGGCTGCAGACAGGATCTTATCATGTATCTCTGTATACAGGGAGCTCCCCCTAGTGGTGGCTGCAGACAGGATCTTATCATGTATCTCTGGATACAGGGAGCTCCCCCTAGTGGTGACTGCAGACAGAATGTTATCACATATCTGTATACAGGGGGTTCTGAGTCTCCTTTCATTTATAATTTACCGTAAGTGTGTATTCTTCTTTTCTCACAAAATTGTTTTTATTCTGTATTTTACAGGCACCTGCAGCTTGATACCACTGATTATTGTCACCAAACATGGTTACATCAAGTACCCCATAGATGCGAACAGCAATTATTCCAGCAACAGGTAACATGTGATTTAGTGTTGTCATTCTACAAACCTTCCACCCCTAGTGATAGATTGTTGATTACAGGGAAACGGTCAATATGATGCACATGTCATAGATAATTATCTGTATATAGTACACATGTATCACCTATGCATATTAACGCTGTGTATTGTCCCTTTAAATCTGTCAACATTGCAGCCTATGTCGATGGACAATCGTTTCATCTGTGAATATGATCATCAAAATCCGATTTATTAAACTGGACATAGAGGATCATGTGACCTGCGATCACGACTCGCTGACTTTTACTGTGAACCAGAAGGATGTCCGTGAGTATATATGAGAATTATTTTGCTGTGGTAGAATTCCCTTGCTTATATTTCATATGTTTAAATACAGTTGAAAGCTCCATATTCTGATAGAGTATCAAATCCTCTGTATAGTCTTAGGGTTCCATGATACATATCTGGCTGCTTGTGGTCACCACTAGGGGGAGCTCACTGAAGACAGGAATCACTGAGTTGTGTCTACTCTAATGCAGAGTGCTCCCTCTTGTGGTGGATGCAGGTAGTGACTAAGTAATGGAATTTCATAGAGCAGGGTGGGGAACCTTTTTTCTGCCTGGGGCCATTTAGATATTTGTACTACCATTCAGGGGCCACAGAAAATAATCAACTTGAAAATGACCCTGCTATATTTTATGAAACAATTATCTCACCTGTACTATGGGGGTTGGAGCTGCTTCACTTTGGTGCAGTTGTGATGTTAGGTGATATTGCTCTAGTTGCTTTTACAAGTTTGCGTCAGTCTGGATTGCAGCAACTCTTTGTGATTAAGATTTGTAAATCACATACTGTACATCACATAGGAGACGCTAGAACTGCTGTACATACATCACATAGGAGATCCTGAGAGTGCTGTATGTACATCACGTAGGAAACGTTGGGACCGATGTATATACATCACAGAGGAGATGCTAGGACTGCTGTAAATGCATTACATAGGACTGCTGTATATACATTACATAGGACTGCTGTACATACATTACATAGGACTGCTGTACATACATTACATAGGACTGCTGTACATACATTACATAGCACTGCTGTATATACATTACATAGGAGACACAGACTGCTGTACATACATCACATAAGAAACATTGGGGCAATGTAGGTGTATCACATAGAAGGTACTGGGACTGCTGGATATGCATTACATAGGGGATGCTGAGACAGCTGTATATAACTCAGAGGGTGATGAGACTGCTGTATATATATCACACAGGGGATGCTGAGCCTGCTGTGTATATACATCACATAGGGGATGCTGAGCCTGCTGTGTATATATACATCATAATAAGGGATGCTGAGCCTGCTGTGTATATACATCGCAATAGGGGATGCTGAGACTGGTGAGTATATACATCACAATAGGGGATGCTGAGACTGGTGAGTATATACATCACAATAGGGGATGCTGAGCCTGCTGAGTATATACATCACATAGGGCAGTGATGGCGAACCTTTCTGAGGCCGAGTGCTGAAACTGCAAGCCAAAACCAAATTATTTATGGCGAAGTGCCAACACGGTAATTTAACCTAAATTACAGTAGTGGTTATCTATCACAAGCGCTGCACAGGGGGGAGAGCCAGCAGATGATATCTCTCTTCCCTGTACAGGGCATTTAGTCCTGAAACATTGATGATCAATTCAATTATTTTAACAATTAATTGATTTTAAACTTCCCTTTGCAGTTTTCTCATCTCTTCAGCAGTGGTCATCCAGCTCATGTGTACTGCACATTGAAGCTGAGCTGCTCCACTGCCCTTTCTAGAAACAGCAGGTGGATTGATCTGTATGGAAAAACGCAGAATATTAGACAGAGCAAGCAAATTTCATACTGAAATCCTGGTCCCTATCTTGTAGTAGTATCTCCATCCTGACCCTCTTCTTCTAGCTATGTGCTCCATCCTGACCCTCTCCTTGTAGTAATGAGCTCCATTCTGACACTCTCCTTCTAGCTATGTGCTCCATTCTGACCCTCTCCTTCTAGCTATGTGCTCCATCCTGACCCTCTCCTAGCTATGTGCTCCATCCTGACCCTCTCCTTGTAGTAATGTGCTCCATCGTGACCCTCTCCTTGTAGTAATGTGCTCCATCCTGACCCTCTCCTTCTAGCTATGTGCTCCATCCTGACCCTCTCCTTCTAGCTATGTGCTCCATCCTGACCCTCTCCTTCTAGCTATGTGCTCCATCCTGACCCTCTCCTTCTAGCTATGTGCTCCATCCTGACCCTCTCCTTCTAGCTATGTGCTCCATCCTGACCCTTTCCTTGTAGTAATGTGCTCCATCCTGACCCTTTCCTTGTAGTAATGTGCTCCATCCTGACCCTTTCCTTGTAGTAATGTGCTCCATCCTGACCCTCTCCTTGTAGTAATGTGCTCCATCCTGACCCTCTCCTTGTAGTAATGTGCTCCATCCTGACCCTCTCCTTCTAGCTATGTACTCCATCCTGACCCTCTCCTTCTAGCTATGTGCTCCATCCTGACCCTCTCCTTCTAGCTATGTGCTCCATCCTGACCCTTTCCTTGTAGTAATGTGCTCCATCCTGACCCTTTCCTTGTAGTAATGTGCTCCATCCTGACCCTTTCCTTGTAGTAATGTGCTCCATCCTGACCCTTTCCTTGTAGTAATGTGCTCCATCCTGACCCTCTCCTTGTAGTAATGTGCTCCATCCTGACCCTCTCCTTGTAGTAATGTGCTCCATCCTGACCCTCTCCTTTAGCTATGTGCTCCATCCTGACCCTCTCCTTCTAGCTATGTGCTCCATCTTGACCCTTTCCTTGTAGTAATGTTTTCCATCCTGACCCTCTCCTTGTAGTAATGTGCTCCATCCTGACCCTCTCCTTGTTGTAATGCGCTCCATCCTGACCCTCTCCTTGTTGTAATGTGCTCCATCCTGACCATCTCCTTGTTGTAATGTGCTCCATCCTGACCCTCTCCTTGTTGTAATGTGCTCCATCCTGACCCTCTCCTTGTAGTAATGCGCTCCATCCTGACCACCTCCTTGTAGTAATGCGCTCCATCCTGACCTTCCCCTTGAAGTAAAGTGCTCCATCCTGACCCTCTCCTGGCAGTAATGTCCCTATCCTGACCCCCTTCTTGAAGTAATGTCTCCAGCTTTATCCCCTTGTAGTATGCTCGATCCCTGTCCCATTGTGGTAATGTCCCCATCCTGCCCCCATCATGTAGTAATGACCTCTCCTGCAGTAATATGCCCTCTCCTTGTAATAAAGCCACCATCATCCCCCTTCTTGCAATAATGTGACCATCATGCCCCCTCCTAATGTCACCATCGTGCCCCTCTTAGTTGTCACCATCGTGCCCCCTCATTACACCATAGCTGAAAATAAAAAAAATCCTACTCCTAGTAGTACTCCCGCCTTCACCGCTGCTCTTTTCCTCGCGCCTTCAGTCCCGGCGTCACATGACCGCGGTCATGTGACGCCGGCCGGGCGGAGCTTGGAGAGGGTGTCAGAGATGCGGAGGAAGGAGAATCCTCCGATCCGACACAGCTTTGAACTGCCGTCGCCATCATGCCGGCAGTTCAAAGCTGCCGTGAGAGGCGACGCCACATGCCAGGTAAAATAACTCTGCGTGCCCTCCCTGGCACGCATGCCATAGGTTTGCCATCACTGCAATAGGGGATGCTGAAACTGCTGTGTATATACATCACAATAGGGGATGCTGAGCCTGCTGTGTATATACATCACACGGGGGATGCTGAGCCTGCTGTGTATATACATCACACGGGGGATGCTGAGACTGCTGCGTATATACACAATAGGGGATGCTGAGTTTGCTGTATATATACATCACACGGGGGATGCTGAGCCTGCTGTGTATATACATCACACGGGGGATGCTGAGACTGCTGCGTATATACATCACAATAGGGGATGCTGAGTTTGCTGTATATATACATCACACTGGGGATGCGGAGACTGCTGCGTATATACATCACAATAGGGGATGCTGAGATTGCTGTATATACATCACACGGGGGACGCTGAGACTGCTGTATATACATCAGATAGGAGACTTTGGTACTACTGTGATAGAGAATAAATTACATAATGATGGAAGAATGCAAACAGCTGCCTAACACTAGATTATATATTTTTCTGATATATAATTTGGAAATGATGTGGTGAAACACTTGCTGTCCTTCCAGGGAAGTTGTGTGGATCCGTCCTGCCGTCTCCTCTGATCATCCGCTCCGGTAACGTCACTGTGTCCTTCATCTCGGATGGTTCTGTCAATGGTCGCGGGTTTAAGTTTGAGTTCTCTACATTATCTGAGACGTCGAAAGAAGGTGGGTGCTGACGTCACTGATGTGATTGGACGCCGTTCAGCGGGGGGCGTGACTTCTGCTGTCTCGTTACAGGCTCCGGGTGCGGCAGCGCTGCGGAGCTGAGGGAGGAAGGCAAAATCTTCACTCTTAATTATCCCAGATTGTACCCAAGTAACACCGCCTGTCGCTGGGTCATAGAGGCGCCACAAGGGGACATCGTACAGGTGAATGGGTCCAATCTGATTGGATACAACCTCATTCAGATTCAATTTTAATCTACTCCACATTTTAGAGGTCCAAAATCATGGATTAAATATCAAGAAATATGTAGTGTTCACTGAGCTTATTTTCAAGAAACAGTGCCACATATGTCTATCCACATCTCCAGTATTATCCACATCTGCAGACTATACTTTGCTGTAATAATTTTCTTGTGTTTACTTTGATTTTGGCAGATCGTATTTAAAGACTTTTTTTTGGAGTACCAGAAACAATGTGAATACGACCATGTTTCAGTTTACAGCGACAGAGAGGAATCGCACCTAATCGGTAATAGCTTATACATAAAATTGCCTAAAGCCACCACTAGGGGGAGCTCCCTGTGCATAGATATACATGATAGCATCCTGTCTGCAGCCACCACTAGGGGGAGCTCCCTGTATACAGAGATACATGATAGGATCCTGTCTGCAGCCACCACTAGAGGGAGCTCCTTGTATACAGAGATGCATAAGATCCTGTGTGCAGCCACCAATAGGGGGAGCTCCTTGTATACAAAGATACATAAGATCCTGTCTGCAGTCACCACTAGGGGGAGCTCCCTGTATACAGACATACATAATAACATCCTGTCTGCAGTCACCACTAGGAGGAGCTCCCTGTATACAGAGATATATGATAAGATCCTGTCTGCAGTCACCACTAGGGGGAGCTCCCTGTATACAGAGATACATGATAAGATCCTGTCTGCAGTCACCACTAGGGGGAGCTCCTGTATACAGACATACATAATAACATCCTGTCTGCAGTCACCACTAGGGGGAGCTCCCTGTATACAGAGATACATGGTAAGATCCTGTCTGCAGTCACCACTAGGGGGAGCTCCCTGTATACAGACATACATAATAACATCCTGTCTGCAGTCACCACTAGGGGGAGCTCCCTGTATACAGAGATACATGATAAGATCCTGTCTGCAGTCACCACTAGGGGGAGCTCCCTGTATACAGACATACATAATAACATCCTGTCTGCAGTCACCACTAGGGGGAGCTCCCTGTATACAGAGATACATGTTCTTTTCTTCTAGTTACTTTATGTGGATTTCTGGTTGATCGTGAAGTCTTGAGTCCAAGTAACATTATGGTGATAAAATTCCAAAGCGATGGTGAGAACAATTATGCCGGCTTTAAGGCGAGGTTCATCTTTGTACATTCAGGTATGTGCATGTTGTTGAAATGGGTGTGTAGACTTTTGCAAAATTCACAACTTTTTTTGGGATTTCCCTCCAGATCGGTTGCGTTTTGCAGACAGATACATGGATGTAAATCCCACTCAGATGCCTCCGGTGCCAAATCAAGGACCAAAGTTCATCGATATTGGTGTGAAACTGACCCCCCGTTACTTCTGGATTGTTTTATATGTTAATTGCTCCCTCTTATTGGCCGATAGGTTGATGCCATGATGTAATATCCCTTCTGGTCTCCAGGGGTCTGCGGAGAGGCGCCTCTGTCCCCCCAGTGGCTCATGAATCGTATAGTAGGGGGAGAGGAATCTTGCCCTAATTGTTGGCCGTGGCAGGTGGCCATCATGTACAAGGACGAGTACCTGTGCGGAGCAAACATGATATCCACCCAGTATGTCCTGACGGCCGCTCACTGCCTCGTGTAAGTCCCCCAAATAGTCAAATAATAAGTCACAGTTCTGTTAAATAAAAAATAATAGTGTGGTAACGTTTTTCTGTGAAAGTCCGATTTTTACCCCACCGTCCCCCAAAAATGCTGTGGGCAGCCATGTTTGTTATTATACATAGTAATGGAGCAGGACTGGGGCTCCCCTGTGGGAGGTGTGGGGCGACCATGTTTGTTATTATAGATAGTAATGGAGCAGGTCTGGGGCTCTCCTGTGGGAGATGTGGGGCGGCCATGTTTGTTATTATACATCGTAATGGAGCAGATCTGGGGCTCTCCTGTGGGAGGTGTGGGGCGGCCATGTTTGTTACTATACATAGTAATGGAGCAGATCTGGGGCTCTCCTGTGGGAGGTGTGGGGCGGCCATGTTTGTTATTATACATCGTAATCGAGCAGATCTGGGGCTCCCCTGTGGGAGGTGTGGGGCGGCCATGTTTGTTATTATACATAGTAATGGAGCAGGTCTGGGGCTCCCTGTGGGAGGTGTGGGGCGGCCATGTTTGTTATTATACATAGTAATCGAGCAGATCTGGGGCTCCCCTGTGGGAGGTGTAGGGCGGCCATGTTTGTTATTATACATAGTAATGGAGCAGATCTGAGCTCTCCTGTGGGAGGTGTGGGGTGGCCATGTTTGTTACTATACATCGTAATGGAGCAGATCTGGGGCTCTCCTGTGGGAGGTGTAGGGCGGCCATGTTTGTTATTATACATCGTAATGGAGCAGATCTGGGGCTCTCCTGTGGGAGGTGTAGGGCGGCCATGTTTGTTATTATACATAGTAATGGAGCAGATCTGGGCTCTCCTGTGGGAGGTGTGGGGCGGCCATGTTTGTTATTATAGATAGTAATGGAGCAGGTCTGGGGCTCTCCTGTGGGAGGTGTGGGGCGGCCATGTTTGTTATTATACATCGTAATGGAGCAGATCTGGGGCTCCCCTGTGGGAGGTGTGGGGCGGCCATGTTTGTTATTATACATAGTAATGGAGCAGGTCTGGGGCTCCCCTGTGGGAGGTGTGGGGCGGCCATGTTTGTTATTATACATAGTAATCGAGCAGATCTGGGGCTCCCCTGTGGGAGGTGTAGGGCGGCCATGTTTGTTATTATACATAGTAATGGAGCAGATCTGAGCTCTCCTGTGGGAGGTGTGGGGCGGCCATGTTTGTTACTATACATCGTAATGGAGCAGATCTGGGGCTCTCCTGTGGGAGGTGTAGGGCGGCCATGTTTGTTATTATACATAGTAATGGAGCAGGTCTGGGGCTCCCCTGTGGGAGGTGTGGGGCAGCCATGTTTGTTATTATACATAGTAATGGAGCAGATCTGGGGCTCTCCTGTGGGAGGTGTAGGGCGGCCATGTTTGTTATTATACATAGTAATGGAGCAGATCTGGGGCTCTCCTGTGGGAGGTGTGGGGCGGCCATGTTTGTTACTATACATAGTAATGGAGCAGATCTGGGGCTCCCCTGTGGGAGGTGTGGGGTGGCCATGTTTGTTATTATACATAGTAATGGAGCAGATCTGGGGCTCTCTTGTGGGAGGTGTGGGGTGGCCATGTTTGTTATTATACATAGTAATGGAGCAGGTCTGGGCTCTCCTGTGGGAGGTGTGGGGCGGCCATGTTTGTTACTATACATAGTAATGGAGCAGATCTGGGGCTCCCCTGTGGGAGGTGTAGGGCGGCCATGTTTGTTATTATACATAGTAATGGAGCAGATCTGGGGCTCTCCTGTGGGAGGTGTGGGGCAGCCATGTTTGTTATTATACATAGTAATGGAGCAGGTCTGGGGATCCCCTGTGGGAGGTGTGGGGCGGCCATGTTTGTTACTATACATAGTAATGGAGCAGATCTGGGGCTCTCCTGTGGGAGGTGTGGGGCGGCCATGTTTGTTATTATACATAGTAATGGAGCAGATCTGGGGCTCTCCTGTGGGATGTGTGGGGCGGCCATGTTTGTTACTATACATAGTAATGGAGCAGATCTGGGCTCCCCTATGGGAGGTGTGGGGCGGCCATGTTTGTTATTATACATAGTAATGAAGCAGGTCTGGGCTCTCCTGTGGGAGGTGTGGGGCGGCCATGTTTGTTATTATACATAGTAATGGAGCAGGTCTGGGGCTCTCCTGTGGGAGGTGTGGGGCGGCCATGTTTGTTGTTATACATAGTAATGGAGCAGATCTGGGGCTCCCCTGTGGGAGGTGTAGGGCGGCCATGTTTGTTGTTATACATAGTAATGGAGCAGATCTGGGGCTCTCCTGTGGGAGGTGTGGGGCAGCCATGTTTATTATTATACATAGTAATGGAGCAGATCTGGGGCTCCCCTGTGGGAGGTGTGGGGCAGCCATGTTTGTTATTATACATAGTAATGGAGCAGATCTGGGGCTCTCCTGTGGGAGGTGTGGGGCGGCCATGTTTATTATACATAGTAATGGCGCACGTCTGGAGTTCCCTTGCTGGAGGTGTCGGGAAGCCATGCTTGTTAGTTAATATACATGGTAATCAAACAGGTCTGGGCTCCCCTGTGGGAGGTTTGCGGCGGCCATGCTTGTTACTACACGTAGTGATGGAGCAGATCTGGGGCTCTCCTGTGGGAGGTGTAGGGCGGCCATGTTTGTTATTATACATAGTAATGGAGCAGATCTGGGGCTCTCCTGTGGGAGGTGTAGGGCGGCCATGTTTGTTATTATACATAGTAATGGAGCAGATCTGGGGCTCTCCTGTGGGAGGTGTGGGGCGGCCATGTTTGTTATTATACGTAGTAATGGAGCAGGTCTGGGGCTCCCTGTGGGAGGTGTGGGGTGGCCATGTTTGTTATTATACATAGTAATGGAGCAGATCTGGGGCTCTCTTGTGGGAGGTGTGGGGTGGCCATGTTTGTTATTATACATAGTAATGGAGCAGGTCTGGGGCTCTCCTGTGGGAGGTGTGGGGCGGCCATGTTTGTTACTATACATAGTAATGGAGCAGATCTGGGGCTCCCTGTGGGAGGTGTAGGGCGGCCATGTTTGTTATTATACATAGTAATGGAGCAGATCTGGGGCTCTCCTGTGGGAGGTGTGGGGCAGCCATGTTTGTTATTATACATAGTAATGGAGCAGGTCTGGGGCTCCCTGTGGGAGGTGTGGGGCGGCCATGTTTGTTACTATACATAGTAATGGAGCAGATCTGGGGCTCTCCTGTGGGAGGTGTGGGGCGGCCATGTTTGTTATTATACATAGTAATGGAGCAGATCTGGGGCTCTCCTGTGGGATGTGTGGGGCGGCCATGTTTGTTACTATACATAGTAATGGAGCAGATCTGGGCTCCCCTATGGGAGGTGTGGGGCGGCCATGTTTGTTATTATACATAGTAATGAAGCAGGTCTGGGCTCTCCTGTGGGAGGTGTGGGGCGGCCATGTTTGTTATTATACATAGTAATGGAGCAGGTCTGGGGCTCTCCTGTGGGAGGTGTGGGGCGGCCATGTTTGTTGTTATACATAGTAATGGAGCAGATCTGGGGCTCCCCTGTGGGAGGTGTAGGGCGGCCATGTTTGTTGTTATACATAGTAATGGAGCAGATCTGGGGCTCTCCTGTGGGAGGTGTGGGGCAGCCATGTTTATTATTATACATAGTAATGGAGCAGATCTGGGGCTCCCCTGTGGGAGGTGTGGGGCAGCCATGTTTGTTATTATACATAGTAATGGAGCAGATCTGGGGCTCTCCTGTGGGAGGTGTGGGGCGGCCATGTTTGTATTATATATATTAATGGCGCAGGTCTGGGGTTCCCTTGCTGGAGGTGTCGGGAAGCCATGTTTGTTAGTTAATATACATGGTAATCAAACAGGTCTGGGCTCCCCTGTGGGAGGTTTGCGGCGGCCATGCTTGTTACTACACATAGTGATGGAGCAGATCTGGGGCTCATCTATGGGAGGTGTGGGTGTGGCCATTTTTCTCACTGTGCATTAACTTTATGGTTACAGATCCCTGACGTCTCCCAGTACCACCTCATCGCTGGGATGCATGACCGACGCTTGAATGAATCCAGCAGGCAGGTCAGTGCATCGGGCGGTATATAGATTTATGGTTGCCTGTAATAAGGGACGGTGTGAAGATGAGCAGTTCATTTTGTGTCTTTCAGGTCCGGCCGGTTCACTTCTTTGTAGCTCATGAAATGTATGATCCCATCACCAGAGACTATGACATTGCACTGATCTACTTGGCTGAGGAGCTGATCTTTAGTGACTCTGTACGTCGAGTCTGCCTGCCCAGTATGGAGGAGCCGCTTGAGCCGTCATCCCTGTGTGTGGTCACGGGCTGGGGCCGCACTGAAGAAGGTGATGGTGGTGGTTTCTGCTAGGACAGAATATTATTTTTAGTGCACCATTGATTCTGTGGCGCTGTACATGAGAAGGGGCTACATACAAATAAAAATTACAGTAAACAGCCTGGTACAGGGGGGAGAGGACTCTGCCTCTTCAGCTTCCATGCTACAGGATATTGTGGAGAAAAAGGTTGGGGGACGGGTTGTGGCAACACTGGTGGTGGTGAAGCAGCAGCTCCAGTTGTGGTGGTGAGGTGGCAGCTGTGGTGGTGTTGAAACGGCATCTCCAGTGGTGCTGTGAGGTGGCATCTCCAGTGGTGCTGTGAGGCGGCATCTCCAATGATGGCGGTGAGGCGGCAGCTCCAGTTGTGGTGGTGATGAGGTCTCAACTTTTGGTGGTGGTGAGGCTTTCTGAAGACAAGGGTGTTCAAGTCCCATGCGAAGGATCCAAATATGGTTGGAATAGGGTAAGTTGGGGCGCAGAGTTCCAGAGGGTATACTCAGGAGGAGTCTTGTACGCGATTCAATGAAGAACGAATAAGTGTGGAGGAGAGAAACGTGCGTTGGGAGGATGGGTGATTGATAGGGAAGATATTGGGAGGAGTTAGTTTGGATATATAGAGAGGGGACAGGTTATGGGCGGCTTTGTAGGTCGGTGTTAGTAGTTTGAACTAGATTTATTGGGGAATTGGGACACAATAAGGGGTTTGCTGGAGTGAGAGGAAGAGGAGTAGCGAGAGGAAAGGTGGATTAGTTGGGCAGCAGAGTTAACGATGGACTGGCGAGTGTTAATAAGTAGCCCACACAGGATGTTGTTACAGCAATCAAGGTGGGAAATGATGAGGGCGGCACTAAGGTTTTAGTAGATTGAGGGTTTAGGAAAGGATGTAGGTGGCCTGAGATTAGATGTGTCTTTTGAAGGACAAGGCAGAGTCTTGGGTTACTCTGAGATTCCCGACTTTGGGTACCGGTGTGAGCATGGTGTCATTTATTGTGATAGATCGGGTATGGGAGTTAAGTGAGATGGAGGATAGATGAGTTCAGTTTTGTCCACTTTGAGCTTTAGGAAGCAGGAGGAGAAGATGGAGCGTATGGCTGATACACTTCTGGATTCTGGACAGTAGGGAGGTGATGTCTGGGCCAGAGGGGTAGATCTGAGAATCCTCAGCGGGTAGGTGGTACTCGAAGCCATGGGATTTTGAGTTGTCCCAGGCCGAGGGTGTAGATGGAGAAGAATAGGGGTCCTAGGACAGAGCTTTGAGGGGCTGTCAAGAGTAAGAGGTAGCTGCTTTATGCATAGTCTAAGCAGGTAGATCAGGTAACAGAGATAACAACATGGTTTCAAGTTTTTTCCTTCAACGATGAAGCACTTGATAATTTTATTTTGCCAGATATATCGGGTATTTTTTATCTTCATTTTAGATGGACATTACTCCAACCGCTTGCAGCAATTACCAGTCCCCATTATGAACAGCGTCATCTGCAACAGCACCTATTATCCAGGCGCGATCTCGGAACGTATGTTCTGTGCCGGGTTTCCTGATAGCGGAGGAAAGGATGCCTGCCAGGTCCGTAACACAATGTCTAAAGTCTCCAAAACCTAAAGAGAGGTGTGTAAGGCATCCTACAAGAGCACATATTTATTAATGTCTCTACAGGGGGATTCAGGGGGACCCCTGGTCTGTCCCAGCTCGAAAAAATCCTATATCCTATATGGTATAGTCAGCTGGGGTGTGGGCTGTGCACGACCAAAATACCCTGGTGTATATACAAGAGTCCGGAGTTTCCTCAGCTGGATAGAAAATACCCAAAAAGGTAACTGGATAGAGTGGACAATGGCCCCAGAAAGGACCAAAGCTGAATATTAATTTCTCTGTTTATATAGAATTAAGCAAAACTTCACATCAAGCGAATAATCTTATAAGGAAGCCAATGTCAATTGAGGGGCAAAGATCTCTTCCTACTGGTAGGTGTGGCAAAAACTGCACTTAGCTCTCTGAGAACTCATGGGTGAAAGACCTAAAATAAATGCAGCTAGTTACAAAAAAATAAAAATCTTGTGTTTTGTAGCTTGTCCTGATGGTCTACTTGTGGAGGATGCAGTTGGCTCTATTGCTTCACCAGGATTTCCACATGGATATGCCGGGGGCCTGACCTGCTCTTGGGTCATCTCCACCTCATCTTCTAAAGGCTTAATAAAAATTGTGGTGGAGCACATGTCTATAGGGGAATCTGTAAACTGTACGGTGGGATCTCTGTCCATCTACCAGGAGAAGAACAACGTCAGTCAATTGATAGGTGAGAGAAATGTGGGTGAAGCGTATGGACTCGCGTGAACCCAAGTGATCAAGTATGAAGGACGAGAACCACCCAAAGGTACCGTCACATGCTTCAACGATCTTGGGTGCGTTCGGTCGTTGCCGACATCGTTGATGAGATGTGACACGTATAGATATGGTGGAAAACTCAGCAACGATGTTGTGAGCAGGGATCGTTCGCAAACCCCGTGAACGATCCCTGCTCATTGCTGTGAATGGGCGAAGTCGTCCATGGCATCGTTATCGCGGTGTCACACAGAACGATGCAGCAGGTTGGTTCAGTTGAAGTTGTCAGGTTTTGGAACATGTTCATAAACCTGTCAACTTCAACTTGACTAATTATCGTAGTTGAATCGTTCGGATACACGTAACGACACACCAATGATGTCGTTTCGTTGAAAACCATGTTGAGCCGTGCAACGGGGCATCAAGAGTTACCAAGACTCGAGACCTATTTTCTTGGCCAGACAGCAAAGGTTTGATGCGTTAATTTATGAGTAACTGTATGGTCTCTGCAGATAAGATGTGCGGCTTCATCTCCACCCCTGTGACCTATAAATGTAGCGGGCCCATCGTCAGAGTGGTCTTTATCTCGGCTGGTGAAGGCATTTATAGCAGAAATGGCTTTAATCTTGAGTACAAGATCTATGGACGACGAGGTAATATTACACACCTCCATGAGATCCCATCAAACGACCACATGTTCTTAATGGGGGTGAAAGCATTGTGAACTAATTTACAGTTCTCTTCAGTGAGGGATTTTATGGAGACCGGATGGAAGAAATCTAGAAATCAGGAGAATTGTAAGGATGTCATTGTAACTTCAGAGAAAGGGGTGATCGCATCTCCGGGATATCCGACTGAGGAATATCCCAATAATCTAAGGTAAGGGATCTGACTGTTTCCATGGATTTGGGAATAGTAATTGGTCATGATGATCTATGTGAGAGGATTCCTAAAATGTGTGACTTGGTAACTGCCTACGAGCCTAGAATAAATCTAGAACAAGGCAGTCTGGGTTCTAGTGGGCTATCCAATAAACAATTGCTCCAATATGAGGAGGTGGACTCTTGTTCTATTGGGTCAAGCTACTAGGTGGCCCTCTACTGAAGTACATCCCAATGCTATTGGGTCAGCCTAGTTGGTTACACTCTAATGAAACACATCCCTATGCCATTGGGTTAGTTAGTGGCCCTACATTGATGCACATCCCCATATTATTGAATCAAGCTATCTGGTGGCCCTCTACTGAAACTCATTCCCATGCTATTGGGTCAGGCTAGTAGGTGGCCCTCTACTGAAACTCATTCCCATGCTATTGGGTCAGGCTACTTGGTGGCCCTCTGCTGAAGCACATCTCCATGCTGTTGGGCCAGGCTGGTTGGTAGCCTTCTACTGAAGCACATCTCTATGCTGTTGGGCCAGGCTGTTTGGTGGCCCTCTACTCAAGCACATCTCCATGCTATAATGTTACTCTAGTTGGTGGCCCTCAATTAAAACATATCCCCATGCTATTATGTCAGGCTAGTAGGTGACCCTCTACTGAAGCACATCCCTATGCTATTGGATCAGCCTAGTTGGTGGCCCTCAACTGAAGCGCAACTCCATGCCCTTGGGTCAGGATAGTTGGTGGCCCTCTACTGATGGACATCCCCATGCTATTGGGTCAGGCTAGTTGGGGACCCTCTACTGAAGCACATCCCTATGCTATTGTGGCAGCCTAGTTGGTGGCCCTCTATTGAAGCACATCCGCATGCTGTGAGGTCAGGCTAGTTGGTGTCCCTCTACTGAAATACATCCCCATGCTATTGGGTCAGGTTAGTTGGGGGCCCTCTACTGAAGCACATCCCTATGCTATTGGGTCAGCCTAGTTGGTGGCCCTCTATTGAAGCACATCCGCATGCTGTGAGGTCAGGCTAGTTGGGGGCCCTCTACTGAAGCACATCCCCATACTATTGGGTCAGGCTAGTTGGGGGCCCTCTACTGAAGCACATCCCCATACTATTGGGTCAGGCTAGATAGTGCCCCTCTATTGAAGCACATCTGCATGCTATGAGGTCAGGCTAGTTGGTGGCCCTCTACTGAAGCACATCTGCATGCTATGAGGTCAGGCTAGTTGGTGGCCCTCTACTGAAGCACATCCACCTCTAGTCTGAATTTTTAGTTCCTAGAGAGCTGTTTCAATGGAGAATCCCCATTGCTGATTTAACACTCAGGATCAATGTAAAACCAAATTGCACGCGGTGGGTGGTGGAGACTTTCATTGTTATTCTTTTTCACACTTTACACCCGAAAGTTCATCTCAAAGTTTTTCTTCTACTTATAGATGTGAATGGAGGCTCATCGCCCCACTTGGAAGCATCATCCGATTAGACATCGACTCATTGAATACAGAAGAAGAGGAGACCAGCTGCCGGGATGTCCTCCGAGTTTATCAAGGCCTCGGTGAACAAAAAGTTCTTCTAGGTGAGAAATTAAGAAGGTAAAACTTTTGACAAAACATCTTTTCTATACCCATTGCTGAGGATGGACTAAGACTTCTATGAAGGAGTCCAATGATGGCCCAAATCAAGAAATGAAACTTTTGTAACAATTTAGTTTTAAGATCTATGTTTTCTTTTCAGGCTCTTTTTGTGGGAACATATCTAACTATTCTGTGAAGACCAGGAGTCCAGAGATGACCTTAGTGTTTACTTCTGACTCCAAGGTGTCCATGAACGGGTTTACTTCCAGATATTCCTTTTGGAACCTGCAGATCGGTATGAATGCCATTTTGGTGGCCAATTATTACAATGAATTAAGATGATGTTGTATCTATTACATTTTTAGTTGCTCAGCGATGTATAGAGCTGGTTATTTACTCTCGACAAAATTGGACAAAAAATCCATAAATGGCCAACCTTCTTGAAGGCTGTTACCATGTTAGGTCAGGCTGTTATGTCAGATGTAGATTGCTCTGTAGTCTCTCAATTACTCTCCAGTAGTTAAATGGAGATAATTCCTTTAGCCTATTAAGGGTTAACATCTGTGGCTGTCCAGTTGATCTTTTGCTGCGTTATAGCTTAGGGTTGGTCAGGAGCAGGGCAATGGTGGCAGCCTAGACATCCTTAGTTTTAGAGGTATTTCTGAGAACAGGGTCAGACTAGTTCCTCTGATTGCCTTTTGTCTATCACTGCCATCCTGCTACTTTATCCCTTTTATCCCTTATCACCCGTGACACCATACCCTACTAAATATATCTCGTGTATAGACTGCTGGGCAGTCTGTGAATTGCTCTCCAGTGGTTAATTAGAGATAATTCCTTTAGCCTATTAAGGTTTAACTTCTGTGGATCTCCAGGTGAGCTGCTGCTGTGTGTCTCAGTTGACAAGGTTGTCCACTCCCCCAGCCTTTAAATAATCCCATTACACATCAGCTGGTGTTGGTGAAAGAGTTCATTCTCTGCGAAGAATGTGTGGAGTTTAGACGCTGTGTGCTGTTTTGCTGAAGCCTTGCTTTGCAGCTTTGTGGGGATTGTCATTCGTCTAGAGTTGCTATGCTTATCCCAGTCTCTAGGTGGAGGTGAGGGGGTTATAGCTTAGGGCTGGTAAGGAACAGGACAAGGGTGGTGACCCAGACATCCTCACCTTTAGAGGTACTTCTGGCAACATGGTCAGCTAGGGACCCCCAGTCTAAGGGTCACAGCAGTTCCTCTCATCGCCTTTTGCCTGTACCCTACTAAATATAAAAAGCTAACAAAAATATAGACACCAAAGATAATAGGTCACCAGAGATGGAACCTTATTTGCCAGGTTCTCAAGAACATTGTTTTATTTTTGTTTTAGATCCTCGAAACCACGGCGAGGATTTGTCTAAGCTTGGTAAGTATCCTTGAGTTTGAGGTCACTCAATCCTTCATCATAAGCTTCTTAAAATACTGGGAAGAATTGACAAGGTTTGTCTATTCGAGGTCACACACAGGTGCACGGACACTTTCCCGTAGGTTTCACAATTTTTGGTACTCTCCTTTTTTTCTAGATCAGAGTACCTTGCCCAGCCCATTTGACATCTCAAACTTATTTGTCTTGTAGGCCAATATAATTTTGTGGGATTTCAGGTATATTTGTCTCTATTTTGCTCATCTTTACCTTTCCAGGTTGCCCCGCTATGAACATGTTAACGGCTGGAACGTCCAGTTTAAAATCACCCGGGTATCCGGTGACTTACCTTAGTGGCCTGGATTGTTGGTGGACCATTTCTTCGAAATCTGGGAATGAGCTTCAGTTAGACATTGTAGACCTAGGGTTGGAAGACTCTCCAAACTGCACATGGGACTTTTTAAATATTTATGAAGGAGGCGGTAATGAAACTACATTGTTGGGTAAGAGATTGTTCCTTTTATCAGTCATCTTCAAATCTTCTGCATATCTAAATAACGTTCAACCATAAGGGAAGCTAAAGAGCTTACTGCATACTGTGTTATCATTGAGTTCAATGGAAAATCAGTATGCGTTTAGCTCCCCCTAGTGGAGGCTGCAGGAAGACTAAATTCTACAGTGGATTGGAAGCTTGTTGTCAGAAAATTGGAACCATTTCGTCTCTATCTTTCTTCTAGGACATTAATCCATGCACAATTTTTCATCTACTTAATATAAAAAGTAAATAATGATGAATATGTTGTGTCTTGTGGGCTGACATCCAGTTTACTTTCCTCTCCTAGAATCGCTTTGCGGAAATAAGTTCAATCGTGCCTTCAGCTCCAGCAGTGGCCTCGTAACTCTTCGCCTCCACACCGATGAATCTGTGAGCGGTCGCGGTTTCAATGTTCGCTACAGTGAAAAAAATAACTCTTCCGTCATGGAGAAATGGAGGTCTGTGGAGGTCGCCGTGGATTATGGTAACTCGGATATCGATCAATGAGTGGTTGGCACTAAAGTCATGACATCATGCCAACTTTTTCTTTTTGATTATTTTTATAGATAACTGTGGGATCAGTTCTGTAGACCCCATGCCAAAAACTATCTTAAGGACAGAAGCTCTTGTAAATGAAAAGGGGACGGACCGAGTTGTAGGAGGTCAAAATGCTGCGCCCAAGTCCTGGCCATGGATCGCCAACCTTGAGGACCAGTGGGGAGGCTCATTCTGTGCGGCGACAATCATCCATAAGAAGTGGTTGCTGACTGCGGCGCACTGCGGCTTTATGTAAATGTCCTGGTTATAATGCTTCGTAAAGATAGTTTAAAAGAAATTATTGGTTAATAATCGTGATGAATGAGTAGAGGGATATTCGGGTTTGGATAGCTTCTTAACCAAATACTTTGAACTGTTTCAGAATTCGAATGCGTGAGTTCCCCATTGACTTGCATTAGATTTGTTACTAGTTCAAAGTATTTGGTTAGAGCGATCCGAACCCGAGTATCTTACTACTCACTCATCAATAGTGAATAACTTTCCCAGTATTGGAATTTTAGAGGAAATCGTCAACGAAACCCCCACAGTCGTTATCATTTTACTAGCTGCTCCTCCCCCTCCATAGAATGTTGTCTGGTTCTGCCTCTAGCTCCTTCCCCTCCATAGAATGTTGTCTGGTTCTGCCTCTAGCTCCTCCCCTCCATAAAATGTTGTCTGGTTCTGCCTCTAGCTCCTCCCCCTCCATAGAATGTTGTCTGTTTCTGCCTCTAGCTCCTCCCCCTCCATAGAATGTTGTCTGGTTCTGCTCAGCTCTCCTCCATAGAATTTGTCTGGTTCTCCTCTACCTCCTCCCCCTCCATAGAATGTTGTCGGGTTCTGCTCTACTCCTCCCCCTCATAAATGTTGTCTGGTCTGCCTCTAGCTCCTCCCTCCATAGAATGTTGTCTGGTTCTGCCTCTAGATCCTCCCCCTCCATAGAATGTTGTCTGCTTCTGCCTCTAGCTCCACCCCTCCATAGAATGTTGTCTGGTTCTGCCTCTAGCTCCTCCCCCTCCATAGAACTGCTTTGTCTAGATCCCCCCCCTAGCTCCCTCCCCCTCCTATAGAATGTTGTCTGGTTCTGCCTCTAGCTCCTCCCCTCCATAGAATGTTGTCTGGTTCTGCCTCTAGCATCCTCCCCTCCATAGAATTGTTGTCTGCTCTGTCTCCTCTAGGCTGTCCTCCCCCTCCATAGAATGTTGTCTGCTTCTGCCTCTAGCTCCACCCCCTCCATAGAATATTGTCTGGTTCTGCCTCTAGCTCCTCCTCCTCCATAGAATGTTGTCTGGTTCTGCCTCTAGCTCTTCCTCCTCCATAGAATGTTGTCTGGTTCTGCCTCTAGCTCTTCCTCCTCCATAGAATGTTGTCTGGTTTTACCTCTAGCTCCTCCTCCTCCATAGAATGTTGTCTGGTTCTGCCTCTAGCTCCTCTCCTCCATAGATTGTTGTCTGGTTCTGTCTCTAGCTCTTCCTCCTCCATAGAATGGTGTCTGGTTCTGTCTCTAGCTCTTCCTCCTCCATAGAATGTTGTCTGGTTCTGCCTCTAGCTCCACCCTCTCCATAGAATGTTGTCTGGTTCTGCCTCTAGCTCCACCCCCTCCATAGAATATTGTCTGGTTCTGCCTCTAGCTCCTCCCCCTCCATAGAATGTTGTCTGGTTCTGCCTCTAGCTCCACCCCCTCCATAGAATATTGTATGGTTCTGCCTCTAGCTCCACCCCCTCCATAGAATGTTGTCTGGTTCTGCCTCTAGCTCCACCCCCTCCATAGAATGTTGTCTGGTTCTGCCTCTAGCTCTTCCTCCTCCATAGAATGTTGTCTGGTTCTGTGAGAAGGTGGGCTATAAAGTGGGCATGGCTATGTGGAGTAGGCGGGGCTAATGCCACATACACATACTTACTTACAGCTTTATATATTAGATCTAAAATTCCAATACTGGGAAAGTTATTCACTAGTGATGAGCGCATAGTAAGCTATTCGGATAGCTCTAACATAATACTTTGAACCAGTAACGAATCCAATGTAAGTCAATGGGGAACTCGCTCAGATGAGAATACTGAAACAGTTCAAAGCATTGGGTCAGAGCGATCTGAACCCGAATATCTTTATACTTGCTTATCACTAGTCAATAACTTTCCCATTATTGAAATTTTAGAGGAAATCGTCAACGAAACCCCCACCGTCTTTCCCATGTTATACAGATTCTATTGATTGCAAAATTTTGAGTCTCTAGGTGGAGTGACTCAATCCTAGTGGAACGCCCATGGGTGATGTGTTCACTCAGGTCCACCCCAAACCATGGCAGCCACTTTTTTTTTTTAAGGAAACTGTTGTTTTGAGGGAAAAATTTACTAAACTACAGTTTTTAGGGTCTATGTGAAGTCCTATGACTGTTATGAAGAATTCTGTCCCTCTATTTGCAGTGTTGGGTCGGACAGAGTGATCATAGGACACATTGACCGGACTTCTGCTAACAGGATAGAAGTCGCAGTAAGGCAATCCCATTTTCATGAACTGTACAACAGTGACAATCTTCCTCCAGATTACGACCTCTGCCTACTAGAGCTTGAGTTCCCTCTTCAATTAGGTAGGAATCTATTTTTTAGGATGATCATATCGATAGCTTTTCCTTGAGTTAAACCATCAATACCTGAACAAAGGAGATTCGACTCCCATCCCTTGCCAAAATTAGGGGAATTAAGGGGTCGCTGTGTTTGTGGGCACCACATTCCCTACTATGAACACTCAGGTACAGCACCATCTGTTAAATTGTGGCTGTGCCTGGTACTGCAGATTACAGTAGCTTAGTCATATTTAACTGAATGAGACTTAACTGTTGTCACACTGGGCATAGGGAGACACCCAGTGTAAGTCTACGAGGTGGGGGGAAGAAGTCCCTGATGCTACAGGCAAAGGGGAAATGGTGACTCCTAGGAAAACTAGCACTGACACCCGGCTCCCATAACAACCCTATACAGTCTTCGCATCTGTCGTCAAGCAGGATACGTCGTCCCTTTCTGCCCCTCAACAAAGCTTATCTAGGGATCAGACACAGTGAACACCGGTTTATCCAGCTAACAACTAACGGAAAACATCAAGGAGACAAACAAGAAGGAGAGGGAGGGACACTTAGCTGAATGAAGGGAAAGACAGCAAACTACACTGGAAATCCATGATGCTCTGCAAAGCCAAGAAGCAACACCAACACCAAACACGCTATCACCAGCAATGCATCATGGGAGCCAAGGGGCATAAATAGAGACAGCTGAAAGGTCGGCAGGTAGGAGACCTGCTGAAGCCTAGTGCTGTCCAGCTATCACCAAGTATAGAAATACCTCTTAAAGCGACAGAACAACAATTCAGGAATTTGGCTGTTTGGCCAGACGCTGCAACAGCCTCGTCCATGGCTTCTGAACACCTGTGACAACTGTAGTGCCAGGCACAGCCATATTGGTTTCATTGCTTAAAATGCCACATTTGGGTAATTTTTATTGGCAAAATCAGGATTCTTGCCAAGTAGCTTATTGGCGGGTTTGTCAGGAGTCTGCCTCACCCAATAAACCTCTAATGGGTGGCTTAGACAAAAATGATCCCTTGTTGGATAGCCTTGATAACCAATAGAGCTACCATCATAAATCCTGTAGACTTCACAGAGAGCTTGAAATGTCAGTGCGTTAGTAAGTAGTTTCACCATACAAGCTGGGAGGGAACATCCATAGCCATATAAAAGCAGAAGACCTTTTATGAGGGTGTATCCCCATCTATGAGGTTGGAAAATATGTAGACTTGTCTGTATTCTTTCAGGTGAATCCGTTGCTGTCATGTGTTTGCCACAAGAAGCTGAAGAGTTTGGACATGAGAACTGTCTGATGGCCGGATGGGGGGCTTCAAAAGGAAGAAGTAAGTTGACTGATGATCTCAGGGACAGTAAACCCAACTAAAACACTTTTAGTTGAGAAGCACTGAAAAGTCTGTCTCTGGCACTCCTACCAATCATCTGAGTATAGTGAGAGCTGTGAGAGCTGTGTACACTTTATTGTTTACTCCGATGCAGCACTACACACACATTTGTGGCTGTACATGGTATTGCAGCTCAGTCATGCTTACTTCAATGGGACTGGACCATTAACATTTCCAATCAGCTTTACGTTTGTGTCTTGTTCTTATGATACATGGTTGTGTGCCTATGTATGAGGCTGTAGGGTTGTGCCTGCTTCTGAGGCTGTATGGTTGTGCCTGGGTCTGAGGCTGTATGGTTGTGCCTGGGTTCTGAGGCTGTATGGTTGTGCCTGGGTTCTGAGGCTCTATGGTTGTGCCCGTATCTGAGGCTGTATGGTTGTGCCTGGGTTCTGAGGCTGTATGGTTGTGCCTGGGTTCTGAGGCTGTATGGTTGTGCCTGGGTTCTGAGGCTGTATGGTTGTGCCCGTATCTGAGGCTCTATGGTTGTGCCAGGCTTCTGAGGTTCTATGGTTGTGCCCGGCTTCTGAGGCTGTATGGTTGTGCCAGGCTTCTGAGGCTGTATGGTTGTGCCTGGGTCTGAGGCTGTATGGTTGTGCCAGACTTCTGAGGCTCTATGGTTGTGCCCGGCTTCTGAGGCTGTATGGTTGTGCCAGTATCTGAGGCTGTATGGTTGTGCCAGTATCTGAGGCTGTATGGTTGTGCCTGGGTTCTGAGGCTCTATGGTTGTGCCTGGATTCTGAGGCTCTATTGTTGTGCCTGGATTCTGAGGCTCTATGGTTGTGCCTGGCTTCTGTGGATCTATGGTTGTGCCTGGCTTCTGTGGATCTATGGTTGTGCCTGGATTCTGAGGCTGTATGGTTGTGCCTGGATTCTGAGGCTCTATAGTTGTGCCTGGATTCTGAGGCTCTATGGTTGTGCCTGGCTTCTGAGGCTCTATGGTTATGCCTGGCTTCTGAGGCTCTATGGTTGTGCCTGGCTTTTGAGGCTCTATGGTTGTGCCTGGCTTCTGAGGCTCTATGGTTGTGCCTGGATTCTGAGGCTCTATGGTTGTGCCTGGCTTCTGAGGCTCTATGGTTGTGCCTGGCTTCTGAGGCTCTATGGTTGTGCCTGGCTTCTGAGGCTCTATGGTTGTGCCTGGCTTCTGAGGCTCTATGGTTGTGCCTGGCTTCTGAGGCTCTATGGTTGTGCCTGGCTTCTGAGGCTCTATGGTTGTGCCTGGCTTCTGAGGCTCTATGGTTGTGCCTGGCGTCTGAGGATCTATGGTTGTGCCTGGCTTCTGAGGCTCTATGGTTGTGCCTGGCTTCTGAGGCTCTATGGTTGTGCCTGGCTTCTGAGGCTCTATGGTTGTGCCTGGCTTCTGAGGCTCTATGGTTGTGCCTGGCTTCTGAGGCTCTATGGTTGTGCCTGGCTTCTGAGGCTCTATGGTTGTGCCTGGCTTCTGAGGCTCTATGGTTGTGCCTGGCTTCTGAGGCTCTATGGTTGTGCCTGGCTTCTGAGGCTCTATGGTTGTGCCTGGCTTCTGAGGCTGAATGAAACCCCCTATAGAGGCCACCAAATAAAGAGAAATTTTCTACTCAAAATAGGAATACCATAGAAAAGCATGAGTTTTTCAGCCAAATAATAGAACAAAAATTGAAATGCATTTGTGGCGCCCCTGTGGTCTGGTCGCCACAGAGGGTTTTGCACCCAATCAACAGGCATGGTATTCCTGTTCTCAGTAAACGGCATGGTAAATCCAGACACCCACAAAAGCACCCAACACACCCGGTCCCAGGGACGGCGGGCGGACCCGAGAGAGGGAGGGCCCAGGTAGTCAGTGGGATGGCGGGGAGAAAGGTGGGGGGTATGAAGTTAGGAGGAGAGCAGTCAGGAAGTAGAAAAAGAACAGGAAGTGGGGGGCAGAGACAGTAAGACGAGGAGAGAGGACAATGTGGGAGCAGTGAAAGGAGAAGGTCCCGGAGGACTTGAGCGGAGATGAGTCTCGTCCTGGGTCCCGGCACAGCAGACTGCAGAGAGGTAGAGGGAGCCCTAGGGGCACAGGCAGTGAGCGATTCACCTGTGTGCCCGAATCTGAAGTAAAGCTGAAGGGCAGGTTGAGAACCAGAGGACCGGCACTGAAGGTAGTGCGGAGACTCCAAGCTCCAACCATGGAACCAGAGGCCACGAGATCTAGAGGAGCTGTGGCCAACACCCGACACATCCGGTGAGAAGGCAGCCATACTAGGGTCAGGGACCCGGTCGCCCGACATGAACCATGGCTGCTGGATTGGGGCACTTTGTGCGGAGGCGTGAGCAGGAGTTAGCCGAACAGGCAGCGCTGAGAGAGAACAACCCGAGGAGGAAGGAGCACAAAGGGGGTGTCCTGGACGAGCTATCCTGGTTGCTGAGGACTATCCGGACTGCACCCAAACCAGAACCGTACCCTGTGGTGCTAGCAGAGTGAAAGCGAAGTAAACCTGGTATGGACCAAGAAACAGGAGGAATGGGGCACCGGTGCGGTCAGCTTATGGGCGCAGGAGTGAATGAAGCATGTAGTCCAGGACACTGCGGTGCCAGTCCACCGGGCAAATACAGCATGAAATCTTGATAAGCGCGAAACTGTGCCGTCGTCACCTCAGCACTGTCCCCCTCCCTGCACTAAGTGATGCGATACCATCAATAAAGCAAGAAAAACTACACTGGTGAGTGCCGTCTTTTTCTTATCAAGATTTTAAACCTGGTATGGAACTCAGGACTGTGGTGAGACTGTTCATTTCCCGCCTGAGGAGCAGTAGACTGATAAGCCGCGCAGGCCGCAGGAGCCTGCCTGTAAGTCGCACCCATTCATCTGTCTCCGGCCAGATCAGCCCTGCTGGCCCTCCATCACCAAGACCTCTACAACGGTTGTAATGAGGAGCCGCTCCACCCGTGGGGAGTGAAATCATCAGCTGTCATCCCATCATCCCCAGAGGTCCCAGACCACAGCGTCAGCCATTAATAGCCGAACACCTCGGGTGGCGTCACAACAACCACCCCTATACCCTATAAATTCCTCCCCCTAACCTATGAACTTCTAACCCCCCTTTTATTGACTGCTCTGGGGCCACACCACCGTGATATCCCAATCCCCCCGACGACATAGCCAGAGGGACCCAGCTCCGAGGACCCCACGGGGCGCGTCACATTTAAAAGTGTGTTTTAATATAATCCTATTAAAAAGGAGAGGTCACGCAAATAAAATCTAGAGGTTATCCAAACATCAATATCATAAATATACAGAAGGTTTTACAATATATACTATAGATGCAATAAATCACGGGCTACAAAATGAAGATACAAGGTGCAGTGCTGGAAATATCCACTAGATGGCAGGAAAATTAAGAGAAAACTTCAATATAAAAACAGAACCATAAGGTTATATGCACCAAAAGCAGGATAAATACCTACAGTATATAGGGAATATAGAGATATGACCTGGGGGCTAAGCAAATATATTTATCACCATTCAAAAATAAGGAGATGGAGAAAGGTAAGTGTGGAATATAAAAGAATCTAGTCAGCATGTAAAAACTTAAATTTATACTGCATAAACATTGAGGTGTAATGGATGTGTCTGACTATACAGGGACATGGTCTGACCATACCACATCTCCTGTGCTGAGATCTTATATATGTGTCCCTGCTATGTACTGTGTAATGGATGTGTCTGACTGTACAGGGACATGGTCTGATCATACCACATCTCCTGTGCTGAGATAATCTTATATATGTGTCCCTGCTATGTACTGTGTAATGGATGTGTCTGACCATACAGGGACATGGTCTGATCATACCACATCTCCTGTGCTGAGATAATCTTATATATGTGTCCCTGCTATGTACTGTGTAATGGATGTGTCTGACTATACAGGGACATGGTCTGATCATACCACATCTCCTGTGCTGAGATAATCTTATATATGTGTCCCTGCTATGTACTGTGTAATGAATGTGTCTGACCGTACAGGGATATGGTCTGATCATACCACATCTCCTGGGCTGAGATAATCTTATATTGTGTCCCTACTATGTACTGTGTAATGGATGTGTCTGACTGTACAGGGACATGGTCTGATCATACCACATCTCCTGTGCTGAGATAATCTTATATATGTGTCCCTACTATGTACTGTGTAATGGATGTGTCTGACTGTACAGGGACATGGTCTGATCATACCACATCTCCTGTGCTGAGATAATCTTATATATGTGTCCCTACTATGTAGTGTGTAATTGATGTGTCTGACCATACAGGGACATGGTCTGATCATAGCACATCTCCTGTGCTGAGATAATCTTATATATGTGTCCCTACTATGTACTGTGCAATGGATGTGTCTCACTGTACAGGGACATGGTCTGATCATACCACATCTCCTGTGCTGAGATCTTATAGTTGTGTCCCTGCTGTGTACTGTGTAATGGATGTGTCTGACCATACAGGGACATGGTCTGAGCATACCACATCTCCTGGGCAGGGGAGGACACTAAAGAATATACAGATTTTATAGCCGGGGATCAGAGAATATAACAGCAGGGACACAAATATAAGATCTCAGCACAGGAGATGTGGTATGATCAGACCATGTCCCTGTACGGTCAGACACATCCATTTTACAGTACACAGCAGGGACACATATATAAGATTATCTCAGCACAGGAGATGTGGTATGATCAGACCATGTCCCTGTACAGTCAGACACATCCATTACACAGTATATAGCAGGGACACATATATAAGATTATCTCAGCACAGGAGATGTGGTATGATCAGACCATGTCCCTGTACAGTCAGACACATCCATTACACAGTATATAGCAGGGACACATATATAAGATTATCTCAGCACAGGAGATGTGGTACGATCAGACCATGTCCCTGTATAGTCAGACACATCCATTACACAGTATATAGCAGGGACACATATATAAGATTATCTCAGCACAGGAGATGTGGTATGATCAGACCATGTCCCTGTACAGTCAGACACATCCATTACACAGTACATAGCAGGGACACATATATAAGATTATATCCGCACATGAATGTTTTTTTTTTTAACAGCTCAAATAGTAGAAATGACTATTATTCCAAGATCTATTAATTATAATGGAGTTTTGTTCATGGGACAAACCCCTTTAAGTATCGCACCTGAGTGTAAATCAAGGTGTCACTAGCACAGTTTAGACTCTGAGGACACCGACTACATTGAGATATGAAAACTCTTCTCTCTTTCAGGCATCTTTTATCCTAAAATACTTCAACAAGCAAAACTCCCGCTCATGTCCAGAGAAGACTGTCAGAGCTACTGGGGCTCCGATATAACGGAAAGAAACCTGTGTACAGGGTCAGTGGGGGCTTCTGCTTGTGTGGTAAGTGTTATGTAAGAATACAGATTAATGACACCTACTGGTCCTAAAATTGAATAGTTGGTTACTCTAGACCACCAAGGATTCTTAAATGTAACCTTACCCAGGAATATTGATAACCATGTCACACCCTAGACCACCAGGGACAACATACAGTTGTGCTCAAAAGTTTTACACCCCGGCAGATTTTTTGCTTTCTTGGCCTTTTTCAGAGAATATGAATGATGGCACATTCTCTTGTTTCCCCTCATGGTTAGTGGTTGGGTGAAGCCATTCATTGTCATCTATTGTGTTTTCTCTTGTTAAATCATAATGACAACCAAAATCATCCAATGACCCTGATCAAAAGTTCACATCCCCCAGTTCTTAATCCAGTGTGTTGCCCCCTCTAATATCAATGACAGCTTGAAGTCTTTTGTGGTAGTTGTGGATGAGGCTCTTTATCTTCTTCTTGGTAAAAGCCTCCAGTTCCTGTAAATTCCTGGGCTTTCTTGCATGAACGGCGCTTTGCTTGAGTTCTCCCCAGAGCGGCTTAATGATATTGAGGTCAGGAGACTGAGACGGCCACTCCAGAACCTTTACTTTGTTCTGCTGTAGCCAATGACAGGTCGACTTGACCTTGTCTTCTGGATCGTTGTCATGTTGGAACATTCAAGTACGTCCCATGTGCAGCTTCTGGGCTGATGAGTGAGAATTTGCCTCTGGTATTTGCTGATAACGTGCTGTATTCATCCTTCCTCCTACTTTGACAAAGTTTCTTGTGCCTTTGTAGCTCACACATCCCCACCTAATCAGCGATCCACCTCCGTGCTTTATGGTAGGAATGGTGTTCCTTTCATAATAGGCCTTATTAACACCTCTCCAAATGTAACGTTTATGGTTGTGGCCAAAAAGTTTGATTTTGGTCTCATCACTCCTAATTCCCTTGTTCCAGAAGTTTGGAGGCTTGTCTCTGTGCTGTTTGGCGAATTGTACGTGAGATGATTTGTGGCATTAGCGCAGTAATGGCTTTCATCTGGGGGCTCGACCATGCAGCCCATTTTTTTTCCAGTGCCTCCTTATTGTGCATCTTGACACATCCACAGCGCTAGTGTTCAGTGACTCCTGGATTTCAGCTGGCGTTATTTGTTAGTTTTTCTTTGCATGCAGAACAATTTTCCTGGCAGTTGTAGCTGATATTTTTGTTGTTTGGTTCTTACAGAGCCCCTGATTTTCCATTTGTTAATCACAGTGTGAACACTGCTGACTGGCATTATCAATTCCTTGGATATATTTTTGCATCCCTTTCCTGTTTTATACAGTTCAACTATTTTTTCCCGTAGATCCGTTGACAATTTTTTTTTTTTGCTTTCCCCATGACTCACAATCCAGAAACATCAGTGGCTGGATGAAAGTTGCAAGAGTCTGTCTGGATCCCAGAGACTCACTCAGCTTTTATATACACTCAATTATTACAAGCAAACAGGTCACAGATGAGGATGTTACCTTTATCAGCCATTCAAACCCATTTGTATCAACTTCTGTGCATGTTATTCAGGCAGGCTGAATATTTGCTCTAATCAGTTACTTATTATGCAGAGTCTGACGCCTTTTGTCTTTTGCAGGGGGATTCGGGGGGTCCTCTGATCTGCCGCTCAGAAAACAAGTATAAGTTGGTTGGAGTAGTCAGCTGGGGAAGCGACACCTGTGACTCCTACTCTCCAGCCGTATATTCCTCAGTATCCAAATACAGAGCCTGGATTAAGAAACACATCGGGGATTAATGTCAAGGAATAAAGAAAAGAACCTTAATTATGTGGTTGATTTAGTGATTAATCTAATGGTAACGTGTGTTTTCATCATGTGCCCCTCAGTCCCTTTTGATGCATCCCATGACCTTATTTGCTTTAGCAGCAGCTGCCTGGCATTGAGCGCTACAGTTGGTTTTGCCTTCAGTCTATACAGGCTAAATATGATGGCCAAGAAGCATCAGAGGATGACACTGAGTGATGGGCAGCGGCTCCTCTGTACTGTGAGCCTGACAGATACCGCGCAGAGGGACGTGCCTGAAAAAGTAACATCAAAACTCCAGTATGTAGAGAGGGGACAGTGCAGCTGGGCAAAAAGTAAATTTTTTTTTATTGCCCTGGACTCAGATTTTTTGCACTGCCATCCACTGTGTACTGTGTATGTGTGATGGACAGGGTATGGGGAGCAGCCTGTGTGATGGTGAGGGTATGGGGAGCAGCCTGTGTGATGGTGAGGGTATGGGGAGCGGCCTGTGTGAGGGTATGGGGAGTAGCCTGTGTGACGGAGAGGGTACGGGGAGCGGCCTGTGTGACGGAGAGGGTACGGGGAGCGGCCTGTGTGACGGAGAGGGTAGGGGGAGCGGCCTGTGTGACGGAGAGGGTACGGGGAGCGGCCTGTGTGACGGTGAGGGTACGGGGGGCGGCCTGTGTGACGGAGAGGGTACGGGGGGCGGCCTGTGTGACGGAGAGGGTACGGGGGGCGGCCTGTGTGACGGAGAGGGTACGGGGGGCGGCCTGTGTGACGGTGAGGGTACGGGGGGCGGCCTGTGTGACGGAGAGGGTACGGGGAGCGGCCTGTGTGACGGAGAGGGTACGGGGAGCGGCCTGTGTGACGGTGAGGGTACGGGGAGCGGCCTGTGTGACGGTGAGGGTACGGGGGCGGCCTGTGTGACGGTGAGGGTACGGGGGGCGGCCTGTGTGACGGTGAGGGTACGGGGAGCGGCCTGTGTGACGGTGAGGGTACGGGAGCGGCCTGCCTGGTACAGGTAACAGTCTGTATGTGACAGAGGGCATGTTTAATTCAAGAAGGTAAAATTCATTTAAGTGTAAGGCTGCTTTCACATCACGATTTTTGTTCATCCGTGGCAATCCGTTGTAAAACAGCCACTGATCCGATTTGGTCTCCATGTATCCCTATGGGCACGGATGTGCACGGATTAATCCTTATTGGCATTCGATTATATCAGTTTTGTGATGGATCCCTTTGTGTCAGATTTTTTTCCCGTTCCCAAAATCGAAGCCTGTTCTGATTTGGCCTGCCTTGAAAAAAATCGGACAGTACCTGGGGCAGCTCCTGCCAGGAGCCATCGTAATTTACAGTAAATTTCTATTTCCCTACAGTTAGCGGCTTTTAGTTACACCATATATTAACCCATGCTGAGCCAGTGTGTGCTGTCAGCATGTGTCCAGGGAGTGTAGACACAAGCTGGCACCACACTAACATTAGTTTAACCCTGCATAATCCGGGTTATTAGCCGCATCAGCAGCCTCTGTGCTGACATGCTGCACTGAGGCTGCAGGTGGGGTTAATATGAAGCTAAAGCCGCGATTTACAAAATGTGCCCAGCAGCTGGGTGTTAATAATCATCTTGCACCTTTGCTGTCACAGCGGTGAAAGATTTGTTTAACTCACGTATTCATCAGTTTTTGGTGAGGAGGGAAACTTGTGAAATATAATGAGAAACTCGGACAAAAACAGATTGGGAGATCCCCCTCCCCCCACTTCCCTGGTCTCTCTTCCTGTGCCTTCATATTTTCTCCTACAGACCCTTGAATAATTAGGAAACACTTACCGTAATTAGTTTCAGTGAAGGAGAGATGTCGTCTTATTAGCTGTTTCAGTTTTGTACATTTCTGGTGTTGAAGGTGTAATATAACACGGGATTTCACATACACCCTTCTCAGCATGTGATGTGCAGTGCACCTGCAAGGGTTAATTTATTTAGTCCAGTACTCTGTCATAAGCTATAATGTGAGCATAACTCGCCCCCTGACCCAGTCCACACACCCCAGCTACACAACACGCTGCCACCACTCATCAAACACACAGGGTGATGAGGCCCCGAAATATACAGGTGCATCTCGATGAATAAGAATAGCATGAAGGGTCTGAGAGATAAAATATGACCTGAATAGGTATCAGAGGCTTCACCCTGTGTGGTTGTGAGAGTCACAACCACTATAAAAGCAGATCACGGCTGCTGCAGTCCCCAGCGTGGTGCATATAGAGTAGGGAGAATGAAGGGTTAAACACTGCGCTGCTGTATTCCACCAGACATCAAAGGGTGAATATAACATTGATTTATTAGTCAACGTGTTCCAGGGCTCCGGACCTCTTCCTCAGGACAAATCAATGCCATCTTGCCATGTGTCAGGTGACCTGAAACGCATTAACTAATAAATCAAAATGTTATTCACCCTTTGATGTTTGTTGGAATACGGCAGCGCGGTGTTTAACCCTTCATCCTCTCTACTTTAAGTTCCTGAGAAAATTACCTTTGTGGTTTCATTTGCTGTATGCCGTAATCCTCAACATTAACAGACATAAACACATGAAATAGATCCCTCTGTGTGTAATGACTCGAATATAAAATATGCGTTTCACTTTATGTATTGAGTTACTGAAATAAATTAACTTTTTAAACACGTATAAAGAAAAGTAGTGGCACTGGGCACCAACAGGGCTAATGGTCCTTCCTATTGCTCCATAGAGACAGACCGCTGTCTTTCCCCCAGCCACCTGGTGGTGCAGCGCCTACATAAGCCAGTCAAGCATATACAGTCCAGGTACAGAAAACAACAAGGCGGCACTCACCGTTTGTTCACAGGTGCTTTCTTTATTGCAGAGGTGGGGGGAGGGGGTGCATGAAGGTACAGACAACAGGTCCTGTTTCGCGGTTTGCCCGCTTCGGGCAAACCGCGAAACAGGACCTGTCGTCTGTACCTTCATGCACCCCCTCCCCGCACCTCTGCAATAAAGAAAGCACCTGTGAACAAACAGTGAGTGCCGCCTTGTTGTTTTGTATACCTGGACTAAATTAACTTTTTGATGATCTTCTAATGCATTGTGATGCACCTGCATTGCTGTCTGGCAATCAAAAAGGTCACACACTCTGTAAGGGTGGAAACACATTTATACGCGATGCATGTCAGTATCTCGCATGACTCACCCGGAACGGCCCCTGCCTCTCAGAATGGTAATGCGTCAGCTGTTTCTATGCAGGAAAGAAGAGGGAGAGAGAAGTGGGAAGAGGAGACAGGAGGGACGGAGGAGTGGGGAGGGAAGGAGAGGAGAAGAGTGGGAGAGAGAGCTATGAGGACCAATCCAAACTGATCCTGCAAAAAAACAGAAACTGATGCCTATTTGACATCTGATTACAGGCATCTGTTTGGATTCGTTGCTGTCCGGGTCATCCTGCAAAAAAAAGGATCTCCTCGGACAGCAAAAAAACATAGTGTGAAGCCAGCCTAACTCCTCTCTATACAGTAAATAGGAAATATTCTGTTGGCAACGGAGCATTTGTTGACCCTTTGAAGCTTGGAGTCCCAGGAACTGAAGTTCCATATTTGACACTTTTTAGTACAAACCCCAGACCTTCTGTCTTTTTCCAGCAGATAGACCAGTTTTAATTACCTGTCCACACCAGGAGGTCTTCCTTTAATGAAGGTGAAAGTGTAATCTCTTTCTTTCTCTTCTTCAGTTATATTTAATCCCATATATTCCATGTGGGGGTGGATATATCATCTCTATCCAGAGGTGTCTCATGGATTTTAATTCCTTTCTATGACCTATAACAATTTGGAGATATTCATTTCTACATAATTATTACTTATTCATTGGATGATTACTGTTAGATTGGTGTGGGTTCCATGCATGCACCCCAATGTTCAAGGCGTATGTGTACGGTAATCATCCTCTTAATTCACCTCCTTCTGGCTGCTGTCTTGCATTTAGGAGAGAACGTGGGGTCAAAGAGGAACATTAATCCCATTCTTACTAACTATATACTCTGTATACTTAGCTTTGTTTCAATGATCTGAGGGTTAATGGCTTGATGAGGAATAACAAGGTGGCTAGCATTAAAGAGTTATTGAGCAAGTTAAGTATGTGTATCTGTTCAATGATTACCCGTCCTGCCACTGTTGTTTGAGTTTTTTCGATGCTTAATATCGGATAAATCATGGATATTAGATCACCGGGAGGTTACACAGGATGACGAAGAATGATGGCCACAGAAAGATCACTAGCAGATCGATGTGTCCCCTACGGGATCCTGTTATTAGCAGCACATCTCCAGTTTGCATCGGGCAATGTTTTGCTGGATGCACCGCACACAGCCTGACAGCCGCAGAGAAAACAGAACCGGAGGGTTAATATGCCCTCCGATTTTGTTTTCAGCCAGAATCATCAGGGTGCGCTGATGCCGCTGTCTAGGTCCTGAAATTTCAAAATTGCGGCTAGCTCCCCGGTTCTGAAATCTCAGCCGGAAGCTCTCCAGGTGCTGAAGTTCAGCGTCGGCTGTTGCTGAACTTCAGCATCCAGCAGCCTGATCAAATATTCTGTCCGATCCGGTTCCCATAGCCTCCCATGTTTGGGGGCGCCGGATCGCATCGGATACAGGAGGATCCGATTTTGTCAGATTTTTGCCCTGGACACATACGCTGTAAGCTGCGATTTTGTGTCTGGGACAAAAATCGAATGCAGCCTGATGCTGCTGGACAGGGATAAAACCGGATGGAAAATCACTGCCATCCGGCCGCATAGGCATGCATTAGTCCAAAATCGGGTCCGGGGCTGTCAGGTTCACACCAGACAACCCCGGACCCGAAAAAAACGTGGTGTGAAGCCGGCCTAAGGCAAACTACATATCATACCTAAGTCACAGATGTTGTCATACTGCACTCCAATGTAATTCAGTAAGGCCCCCAAACAGCCTATGTACGTTTCAAGTTTGTTTAATCTTCATTAGGGCATGCTGTACTGACTCATTCTATCCCTTTTTATAATGCCCCTGTGATGCAGCCACAGCCGTGAGGAGTTTGCAGCGCATGACTTCCGGGATTCGCCCCTTGTGTCATGTGACTGCCAACTACCGGTCTACGGGAACACAAGCACCGGATGTCAATGACAAGAAGCCGGAAGTAATGGAGCTGCTGCTCTCGGTCATGTGCTCTGCTCACTGTGTCAGCCTATAACTACACTTAAAGCTTATATATAAGGGGAAAAAATATTCCTTAATAAAAATGAATGTGCCATGATAAAATTATAGTGTGAGCAATTAATAACTAAGGATTTTTTTTAAAATCCTGTGCATAAATAATTCCATGCTGTACAATACAAAACGTCTTTACACGCATAATACAGTGATTGAAACGTGTGCAAAATTGTGAAAATACAAGATCAATATATGAATTACCGTATATACTCGTGTATAAGCCGACCCGTGTATAAGCCGACCCCCCCTACTTTTGCCCCCAAAATCTGGGAAAACCTAGTGACTCGTGTATAAGCCGAGGGTGGACCCCAGCACAGGTATACAGCCTCCAGCAGTGTGGTATACAGCAGCCTCCCCAGTGGTATATACAGGCCCCAGCAGTGTTACAGCAGCCTTCCCAGTGGTAGTATACAGCAGCAGCCTTCCCAGTGGTAGTATACAGCAGCAGCCTTCCCAGGGGTAGTATACAGCAGCAGCCTTCCCAGGCGTAGTATACAGCCGCAGCCTTCCCAGGGGTAGTATACAGCAGCAGCCTTCCCAGGGGGGTAGTATACAGCAGCAGCCTTCCCAGGGGGGTAGTATACAGCAGCAGCAGCCTTCCCAGGGGGGTAGTATACAGCAGCAGCAGCCTTCCCAGGGGGGTAGTATACAGCAGCAGCCTTCCCAGGGGGGTAGTATACAGCAGCAGCCTTCCCAGGGGGGTAGTATACAGCAGCAGCCTTCCCAGGGGGGTAGTATACAGCAGCAGCCTTCCCAGGGGTAGTTTACAGCAGCAGCCCCAGGTGTATCTACAGCAGCCCCCCCAGTGTATACAGACAGACCCCCCCAGTGGCACTAGCCCCCCCATCATAAGAACAGCCCCCCACACTTTGCAGAGCCCCCCCGCTTTGCAGAGCCCCCCCACTGCATAATCTTACCATCCAGGGTCTTCTTCACCGGAGGTCCTGCAGTCCATCCTCGCGCGCTGTGTTCCCGGTCTCCTGTGACCCGGCGGTCGCAGTGGAATGACGTCACCGCGCCGGGACACGTGAGACCACAACACAGCGCGCAATGATGACTGCAGGACCTCCGGTGAAGAAGACCCTGGATGGTAAGATTATGCAGCGGGGGGGCTCTGCAAAGCGGGGGGGGCTCTGCAAAGCGGGGGGGCTCTGCAAAGCGGGGGGGGCTCTGCAAAGCGGGGGGGGGCTGTTCTTATGATGGGGGACTAGTGCCACTGGGGGGTCTGTCTGTATACACTGGGGGGCTGTATGCACGGCTCCCCCTGCCACTGTGATGGGCGGGGGGAGCCGTGCATATCTAATGAGCGGCCCCACGTGACGGGCCGCTCATTCAGCAGCCTCCCCCCGCCTCCTCCAGCCTCTCCAGCACCCGGACACCATAGGATTACCGTATTGACCCGTGTATAAGCCGAGGGGGTGACTTTTCAGCCCAATTTTTGGGCTGAAAAACTCGGCTTATACACGAGTATATACGGTAATACTTATAAAATCTAAAATGACGGTGCATATAATACTAACGAGTAATAAAGTGGCAGTGCATAAATATTAATTATACATGGTACACATCCATATTACCACATCTGTTTAGATATATCTAATCTACTCTTACTATCATATAAACAATTCTATATTCCCCCATATTCACATACATTCCCTATCCAGACAACTATTTCTTGCTGTTCTTTTCTTCATCTTTATTAATTCTGTAAAAACAATGGGTGCCAGGCATCCAAATCCATACCAGGGTTACGCTGACTACAAGTCACTAATAAATGTTAAAAGAAAGTTAAAAGAGCCAAAACATAAAAACTGCTCAAAATAAATCCTATATAAACACCCTAATTACAGAAAGGCACTGAACCCCAGATTCTCATTAAACCCCTGTGGAGAGAGTTTACCTAATTGATAAATCCACCTACTCCCCACTTTCTTAAACAGGTCGCCTCCTCTACTTCCCATTGAAACATTATCTATGGCTCTGACTTTAAACTTCCAAGTATCACTGTGGTGAAAAAGCTTAAAAAGTTTCGGGATGGTTTTTAATTGGGTCAAATCCATCTTCCGTTGACAATTTCTCAATGTTCCTAATGTGCTTCCTTGTCCTAACATGTAGTTCCCGTGTGGTAAGTCCGATGTACCACACGGGCACTCTCCTTGATAGATAACTCCCTTAGAGCTCCACGTTAGCTACTGTCTGATCTGATATCTCTGAGTGTCATTGAAGTTACGAAAATCCTTTGACTTTATCATATTGGAACACCCCTTGCAGTGACTACAAGGGTAAAAACCTTTACAATCCAACCATGAGTTTCCATTCCAGTTCAAAGTGGCTTTTTACTAATATCCTTTAAATTACGGGATCTTCTTGCTGTAATTCCTGGTCTAGGAGGAAGATATCTCTTTAGAATTGGGTCTGTGGTCAAAATTGCCCAATATTTACTTACAATTTCTCTTAATTCCTGCCACTGTTTGTCAAATGTAGTAATGAACCGTGCTGTTTCATTACCGTTTTTACCTCCACCGCTATACCTTTTATATAACGGGTCATTTCTCTGGCTAGATCTTTGACTATATCCCCTGTCCATGAATCTCTGCCGCCAGTCCCTTGCCTGTAGTTCAAACAGTTCATTACTTGACCATATTCTTTTAGCTCTTAAAAACTGGCCAATAGGGATCCCACATATAGCGGAAGCTGGATGGGAAGAATGTTCATGCAGCAGAGAATTCGTGGATGTGGGTTTTTGGTAGACATCTGTTTTAAGGAAACCATTGGTCGGTGCACATATGTGGATGTGCAAAAATTCCACCTCTATTCCGCTTTTAGATGTTAATTTAACATTGATGTTGTTGGAGTTCAATTTCATCATTAAGACATCCAGATCCATCACACTTCCCTCCCAAATAAACAAAACATCATCGATGTAACGCATCCAATGATGAACATTTTTCAATTTCTGGAATGGTTTCACCTGAAAAGATCTCCCTTTCCCAGGCCCCCAAAAACCAGTTTGCGTACGACGGGGCACAACTAGCCCCCATCGCTGTTCCCTGTATCTGGAGATAAACCTGGTTGGCAAATAAGAAACAGTTATGGGTCAAAATAAATTTCAATAGTACCAGCAAGAGGGTCACCATATCCCTCTCAATACTGCTACCGTTTAGAAACAACTTCACCACATTTAAGCCATCTTGATGCCTCATTGAAGTATACAACACTTCTACGTCCACCACTATCATAGTCATATTGTCAGCCAAGTGCATACCATCCAGTCTGTGTAAAGCCGCGGTAGTGTCCTTAATGTAGGTAGGGTCGTCACTAGAAAGTTTACATACAAAGTCACACAAACTGTCAACCCCCGAGACGATTGGTCTCCCTGGTGGATCAATCAGATTTTTATGTATCTTAGGGATCAAATATAGTGTTGACATCCGTGGTTGTAACTTTTTTACAAAGTCCAGCCTTTTTTTAGAAACCACCCCTTTCTGATAAGGATCTTCTACAATCTCAATTAATTCTTTTTGGAATTCCGCTAAAGGATTTGATTGTAGTTTTTTTGTACCAACTACAATCATTGAGGAGCCTTTTGTCCTACTTAAGGTATAGATCATTAGGCCAAATTATGAGGTTTCCCCCTTTATCAGCGGGTTTGAATAAAACATCCTGCCAGATCCTTAATTTCCTTAACACCATTCTCTCATTCTGTGTAATATTGGAATTATAATTGCTTTTGGATGCTAATAATTTAATTTCAGATGTAACTAATTTAGTAAACACTTCTACTTCTAGAGCAAATATTCAAGATGGGAAACTTTTTTTGGTTACCTATTCAAGCTATTTTCAGGAAGGCTGAACTTTCCAAAAAAGAAGGAATCAAAATTGGTGGAAGAATCCTCAACATTCTAAGATCCGCAGATGATACAACACTGATGGCAACAAGCGTAGATGGAATGAAGGACCTAATGCGGATAGTCAAGATGGAAAGCTCCAACATGGGACAAAGATACTGACTACTGCCAGGTATGACCGGAACACATCTGAGATGAACAATGACATACTAGAAGTGGTAAAGGACTTCAGCCTATTCGGATGAATGATCACTCAAGATGCAACGACGACTCTGTCCGGAAGTCAATAGGAGAAAAGCTATGGGGAAATCAACAATGAAGTCACTGGACGAGGTCTTCACATCAAGGGACATTTCACTGGTGATGAAGACACGGCTCATACATAGTCTGGTCTATTATGCAGTAGCGTATGGATGTGACACCTGGACGATAAAGAAACAAGACAGAAGAAGAATCAACGTTTTCATAATGTGGAGCTGGAGAAGGATGTGACGAACAAATCAAGCCAGACATGTCACTTCAAGCAAGGATCACCAAGCTACGACTTGCCTACTTTGGGACATCATATGAAGAAAAAAAATCACTAGAGAAGGACATTATGGTAGGAAGAATAGAAGGTACAAGGCGAAGAGGAAGACCAGCAACCCGATGGCTTGATGCTGTCAACTTAATGGTGGAAAAGACCCTGGTGGACCCGACCCTGGTGGACCTATCTAGTCTGCACAACATCGATCTTCCTACTGAGCATTTATCCATCAAGTCACCATGGCTCGAAATTGAGCTGAAGGCCAATAAATTATTAAAACATAAAAGAGCAAACAGCTCACATAGGGGAAGTTTTGCCTTATGTGACGAATATGATTCTATTATTTTAGCATTACAAACTTCTACTTTCATTTCTTCCTTCATTCAGCGATGGCGTCTGCTGGTCTAGGAAAGGAGCTGGACTGCGCCGTCTGTCTGAACCTCTATACAGATCCTGTAACCCTGAGATGTGGACACAACTTCTGCCGGGGCTGTATGGATCGTGTGCTGGATACACAGGATTATTCTGTAGTTTCTTCCTGTTCTGAATGTAGAGCAAAGTTTCAGGAACGGCCTGCAGTGAGTGACGTAGTGAAAGATTTCCTGTCTACTCAACCACAACACGAAGAGGCCAAGATGATCCGCTGCACTTACTGTATTCACTCTCCTGTACCTGCTGTTAGATCCTGTCTGCTGTGTGAGGCTTCTCTGTGTGATAATCACCTGAGAGTTCACAGTAAAGGAGCAGAACACGTCCTGACTGATCCCAGCACTTCTCTGGAGACCCGGAAATGTTCTGTCCATAAGAAGATCCTGGAATATTACTGCACGGAGGACGCTGCTTGTATCTGTGTGTCTTGCTATCTGATTGGAAAACACCGAGGACATAAATTGAAGTCTATAGATGAGGCCTCTAAGAAGAGGAAGAAAAAACTGAGACATTTTTTGCAGAAGTTAATCACAAGGAAAGAGAAGACTGAGGAAAGAGTCCGGAGTCTGGTGGAACGCAGGAGAAAAGCTCAAGAAAAAGCATCTGGAAAAGTTAAGAGAGTCACTGCCCTGTTTATAGACATCAGGAGACGGGTGGACAACCTGGAGAAGAAGGTCCTGAGTGAGATCTTCTGGCGGGAAGAGAAGGTGCCATTCTCGTATATGATCCAGAAGCTGGAAAGAAAGAAGGACGAGCTGTCCAGGAGAATGAGGCACATTGAGGAGCTGTGTAACATGACTGATCCACTGACTGTCTTACAGGATCCGGACACCGGTGACTTGTGTGATCCTGAGGAGGACGGGGGTGATGAGGACACAGGAGGACATGATGGAGGTGATGAGGACACAAGAGGACATGATGGAGGTGATGAGGACACAGGAGGAGATGATGAAGGTGATGAGGACACAGGAGGACATGATGGAGGTGATGAGGACACAAGGGGACATGATGGAGGCGATGAGGACACAAGAGGACATGATGGAGGTGATGAGGACACAGGAGGACATGATGAAGGTGATGAGGATACATCAGGACATGATGACGTTGATGACACAAGGGATGTCGGTGATCGAATTATGGAGTCAATCTCACACATATCACACACATTATCTGCTATGATAAGAGATATAAATGTGACCTTCTATGCACAGGATCCTGCAGACATATTACTGGATGTAAACACGGCTGCTAGTATTCTCTTTATATCAGACGACCTGAAAACTGCGACCTGGACAGGAATGAACCGGAATTGTTCAGAAGCATCAGAGAAATTCCAGGATCATCCTCAGGTGATGAGCAGGAGGGGATTTACCTCAGGACGACATTACTGGGATGTGGAGATCAGTGAGTCACCGAGGTGGAGGGTGGGGATGTGTTATCCCAGTATAGACCGGAGCGGGCCTCAGTCATACATTGGGTATAACAAGTCTTGGGGTTTATATGGTGGGCAGGTGTATAATAATCAGTATTCAGTGATACAAGACAGTGAAGAGATCAGGTTATCTTACTCGATCTCTAGTGACAGATTCAGGATATATCTGGATTATGAGGCCGGGCAGCTGTCCTTTTATGCCCTGTGTGACCCCATCAGACACTTACACACCTTCACTGCCGCCTTCACCGAGCCCCTTCATGCTCTGTTATGTGTATGGGGAGGTTCTATAAGGATCTCTGAGAGCGAGATCTATGAAGAACCATGATTATGAAACAGATCTGCTTGGAACCTGGTGAGATCACAGGGAGGAGAATGTGACTTGTGAAGTAATTCATCCATTAGGAATGCTTTACTCTCTCTGTAGTTTTTGGACTTCTTTGCTGTGATCTGCAATAGAAACACAAAGCCAATGAAAAAGCTGCAGAACGTTCCTTATACAATGATTAATCTTCATACACATGGCTCGTAAGGTAACATGTGTAGACTTACATTTACCAAGTTGTAGTTAGTCTCATTCACAATTAGTGGTGCTTTAAAAATAAGGTTGTTTTGTGGTAATAAAAGTTTAATATACTGATAATCCTCACTATACATTCAAACCTAATACAGTAATAACTTGGTTTTTGTTGATGTTGGTTATCGTCGGTTTCAGATTTTTGTACATTTTTTCACCACAAAATATCTATCTCATAGTTCGAGTAATTGGGAGGGATTTTGACGGCGATTGTCACAGGGCGACATATTGCCGTCAATATTTCTCGCTGCGGTTGCGGCGTGTAAAGGTACCCTAAGATAAGCAATGGACCACATCTAACTTCGAAGATAAGATCTTCATCATGCTAGCATGGGAAGAGAAGATCACAGAAAATGTTCAAATTCAATACAGTTGTAGCATGTTTAAATATCCAAAATAAGGTGGGGTTCTACCTGATACCCTTTTTCTGTACAGTTACAGATATCAACATTCTAGCTAACCCCACATATTATCTTTCCTATATCAGCAAGCTAAGCAGGGTGCATCTTTCAGCTGCAGCAGCCCTGAACATGTCAGCCCAAAATCAGCTAATCATTGCATCAGAAGACACACATTAGGCTGCTATCACATTGCGAGTTTATTAAATCCGATGCTGTCCGATGAAAATCAGACAGCATCGGATGCACTAAGTCGGATGCCATCGGTCCGATTTTCTAACGGATCTTGTTGATCGGATCTGATAGAAAATCGGACCGATGGCATCCGACTTAGTCCGATTTTCTATCGGATCCGATTTAAACGGAGAGGGTTTGGGGGCGGTCTGGGATTTGGAGCATGCTCAATACAAATTTTCGGATCCGATGTCGGATCCGATTTTCCATCCAATCCGATCCCCATAGACTACCATTTTATTTTAATCGGAACGAATCGGATCCGATTTGATCCGCTTTTTCACTCAGAAACCAAAATCGCAGCAGTCTACGATTTTGGCTACTGAAAAAAATTGGACAGAATTGGAGAACATGGGGGCTAATTCGGATCCGAATTGATTTTCATCGGACAGCATCAGATTTAGCAAAATTGCAATGTGAAAGCAGCCTTATAATGAATAAGATCACAAACATAGTTATATATTACGTGAATACATAACTAACATTTATGAAGATCTTATCCATTATCATTACAATGACATTAATGAATATATGCATAACAACGCTATATAAAACCAATATATGCATAACAACCCTATATATATGTTTTATAATTGCTATGGTATGTATATACGGTAATATACATACGGGAGAACACAAGAGAATAAGCTTCAGTGTGCAGAAGAATAAGAAGGCACATAACAAGGAGGCAGTTAAAGTGCACTGGTGCATGAGATACAGCAAAAAGACATAGGGTACAAAAGTACTTTTTACATAGTATATGTACACTTCATCTTCATATGTCATATAAATTTACAACCAACCAAAGTCTCTCTATATTAAAGTGCATACAATTCACCAGGGGTTAATACAGTTAGAACAAATTCCATACAACCCATATAGAACTGGTGGTGAGTGTTAGCTCACATACACCAATTTGCAACTCCGAACAGAGTTGCAACTCACTTTTACTCTTCATATGGGTCCTGTGAATTTGGGATCAAGCACCGCATATCATGCAGTTCCACACGTGGTATACTTTGCCACTCGTGTCTGTTCTCTGATTTATGTGGGCCTTAACTTCAAGGGACCTAAGTGAGGAAACACGTTCATGAGATTATTGAAGCAAGAGAAATTGTGGACAACACCACATTAATAACAATACAAACACACTAAGAAATACCATGGTTGGAACTCATCTTCCCTCCGAGTCCGGGAGATTGATATGGTACGTTGTGGCATTAGAGGTGGAAACAGCAAAAAGTTCCTGGCGCGCTTGGAAACAAAGTGGATCGTGACTTTGAATACAATGGCCCCAAAACACCTTAACGAGAGTCTGACATTTGTGCCATTTCTGTAGTGACTTGGTCATCGTCCGTTTCCTTAGATGCTTTATTTTTATTTTTTCTTCTTTTCGCGACATTTTAATTTTTCTCTAAATTTTTAAAACATCCATCATCCTGTCCATCAATATATTGTCTACAGTGCGCCTCCCGATTCCATTGTTCAAGAATCCAAGTGTGAGTTTAATTTGAGTATTAGTCAATTAGCGTTACTCCAGGTATAGAGCTGAGCTTGGATGGTAGATTTTGACTTCATATCATTTTAGCTGAGCCTGTATCATAAGAATATACAGCTATATTAAAACATTTTTGTCATTACAGAATCAAAGAATATGTAATGCAGAGACAATACAAAAGGAAACCCCATGTCACGATGCTCTCTCTTACTTTGGAGACTTGTGACTGGTTTGGGACCTCTGTCTCATTCCTGTATTGAGACTTCATTTTATGTGTTTCTTTCCTTTGGCAGTGTAGGAGTTAATGTCAGTTTCTGTTGCTGCAATGCTCCTTAGTTCTCTTCCCAGGTGTGGCTACTTTGTCATCATTCCTTTCTCCTTGATATGGTCACATGATCCAGCATTCTTTGCTGGTGATTGAATTTGATTGCTGGCCTGTCTACCTTTGGTAAAGGAGCTACTCTGGAGAAGTTGACCGTTGCCAAGCCGTCTGCTGCCTAGGAGTGTGGCAGCAGGCGTGAAGTTGTCTTGTTGTTTCACAGTCTGTCTTTCCTTCCCCTCTTGTTGATTTTAGTGCAGTGGTTGGGACTAGTGCTCCTACCAGCCATCTCCCTATCCAATGTTACTATCAGGGTCAGCAAGGGACTAGGTGTCCTGCTTGATGACGGGGTGAAAGAACCTGTATAGGGACGGTCAGGAGATCAGGGCACAGCCGCAGGTGAGTGCAGGAGGTCTCCTTTCCCCTGTGCCCTACGAGCAGGGCCCTCTTTTGTATTCATTTTCCCCATGTTTCCCCTGTGTTACCTCTCAGAGGAGCTGGCAGCCGCTGCTAGGTGCAATGGGTATTTACCTGGCAATTTTTTGGTGATTTTTTTCTGTGATTTTATGTCCTAGTTCGGTGTACCCCAGTGACACACCTGTTGCTATGGTTACTTCGGTTACACACCTGTTGCTATGGTTACCTCGGTGACACACCTGTTGCTATGGTTACCTCGGTGACACACCTGTTGCTATGGTTACCTCGGTGACACACCTGTTGCTATGGTTACCTCGGTGACACACCTGTTGCTATGGTTACTGCAGTTACACATCTGTTGCTATGGTTATCAAAGAGACACACCTGTTGCTATGGCTACCTCTGTGACACACCTGTTGCTATAGTTACCCCGTGACACACCTGTTGCTATGGTTACCACGGTGAGCCCCCTGTTGCTATGATGATCAGTTACCCCTTGTTGCTATGGTTACCTCAATGAGATACCTGTTTCTATGGTTACCACAAGGACACACCAGTTGTTATGGTTACCCCGTGACACACCTGGTGCTATGGTTACCCCGTGACACACCTGGTGCTATGATTACGCCGTGACACATCTGTTGCTATGGTTATCACAGGGACACACCTGTTGTTATGGCTACCTTGTGACACACCTGCTATAGTTACCCTGAGAGACACCTATTGCTATCGTTACCCCAGTGACACACCAGTTGCTATGGTTATTACAGTGACAGACCAGTTGCTATGGTTATTACAGTGACACACCGGTTGCTATGGTTACCCCCAGTGCCACACACCTGTTGCTATGGTGGTGACCACAGTGACCTCCTTTTGCCATGGTTCCCTCGGGGACACACCTGTTGCTATGGTTGCAGCGCACAAATCAGTTTTGGCGGGAAGACTGTCACGTGATCCAGAGCAGTTCAGTCTCCGGGTCCTGGCAGCGCATGCGCAGTGGGGGATATACAGTGCAGACAGGTGTGTAGCTCACACTGTCCGCCGCTCTCCTCCTGCTGAATGATCCGGGTCCAGTGCTGGAGGCTCAGGAGGGGGAGGGGCGGCCGCTCGTGACGTCATTCTCCAGCCCACTGTGGGTGTTCTGTGGGGGCGGAGCCTGGAGCACGTGGGGGCGGGGCCTGGAGTCCGTTGCGGCAGCGCGGCCACAAACCGTCAGTGTGTCCGACATTGGCGGGAAACAGGTGAGGAGAAACCTCTGTGCCGTTATATAGGGGCCTCCCGCCTGTCCTGTGTTATATAGAGGGCCTCTCCCCCTGTGCTGTGTTATATAGAGGGCCTCTCCCCCTGTGCTGTGTTATATAGAGGGCCTCTCCCCCTGTCCTGTGTTATATAGAGGGCCTCTCCCCCTGTGCTGTGTTATATAGAGGGCCTCTCCCCCTGTCCTGTGTTATATAGGGGCCTCCCGCCTGTCCTGTGTTATATAGAGGGCCTCTCCCCCTGTGCTGTGTTATATAGAGGGCCTCTCCCCCTGTCCTGTGTTATATAGAGGGCCTCTCCCCCTGTCCTGTGTTATATAGAGGGCCTCTCCCCCTGTGCTGTGTTATATAGAGGGCCTCTCCCCCTGTCCTGTGTTATATAGAGGGCCTCCCGCCTGTCCTGTGTTATATAGGGGCCTCCCGCCTGTCCTGTGTTATATAGAGGGCCTCTCCCCCTGTCCTGTGTTATATAGGGGCCTCCCGCCTGTCCTGTGTTATATAGGGGCCTCCCGCCTGTCCTGTGTTATATAGAGGGCCTCTCCCCCTGTCCTGTGTTATATAGGGGCCTCCCGCCTGTCCTGTGTTATATAGAGGGCCTCTCCTGCCTGTCCTGTGTTATATAGGGGCCTCCTGCCTGTCCTGTGTTATATAGAGGGCCTCTCCCCCTGTCCTGTGTTATATAGGGGCCTCCCGCCTGTCCTGTGTTATATAGAGGGCCTCTCCCCCTGTCCTGTGTTATATAGAGGGCCTCTCCCCCTGTCCTGTGTTATATAGAGGGCCTCTCCTCCTTATGGCCTCCCCCTGTCCTTGTTATTATAGAGGGCCTCTCCCCCTGTCCTGTGTTATATAGAGGGCCTCTCCCCCTGTCCTGTGTTATATAGAGGGCCTCTCCCCCTGTCCTGTGTTATATAGAGGGCCTCTCCCCTGTCCTGTGTTATATAGAGGGCCTCTCCCCTGTCTGTGTTATATAGAGGGCCTCTCCCCCTGTCCTGTGTTATATAGAGGGCCTCTCCCCCTGTCCTGTGTTTATATAGAGGGCCTCTCCCCCTGTCCTGTGTTATATAGAGGGCCTCTCCCTCCTGTGTATGTTCCCTGTGGTGTTATATAGAGGGCCTCTCCCCCCTTGTGCACGTGTGTTATATAGGGGCCTCCCGCCTCCTGTTGCCTGTGTTATATAGAGGCCTCCTCAATAGGCCTCCCCGTCCTGTGTTATATAGGGGCCTCCCCCCTGTCCTGTGTTATATAGGGCCTCCCCCTGTGCTGTGTTATATAGAGGGCCTCTCCCCCTGCCGTGTTATATAGAGGGCCTCTCCCCCTGTCCTGTGTTATATAGAGGGCCTCTCCCCCTGTCCTGTGTTATATAGAGGGCCTCTCCCCCTGTGCTGTGTTATATAGAGGGCCTCTCCCCCTGTCCTGTGTTATATAGAGGGCCCTCTCCCCTGTCCTGTGTTATATAGAGGGCCTCTCCCCCTGTCCTGTGTTATATAGAGGGCCTCTCCCGCCTTCCCTGTCTGTTATATAGAGGGCCTCTCCCCCTGTGCTGTGTTATATAGAGGGCCTCTCCCCCTCCTAGGTCTCCTGTGTTATATAGAGGGCCTCTCCCCCTGTCGCTGTGTTATATAGAGGGCCTCTCCCCCTGTCCTGTGTTATATAGAGGCTCTCCCTTGCTGTGTTATATAGGGGCCTCTCCCCCTGTCTGTGTTATATAGAGGGCCTCTCCCCCTGTCCTGTGTTATATAGGGGCCTTCCCCCCTGTCCTGTGTTATATAGAGGGCCTCTCCCCCTGTCCTGTGTTATATAGAGGGCCTCTCCCCCTGTCCTGTGTTATATAGAGGGCCTCTCCCCCTGTCCTGTGTTATATAGAGGGCCTCTCCCCCTGTCCTGTGTTATATAGAGGGCCTCTCCCCCTGTCTGTGTTATATAGAGGGCCTCTCCCCCTGTCTGTGTTATATAGGGGCCTCCCCCTGTCCTGTGTTATATAGAGGGCCTCTCCCCCTGTCCTGTGTTATATAAGGGCCTCCCCCTGTCCTGTGTTATATAGAGGGCCTCTCCCCCTGTCCTGTGTTATATAGAGGGCTCCCCTTCTTTGCTCCCCCTGTCCTGTGTTATATAAGGGCCTCCCCCTGTCCTGTGTTATATAGAGGGCCTCTCCCGCCTGTCCTGTGTTATATTTGAGGGCCTCTCCCCCCTGTCCTGTGTTATATAGAGGGCCTCCTCTTCCTCCCTGTCCTGTGTTATATAGAGGGCCCTCCCCCTGTCCTGTGTTATATAGGGCTCCCCTGTCCTGTGTTATATAGAGGGCCTCTCCCCCTGTCCTGTGTTTATATCAGGGGCCTCTCCCTCCTGTCCTGTGTTATATAGAGGGCCTCTCCCCCTGTCCTGTGTTATATAGAGGGCCTCCCCCTGTCCTGTGTTATATAGAGGCCTCTCCCCCTGTCCTGTGTTATATAGAGGCCTCCTCCCCTGTCCTGTGTTATATAGGGGCCTCTCCCCTGTCCTGTGTTATATAGAGGGCCTCTCCCCCTGTCCTGTGTTATATAGGGGCCCTCCCGCTGTCCTGTGTTATATAAGGGCCTCCCCCTGTCCTGTGTTATATAGAGGGCCCTCGTCCACCTGTCCTGTGTTATATAGAGGGCCTCTTCCCTCCTCTGTCCTGTGTTATATAGAGGGCCTCCTCCCCTTCCTGTGTTATATAGGGGCCTCTCCCCCCTGTCCTGTGTTATATAGAGGGCCTCTCCCCTGTCCTGTGTTATATAGAGGGCCTCTCCCCCTGTCCTGTGTTATATAGAGGGCCTCTCCCCTGTCCTGTGTTATATAGGGGCCTCCCGCCTGTCCTGTGTTATATAGAGGGCCTCTCCCCCTGTCCTGTGTTATATAGGGGCCTCCCGCCTGTCCTGTGTTATATAGAGGGCCTCTCCCCTGTCCTGTGTTATATAGGGGCCTCCCGCCTGTCCTGTGTTATATAGAGGGCCTCTCCCCCTGTCCTGTGTTATATAGAGGGCCTCCCCCCTGTCCTGTGTTATATAGGGGCCTCTCCCCCTGTCCTGTGTTATATAGGGGCCTCTCCCCTGTCCTGTGTTATATAGAGGGCCTCTCCCCCTGTCCTGTGTTATATAAGGGGCCTCCTCCCCCTGTCCTGTGTTATATAGAGGGCCTCTCCCCCTGTCCTGTGTTATATAGAGGGCCTCTCCCCCTGTCCTGTGTTATATAGAGGGCCTCTCCCCCTGTCTGTGTTATATAGAGGGCCTCCTCCCCCTGTCCTGTGTTATATAGAGGGCCTCTCCCCCTGTCCTGTGTTATATTAAGGGCCTCTCCCCCTGTCCTGTGTTATATAGAGGGCCTCTCCCCCTGTCCTGTGTGTTATATAGGGGCCTCTCCCCCTGTCCTGTGTGTTATAGAGGGCCTCTCCCCCTGTCCTGTGTTATATAGAGGGCCTCTCCCCTGTCCTGTGTTATATAGAGGGCCTCCCCCCTGTCCTGTGTTATATAGGGGCCTCCCCGCCTGTCCTGTGTTATATAGGGGCCTCCCGCCTGTCCTGTGTTATATAGGGGCCTCTCCCGCCTGTCCTGTGTTATATAGGGGCCTCCCGCCTGTCCTGTGTTATATAGAGGGCCTCTCCCCCTGTCCTGTGTTATATAGGGGCCTCCCCTCCTGTGTTATATAGAGGCCTCTCCCCCTGTCCTGTGTTATATAGAGGGCCTCTCCCCCTGTCCTGTGTTATATAGAGGGCCTCTCCCCTGTCCTGTGTTATATAGGGGCCTCCCGCCTGTCCTGTGTTATATAGAGGGCCTCTCCCCCTGTCCTGTGTTATATAGAGGGCCTCTCCCCCTGTCCTGTGTTATATAGGGGCCTCCCGCCTGTCCTGTGTTATATAGAGGGCCTCTCCCCCTGTCCTGTGTTATATAGAGGGCCTCTCCCCCTGTGCTGTGTTATATAGAGGGCCTCTCCCCCTGTCCTGTGTTATATAGAGGGCCTCTCCCCCTGTCCTGTGTTATATAGAGGGCCTCTCCCCCTGTGCTGTGTTATATAGGGGGCCTCTCCCCCTGTCCTGTGTTATATAGAGGGCCTCTCCCCTGTCCTGTGTTATATAGAGGGCCTCTCCCCTGTCCTGTGTTATATAGAGGGCCTCTCCCCCTGTGCTGTGTTATATAGGGGGCCTCCTCCCCTCCTGTGTTATATAGAGGGCCTCTCCCCCTGTCCTGTGTTATATAGAGGGCCTCTCCCCTGTCCTGTGTTATATAGAGGGCCTCTCCCCCTGTGCTGTGTTATATAGAGGGCCTCTCCCCCTGTGCTGTGTTATATAGGGGGCCTCCCCCTCCTGTGCTGTGTTATATAGGAGGCCTCCCTCCTGTGTTATATAGAGGGCCTCTCCCCCTGTCCTGTGTTATATAGAGGGCCTCTCCCCCTGTCCTGTGTTATATAGAGGGCCTCTCCCCCTGTGCTGTGTTATATAGGGGGCCTCCTCCCCTCCTGTGCTGTGTTATATAGGGGGCCTCCTCCTCTCCTGTGTTATATAGGGGGCCTCCTCCCCTCCTGTGCTGTGTTATATAGGGGGCCTCCTCCCCTCCTGTGCTGTGTTATATAGGGGGCCTCCTCCTCTCCTGTTCTGTGTTATATAGGGGCCTCCTCCCTCCTGTGCTGTGTTATATAGGGGGCCTCCTCCCTCCTGTGCTGTGTTATATAGGGGGCATCCTCCCCTCCTGTTCTGTGTTATATAGGGAACTCTCCCCCCTGTGCTGTGTTATATAGGGGCCTCTTCCCCTGTGCTGTGTTATATAGGGGCCTCCCCCCTGTGCTGTGTTATATAGGGGGCCTCCTCCCTCCTGTGCTGTGTTATATAGGGGCCTCCTCCCCCCCTGTGCTGTGTTATATAGGGGGCCTCCTCCCCTCCTGTGCTGTGTTATATAGGGGGCCTCCTCCTTCCTGTGCTGTTATATAGGGGGCCTCCTCCTATAGCTTAGAGCCAGGTTCACGGGACTGATCACTGACAGTCAGACATGCGCTAGGCGCTGCACAGGGTAGGAGCGCAGCAACGCACAAGAAGGGCGAGGGGAGACATGACGCACAGAAATCGCCCACAGACGGACCCACATTTGGTTATTAATGATATAAAATAAATGCACAGGTTAAATGTAAATTAATTTATTTACATGATGAGGAGAGACCGCACGGGGGGGCAGACCACACAGGGGGAGAGATATCAGCTGCAACAGAGCCCGCCCCCGTTGTGATGTCACCGCCCTCCTGGCCACATCTGGTCAGATCATAATTACTGTTACCATTTCCCTGCTGCTCCCGAGGAGGGATCTATGTCATAGACCATGGGTGGGGAACGTCTTTCCAGCCAGGGGCCATTTGGAAATTTCTACCAACCTTCAGGGGCCGCACAGAATTATCACCTTGAAAATACCCTGCTATATTTGGTCAAACAAATAACTCACCGCTGCTGTGTCGGCTGGAGCTGCTTTTCTTTACAGCGGCGGTGATATTCGGTGATATTGATCTTGTTGCTTCTCGTGGCTGCTTTTCCAGGTTTGCGTCAGAGTGGAATGCAGTCAATTCTTTGTGAGAAGTTTTATAAATTATATATATCACATAGGAGACATTGGGATTGCTATATATACATTACACAGGAGACAGCGCGAGCATGTACAGCACTGGGGGCATATACAGGACTGGTGTGGCCTGGGGGCATATACCTTCATTGGAGATGGGGACAGTGGGGTCATACCATCACTGGGGAGGCCTGGGAGCATACACCATCACTGGGTAGGCCTGGGGGCATACACCAGCACTGGGGAGGCCTGGGGGCATACACCAGCACTGGGGAGGCCTGGGGGCATACACCATCACTGGGGAGGCCTTGGGGCATACACCATCACTGGGGGAGGCCTTGGGGCATATAGCATCACTGGGGGAGGCCTGGGGGCATACACCATCACTGGGGGAGGCCTGGGGGCATACACAGCACTGGAGAGGCCTGGGGGCATACACCATCCCTGGGGAGGCCTAAGGGCATACACCATCACTGGGGAGGCCTAAGGGCATACACCAGCACTGGGGAGGCCTAAGGGCATACACCAGCACTGGGGGAGGCCTGGGGGCATACACCAGCACTGGGAGGGCTGGGGGCCAACACCATCACTGGCGAGGCCTGGGGCCATACACCATCACTGGGGAGGCCTAAGGGCATACACCATCACTGGGAAGGGCTGGAGGCCGATACCATCACTGGGAAGGCCTGGGGGCATACACCATCACTGGGAAGGCCTGGGGGCATACACCATCACTGGGAAGGCCTGGGGGCATACACCATCACTGGGAAGGCCTAAGGGCATACACCATCTGGAAGGTGGGAAAGGGGAAGGTGCTGTGGGAAGGGTGCGCATGCAACACTGCTGCTCCTAGTCATCTGTGGGTCGAGACAGCGCACTAACCCCACTCACAGACTACATCCTCACGCAGGCACTGGCCTTCATAAGGAGGTGATTCTTCAGTGCTGTCTATGCAGCGTTCTGTACTGAATGCTACATTCACGTCGTACACACGCTGATGTAAAGAGCCCGAGCACCGCGGTCCCCAGCAATCTGCTCCAGGGCTGGAGGAAAGGTCCTCGCGGGCCGTATACAGCACATGGTACCCCACCTGTGTCATAGAATGTATGTGGCCGCACAAAACACCTTTATCCAGGAGGATTGAAGAACACTGCAGCAATAACAATAAAGGATCCAAGCTCATCCCTCAGGTCCAGGCATTTATCACAACACCACAACCAATCTTGTGTGGAAACTCTTCTAAAGCATCAAAAAATTCCCAAAAAACTGGCGGGGCAGAGACTGCACCAAATGTATGTCCTGCATTGTATCGAAGTGGATCTATACTCCTAATACTCTGCCCCATAGGACTCAGCCATCACATTGAATTGTTGTTTAATCCATTTTATACCCAGTGTCATATTTCTCCCCTTTCCGTTTCCCCTGTTCTTCACTCCTCCCCCCTTTACTATTCTTCATCCTTTTCCTCATCACCCCTTTCTCCTGTCCCTCCTTACCCCGCCACCTCTTTATCCCCCAGTTCTCACCATCTTCCTTTCCTAAATGTCGTCTCCAGACTTTTTTTAATAAAGATATTTAATTAAAATATGTTTTATTATTTAATAAACTCTCCAATTACACCTCTTGTTATAAATCTTGCCTCTCCCATCTCCTGGTAATAATGTAACATAATAACTCCCTGTTCTTCGTCCATCTTTCTCTCTAGTGATCCCCGGCTCTTCCTCCCAGTAATGTTCTATGTAACAAGGAGCCTCATGTTCCTCTTGTTCTTTTCCTCCATCTGTAGTTTCTGCAATTCTCTCCCAATTAGCACAACTATTTCCCCAGCTGCTGCCAGACACACCCCTGAAGAAGGGCGTCACTGTGAAGGAGGAGGAGTTTTGAGTCTGCCGGGCCCCCGTAGCTGTATTGTCACATTGTCATGCTCTCCACTTTCACTTTCACTTTAGACTGTGACTAGGCAACACTTGTGGCAGGAGAGTCCTCAGTCCCAGGCACTAGAAGCAGTCGGACAGGAGGGAGAAAGGCTGCACTGTACACACAACACTGACTCACACTTACTGCTCAGGACATGTAATCATCTCCGATGTGGAGGACTCACCACTCCTGCAGCCGCAGTGTCCTGGCCTCCTCCTCCGGTTCTGAGTCACCAGTCCAGCAGTGTGTGAGGAGGTCGCAGCATGATGATGACCTCATCACACACTGCTGCATGTTGGGCCTCTGCCCTCGGGAAGACACGGGGTCCTCCGGCGACCCTAAGAAGCAGCCTGGGCATCAGCCTGGGGGGTAAATGCCTCCCTGCCCGCCACACGCACTCTTGGGACACGCTGCGGTGCTGCCTTGCTTGTGCCTCTGCTCCACATGGCTAACTTGCATAGGTTACAAATTAGCCATATGGACAGAGCTAGCGGTGGTGGAGCATCAGTGGGCCTCCTCCCCACTCGGGTCCCTGGTTCAATGCATCGGTAGGTCCACCCCTGTCCTAAGGGTCTCAGTTGATAAGGCCTGTTTGTGGAGTAACACAAGTTTGGTAACCACAGCCAGGGCTAGTTGGATTGCATGTCCCTTTTAATTCTAGTTCAATTCTTGATAAATATACCCCTCAGTACACATTTCAGGGCTTCCCATTTATAAGATGGTGCTGTCTCATCTGATGTATGTTTAAGGAATATAGGTTACTTACTGAGGAGCGCTGGGGCACAAAGGGTAAAAGAATAATGATAAAAACACGTCTTTATTACCACAACGCGTTTCCACAACGGATTGTTGTCTTCCTCAGGTGGTCTGTGATGCTCAAGGACCTGTGGTGACACCAGATCCCGTGGTTGGCTACGTGCAGGTCACATGATCGCAAGTCCACGTGATCGGGTGAACGCTGGAAACCAGTGGAAGCTCCGTCTAGCGGTGCAGGCGCCAGGAGACCCCGGCAGCAGGCTCACACTGAGGTTGTGGAGGTGGCACTACCCGATAAGGTTAGTATTTACCACCCCTCGCTCACCTCTCTCTTACCCCTTAATTGCACACCAGGTTCTCCACATCAGGAGCACTTCCCTGTCTTATTTCTTGCTTATCCGATGTATGGTCGGACACATGAAATTAGCTATTGTGGATTGGATTTCTGTGCTACACATGGGGGTCATCCAACAAGGAATCATTGAGCCGCCAGGACCAAGCGTATTTCGTGAATGTAGGTACTTTGAGTGTACAATATACTGGTGCATGGTCAGACCAAAGGACATTTCCAATTTTGGAGAAAGTTAGCCAAGGAAGGGCACTTTGTTGGATTAGGATGTAGTCCAGGAGACTGTACGAATTATAGGGGGCTGAGTAAAAACTATAATCCCTGTCTGAAAGGTGCTGGATCCTCCAGGAGTCACATAGTTGAAGTTTGAGGAACTCTCTTTTAATACGTTTAATGGAGGAATAGGAAAGATGGGACTTATTTGGATCTAAGGTAGTAAGGTCACTACATAATATCACTGTGCTCTTGACCAGAGGACTCGTTTTGTCAATCACGTTTGTGAGGAACCCTGCCTGATTCTGATTTCGGGTATAAACATTGAGAATAGTGAAAAGTTGGCTTTCAGTGGATAGGATCAGTACAATATATCTGGCTCTACCTTGCAGTCGATCACTTGGTAATTCAAAGATTTATGGATAGCTATTGCCACCCCCTTGGATCGTGAAGCAGCATTGTTTGCAGAAAATCACCTAGTATAATGTTTCTGAATAATTGTGGGTAACTTATTAGTCTTGAAGTGGGTTTCTTTTTGTCGGTGGAAATGATGTAAAAAATTTTGGGGGTATTTAAACCCTTTGCATTAAGAGAAGCTACATTGAGATCGCCCATTGGGAGTCCCCTTCACCCATAAAGTAGGTACTTGTATGGGTCTAAAAAGAAAAATTTAAAAGATGGGAGAGAGGAGAGGGCATAAGAAAATGTATAGAAAGAGAAAGAAGCAAAAAAAAACTGCAGAGAGAGCCTCTGCAAGGTTAGATATAGCACAACTCACTTATTAAAGGGAGCGTATTTCACCTAGCAAGGCGAAACAGAGGCTTCCACCCTATTGGGGGAAACGAGTTCAGGCACTGAGCACGATAGCACTGAGCTCCTATAGAATGAAGAATAAACTTGAAAAACATATTAACCAGCAACGGTGTGCGAGTATTAAGAAACATTCCAAATATTAACCCCTTCCCGAATATTGACGTTATAGAGACGTCAAGTCGGTGCGTTCCCAACCTATGACGTCTCTATAACGTCATGACTTCTTTGCAGTCCTGCAGCTCCGGTGACTGGCTCAGTGACAAGTCACCAAAACTGCAGGATCACAAGCCCCCACGTGGCTAAAGTCACTCTGATTGGCAGTTAAAAGTGAAATTGCCGATTAGAGCGAATCAGAGCGATTCACCCCCTCCTCAGTCCCCTCCCGCTCCGGAGCTCATCAGGGCCCCACCCCTTCCCTCCCATCTGCGCCCCCCCCCCCCTCTTATCATCTACCCACCGGTCAGCCTCATCAGCCCCTTCCCTGATCATCTGCACCCCCCTGTGTCCTGTCTCCCCAGCCCCCCCTGTGTCCTGCTCCCCCCCCCTCACCTTCTCCGGCGGGCTGCACCTGCTGGTGCACCCGCCGGTCATCTTTCGCTGCTGTGGTGTGGGCCCCTCCTCCTCTCCCGGGCTCCTCCTCCTCACCGGTGGATGAGGTAAGTATGAATGAATTAATGAATGGTTGAATGAATAAGTGCATGGGTGCATGCATGCATGGGTGAATGGATGGGTGCATGCGTGGATGGATGGGTGCATGGATGTGTGCGTGCGTGGATGTCTGCGTGCATGGATGTGTGCGTGGATGTGTGCGTGCGTGGATGTTTGCATGGATGGATGTGTGCGTAGATGTCTGCATGCGTAGATGTCTGCGTGCGTGGATGTCTCTGCGTGAGTGGATGTCTCTGCGTGAGTGGATTTCTCTGCGTGCGTGAATGTGTTCATGTGTGGATGTGTGGATGCGTGCGTGGATGTATGTGTGTGCGTGGATGCGTGTATGGATTGATGCATGTGTGCATGCGTGGATGATTGCATGCATGTGTGGATGTGTGCATGAACGGATGTGTGCGTGGATATGTGCATGGATGGATACATGCATGCATGGATGGGTGCATGCATGGATCGGTGCATGCATGAATGTGTGCATGCGTGGATGCATGGGTGGATGGATGGGTGTAACAAGGGATCAAGTGTCCTCTTGTTGTAGTCTCTAGGATCATATTCATGGTGCACTGTATGACAGATCATTGCCATACAGTGCACCATAACTCTGACCCCAGAGACTGTAGGAAGAGGACACTTGATCCCTTGCTGCAATCTCTGGATGGAGCAGAGGCGATCGAGCGTCGTGGGACCTTCATTGTGGACTACGTTGGAGGCGATCGAGCGTCATGGGACCTTCGTTGTGGACTACATCGGATCTTTATAATAAAGATGGAGTCCGAATTTTGTTTGTGTGTTTTTTTTTTTTTTGTTTTTTTTTTCAAATAAAAAGATTTTTCTCTGTGTGGTGTATTTTTTGACTATTTATTAGAGATTCCTAGTGACCGGGTCTAACATTGGCCCGACATCATTAATCTCGGGCTTAGTGCCAGCTACCAATAAAAAAAGTTGGCATTAACCTCTTTATTACCCAGTTTGCCACCGGCACTAGGGCAACTGGAAGAGCCTGGGTACAGCGCCCGAAAATGGCGCTTCAATGAATGCGCCATTTTCTGTGGCGTCTGCGGGCTGCAGTTCACAGCATGGGGGGGCCAAGAACGCTTGGGCCTCTCCATGCTGAGGATTCCAGCCCCCAGCTGCCAAGTTGGCTGGGCCAAAAATATGGCGGAGCCCCACGTAATTTTTTTTTCTAGAATTAGATCTAGAAATAAAAATAATAAGCTTCGCTGTATTTTTGGTTGCCAGCCAGGTACAGTGAGACAGCTGGGAGTTGCTGGCAGTCTTTAGCTGCCAAGTTGTACCTGACTGGACCAAAAATATGGCGGAGCCCCACGTCATTTTTTTTCTAAAATCAGTTATAAAAAAAAAAAAAAAAAAAAAAGGCTTTCGCTGTATTCTTGGTAGCCAGCCAGGTACAACTTGGCAGCTGGGGGGCTGGAATTCACAGCGTGGAGAGACCCAAACGTTGTGGGCCCCCCACGCTGCAAATTGCAACCCACAGCCACCCAAGAAAATAGCGCATTCATTAAAGGCGCCATTTTCTGGTGCTGTACCCCTTGTGCTGGTGGCACACGAGTTCTCTATATGCGACATGGTGTCCGCTAACAATTTCAATGGAAAATTAGCTCCAATTGTAAGCGGAAACCATGTTGCGTATGGAGAGCCCCTCCCTGTGTGCCTATACATTGGAGCTTCCCCACAAGCGACTCCATTTTGGAAACTAGACCCCCCCCCAAGAAACTTATCTAGATGCATAGTGAGCACTTTGAACCCCTAGGTGCTTCACAAATTTATCCGTAAAAGGGAAAAAGAAGATTTTTTGTGGAAAAAAAATGTAATTTTTCATTTTTACGGATCAATTTGTGAAGCGCCTAGGGGATCAAAGTGCTCACTATGCATCTACATAAGTTCCCTGGGGGGTCTTGTTTGCAAAATGGGGTCACTTGTGGGGGAGCTCCAATGTTTAGGCACACAGGGGCTCTTTATTTGCGACATGGTGTCCACTAATAATTCCAATTGTTTGCGGACACCATGTTGCGTGTGGAGAGCCCCTGTGTGCCTAAACATTGTAGCTCCCCCACAAGTGACCCCATTTTGGAAACAAGACCCCCAGGGAACTTATCTAGATGCATGGTGAGCACTTAGATCCCCCAGGTGCTTCACAAATTGATCCGTAATAAGGAAAAAGTACTTTTTTTATCACAAAAATTTTCTTTTTTCCTTTTTACGGATCAATTTGTGAAGCACCTGGGGGTTCAATGTGCTCACTATGCATCTAGATAAGTTTCTTGGAGGGTCTAGTTTCCAAAATGGGGTCACTTGTGCGGGAGCTCCAATGTTTAGGCACGCAGGGCCTCTTTATATGCGACATGGTGTTCACCAAATCTAATAATTCTATTTGTTAGAGGACACCATGTTGCGTATGAAGAGCCCCTGTGTGCCCATACATTGGAGCTCCCCCACAAGTGACCCCATTTTTGAACATAGACCCCCCAAGAAACTTATCTAGATGGGTGGTGAGCACTTTGAACCCTGAGGTGCTTCACAAATTGATCTGTAAAAATGAAAAAGTATTTTTTTTTCCATAAAAATTTTCTTTCCATTTTTACGGATTAATTTGTGAAGCACCTGGGGGATCTAAGTGCTCACCATGCATCTAGATAAGTTCCCTGGGGGGTCTAGTTTCCAAAATGGGGTCACTTGTGGGGGAGCTCCAATGTTTAGGCACACAGGGGCTCTCCAAACGCGACATGGTGTCCACTAACAATTTGAACTGATTTTCCATTCAAATTGTTAGCGGACACCATGTCGCATTTGGAGAGTCCCTATGTGCCTAAACATTGGAGCTCCCCCACAAGGGACCCCATTTTAGAAACTATGTAGAAAAAAGAATGCGCATATAGGGTCTTATCTCAATTACACACTTTCACTTAGCGATGTGGAATTGCTCACCTTTGTCAGTTGTGATAACCCACAACTGGTAGAAAAGCGTTAGGGCAGCTGCTGCAGGGACCGCACTCACACAGGAAACCGTGGTTGTGATGCAAAAACTCTTTTGGACAAAGTGCCTTAATGTCCGCGCTGCTGCTATAGGGTCAAAAGAACCAAGACGCAGGAATGTCTGGATCAGCTCAGGTCTTTATTTTCCGACGCGTTTCGGAGCTTCCTACCGAGCTCCTTCCTCAGGGAACATCCTAATTAACAATACAAACAATCTCAAAAAGGAAAGGGAAAATAATCCCAATAGAGGTCAGGGTCCAATGGTTCACCGTGTAAGGGGGCCCCGAATAGAAGGGGGGCTAGAGGTCCCGGAGGAGACCTGATCACACAAATACTCAAAGTCCCGGCAGGGGAGGTATCTGTCCCTGTGCGGTCGAAAAATAGGAAACAACAGGGAGCGGTAAATAAAATAGTCCGCTCAATGGGGAAAACCTCCCCGGCTTTCACCGGCCGGCTAAATCCAGATAGATAGAAGAGAAAACAGAGGAGGAACAGTAGGAGTAGCAGGTTCTATATAGAACAGGGACAACATAAGAGAGAAAGAGAAGGAGAAGTCAGTCAGCAGAGGTAGGGATAAGGAAGAGCAGGAAGTAGCCCGCAGCGGTGAGGGCACAAGCCGGTCTGGGAGGTGTAGAAGAACAGGAAGACGAGACCCCATTCAGGCACCACAGCGGTAAGTAAAACGAATCCGAGGATCCAGCAAAGAAGCCACCCGGCTTCAAGAAGAAATAACAGGGAAAAATAGAAAACCAAGGGCGCAGTTTCTCACACAATCTTCCATTCTGGATCCAACTTGCGGCCTCCCGGGGCTCGCTTAGGAGGTGGTTCCTTCTTGAAACACTGATCCGACGAAGAAGAAGCTGTAGCAACCGCAGACTCTGGAAGAATGTTCCAAGATTTCAGGAGATGTTCCGCTCGTTGAGGCGTGAGACAAACATATGACGTGTCGCCCTTTCTGATAATTAGGCGGGTTGGTCTTCCCCATCTATATGAGATTTCCTTTTCTCTCAATATCAGCGTATAAGGTTTAAAGGCCCTGCGAAGTGCTAGCGTCGCTGGAGAGAGGTCTGAGTAAACTTGGACTTCAGAGAATCTCGCGGGTAGAGATGGGGAGGAACGCAAGACATGGAGGAAACTTTCTTTAGTTTCGTAGAAGTGGATTCGCCCCAGCACATCTCGGGGGAGATCTGCACGAACTCCTGGGGGTTTCACCACTCTATGGATACGGTCTACCTTTACGTCCCGGTCATCTATGTCTGGGAGGACCGCGCGCATAAAGTCCTGCAAGAAGCTCCTGAGCTCATCCTGAGGCATCGATTCAGGTATCCCCCCTAGCCGAACATTATTTTGTCTGTTGCGGTCTTCCATGTCCGCCTGCTTGGCCTGTACCGAGTACATCGACTGTTGGATCAGCTCGTGTTCGTCCCATAGATCATTATGGGACTGGATCAGTTCAGCCATTTTGGTTTCTATGTGGTCAGTGCGGCCTCCCAGCTCCGCTACTTCTCCCCTCAAGTCCGCAACCATAGTTTTCATATCCTCCTGTAGGGAGGTTCTAAGGTCTGCTAGGAGCGTCTTCATAAGAGCCAGGGTAACGGGTGTCTCTGGTGGAAGAGCGGACATAGAGGGCTCTTGGGGATGCTGGTCTTGGCGGGAGGCGCGCGCCGCACGTGGGGACTACTGTGCCATGTTAGAGGAAGGCGCGGGATCTTGCCGCCCTGGGGGAAAATAGTCTGTTACTCGCTTGGGAAGGAGCGCTGGTTGGTTTCTGATCTTACCCATCTGCAGAGGGAAGATTCAGGCTGTCGGTCGCCGGTTTTCAGGCGTTTTGGGCCGGTGGGAATGCTGCAAAATCCGCTGTAGTGCCCTGGGTAACCGGGAGCTCCTGGTTTATGTGACCTGCACCATGAGCCGTCAAGCCACGCCCCCTGATGGATCAATTTGTGAAGCACCTGGGGGTTCAAAGTGTTCACTGTGCATCTAGATAAGTTCTTTGGGGGGGTCTAGTTTCCAAAATGGGGTCACTTGTGGGGGAGCTCCAATGTTTAGGCACACAGGGGCTCTGCAAACACGACATGGTGTCCGCTAAGGGGCAGCGGCATCAGCCGCAGTGCTCTGCAATTGCAGTTCGGATGGGAGGATGTCTAGATTTCAGTTGCTGTATTTGGACATCTTGGATGTTTTGGTGTATTAGGAGGTTTCCATTTTTAACTACTTTGGTGTATTCTTTATGTAGGAGCTCTTGTCTTCTCAGGTTTGTGGGTGCGATGTGGCTCAGAACAGGTAACCAGTGGATGGGCGTAGGTCTGATTGCACCAGATATTATACGCATACAATTGTTCATCTGGGTATCGATTTCATTCACATGGCAGTTGTTTAGCCATACTGGAGTGCAGTATTCTGCAGAAGAGTACACCAAGGCGAGGGTGGACGATCTCAAGACAGGTGTTGAGGAACCCCCGGAGGAT
>JARQOC010000004.1:612809891-612976022 GCA_033576535.1 Allobates femoralis | reverse complement strand
TGATGTCTGGTGGAATAAGGCAGCGTGATGTTTAACCCTTCATCCTCCTTTAATTTTCTGAAACCTTTGGGGTTGTCATTGGCTGTAAGCCATAATCATCAACATTAACAGAAATAAACACATGAAATAGATCCCTCTGTGTAATGACTCTATATAATATATGGGTTTCACTTTATGTATTGAATTACTGAAATAAATGAACTTTTTGATGATATTCTAATTCATTGACATACACCTGTATCTTTATTTTGGGCTCTTTTGCGTTGTTTACTATCTATCAGGCCATTTTTGGTCTCTACACATTTAACATACCGAACGTGAACTATTAACGTTTGCGACACCCAAGTCACTCCCCGACAGCATTGTGACATTCACTTCCCGAACAGTAGTTTTAATTATTAGCATGAGGGAATAATTATATTTAATAAGGAGATAAAACCGCTCTACTAATAGAAATATACACTAGGCCTCATTTATCAAAACTCTGGTGTGTTGCCCCTAGCAACCAATCAGAGCTCAGCTTTCATTTTGAAAAGGGCTCTGGTGGAATGAAAGCTGCGCTGTGATTGGTTGCTAGGGGCAACACAACAGTTGGATAAATGAGGCCTACTAGTCTGTTGTAGGCCTCATTCCAGTGTGTTCCAGCTTTATTTCCCACATTATTTCTTAGATTTTAATGTATCCGATCCAAAAATGAACAAAACAGTTGATTTTATGAGAATTTAGTTTTAACTAAGACTTAGAAACCAAAAAGGTGTGAGAATTAGGATTTTCTCATCCCCAATATACCGGTAATAGATATTCTATATACGGTATCTCTTTAGTGATATTCTATATATCACAGATATCATTGGCGTAAATTGATGCTCATGGGCCCCGATGTGAAAGCTCCAACGGGGCCCCCAATTATTGCAAATCTTTTAAAGCAATAGTGTTTTTCTATATGCCAAAGGGACTTTTGGGGACCCCTAGGCTCCAAGGGCCCAGGGACGAATGCAACCCCTGCACCTATTGTAGTTCGCCACTGCCAGATATAGTGCTAGATATTCATAGATTAAACCATGGTGCATCCTAATATCTGAGGTGTTCTATAGCTATAATATAATATGGCAGCTGTCGGGTCCTTGTGAACCTCCAGGACTTGTTTATTTGCCACCTATGGAGGCTCCTGAGATTCACCGGCACGTGTATGGGGCCTGGTCACATTCAGATTTAGTATATATACCACAAAGCTCCTGACATACACAGTAAATGTGTTAATAAGGCTCCATTAGTCAGATGGAGGCTAAGGCTAGGGTCACATTTGGGCGGGTGCATCCTTTGCAAAGATGCGTTAAAGGAAGCAGTGTTTTCCATTGCCATTTTTATGGCAATTTTTCCCTTTTTAGTGCTAGCGTTAATGCATGTGTTTCCCATACACTCCCATGTTAAAAAAAAGCATGCGTTTTTGCAAACGCCCTTAAAAATACTGCTTACTACTTTTTTTTGGTGCTTTTGCAAAAACAACTAGCGTCAAACGTGTTGCATTTTGACCATGCGTTTTTTGTATGGGAACCTATGGAAGCGTTAACGCTAGCGTTTTTCAAAATTTCAACATGAAAAAAACTCTAGCCTTGAGCGCTTCCATGGCTCTAATGTGACTCTAGCCTAAGAGAGTGTCCTCTGGGCCTCTATCAGGCCGATATAGGTCAGTATACAAAAACAAAACATATGGAATATGTGTACACTGCACGGTCAGAGTCATAAGGCCTATTGTACATGATCAATTTTGTAATATACAGTATTCACTTTTGCAAAACTCTGCCATGCCCTGATCTCCCTGTGGGTCACATGTTTATGCCGGTAGAGGAATTTCTTAAAGAAATTTTTCCCACCAAACAAAGTTAATTTTAATCAATAAATCTTGAAATAATAATAATTTCCACAATTGGATGTGTTTAAAAAAAAAGGTTCATATGCTGAGATAATCTTATATATGTGTCCCTGCTATGTACTGTGTAATGAATGTGTCTGACCGTACAGGGACATGGCCTGATTATACCACATTTCCTGTGCTGAGATAATCTTATATATGTGTCCCTGCTATGTACTGTGTAATGGATGTGTCTGACCACACAGGGACATGGTCTGATCATACCACATTTCCTGTGCTGAGATAATCTTATATATGTATCCCTGCTATGTAGTGTTTAATGGATGTGTCTGACCGTACAGGAACATGGTCTGATCATAGCACATCTCCTGTGCTGAGATAATCTTATATATGTGTCCCTGCTATGTACTGTGTAATTGATGTGTCTGACCGTACAGGGACATGGGCTGATTATACCACATCTCCTATGCTGAGATAATGTTATATATGTGTCCCTGCTGTGTACTGTGTAATGATGTATCTGACCATACAGGGACATGGTCTGATCATACCACATTTCCTGTGCTGAGATAATCTTATATATGTATCCCTGCTATGTACTGTGTAATTGATGTGTCTGACCGTACAAGGACATGGTCTGATCATACCACATCTCCTGTGCTGAGATAATCTTATATATGTGTCCCTGCTATGTACTGTGTAATTGATGTGTCTGACTGTACAGGGACATGGTCTGATCATACCACATCTCCTGTGCTGAGATAATCTTATATATGTGTCCCTGCTATGTAGGGACAGTAGGGAGATCAGGGCACAGCCGCAGGTGAGTGCAGGAGGTCACCTCTTCCCCATTGCCTATGAGCAGGTGCCTCAGCTGTATTTGTCCCCCTGGTGTCTACTCGTCTGTTTTTTTGTGTTTGGACATCGTTGGTCTGTGCGCCATTGTCACGCTTGGTAGCCGGACTCTCCCTGTGCCCAGCGAGACACTCAAGCAGGAACTATTAGGGACTGGGGGATTGGGTTCTGTAGTCTGTACAGGAACCGTCAGAGTCAGTTGCACTTTTTGTGTGTTGCCAATTTCCCTTGTGAGTTGCTGCAATATTATAACACCAACAACTTGACCATGCCTTAGATCACAAATGGACATGTCTGAATTATTTTTTACAGACACACCATTTGTGGAAAGTCATGAACATGTGAACAGCGCCTTAGATTATAACGGGTAGGAGTTTGATTCACGAACGACATGGATAGAACAAAGCACATGAAAAACAAACGTCTGAGGACTAAAGATGAGAGCTGCTATTCCTGGAAAACCTTTGACAAGTAAAGCCTGTAGGACTACACAGCTTCTATGTTTTCTGGTGACAGGTAATGAGGTCAGCAGGAAATCTAGTAACTGAAGGACCAGAAAGGGCAGTCTGTCCAGTAAAAAGTGTACCTGTAGGGCCGATTCTACATGGACTGTGCTCGACTTGGAATCATTGACTTGTCCGCCAGGTCCCCAGGAATATATATGATATCAAACAAGGCAGAAATTCCAGCTCTACTCTGTGCAGAAAATTATAATAGAAAATCCAAAGGTTCAGACATGCAAAAAATCCACAAAAAAACAATGTCCAGGAACCAACTGTAATCATGAATTATGGATGCTTGACATTTGGAATGTGTAGAAATACATTATTTTTGCGGAGTTTTTGCACGTCTGAATTTTAACCCTTGGATTTTTAATTAAATAAATCTTCACACCATAGAGCTGGAACTTTTGTCTGCTATCCATTACTCACCAGTACGTTTGGATGCTCCGAAATGTTGGAGTTCCTTTTTAGGGTGAGCTAGAATCTTTCTATATATTATATATACAACAATCAATAAAGTGGGATCAATAAAGTGTATGGTATTGTGTATGTGACTCAGTTAGCTCAGGTCGGCCCCATCAGTCATGTCAAGGATTCCAATCCAAGCACTGGCTGCCTTACTCGAGGGTGTCAAACACTCAGTTCACGTCTATGCCCAGAATTATGTTTTTTTTGTTATGTTATGGAGGGTTTCTGGCAGGGTTGTGAAGTCGGAGTCGGTGTTTATTTTGGTGGTCAGAGTCAGATTCAGGGAAATTGAGGAGTTGGAGTCAGGAGTTGAATGTTTGACTTACCGACTCCACAGCCTTGGTTGTTGAGCCAGAGTCAGGTGTTTGGTGTACTGACTTCCCAGCCATGGTTGTGGATTCAGTGTCCATTTTGGTGTAGTCAGAGTTGGATGTTTGGTGTACTGACGTCACAACCATGGTTGTGGAGTCGGTGTCCATTTTATTGGAGTCGAAGTCGGGTTCAGGGAAACTGAGAAGTCTGTGTCATGGAATCGATGTCCATTTTGTTGGAGTCGGAGTTGGATTCAGAGACATTGAGGAGTTGGATGTTTGGCTTACTGACTTCACAGCCCTGTGGCTTCTGGGACTCTTAATTAATTGATTATACCATACACCTAAGGCCGGCTTCACACCACGGTCTTTTGGAGCCAGGGCTGTCCGGTGTGAATCGGAGAGCCCCGGATCCGATTTTGGCCCTGTTGTATCCCTATGGGGCCGGATGGCAGCTATTTGCCATCCGGTTTGGTGTCTGTCCGGCTGGATCCCGGTGATTTTGTTTTTTGCCCCGGACACAAAATCGCAGCTTGCAGGAGTTTTTGTGTCCAGGGCAAAAATCGCACAAAACAGAATCCTTCCAGATCGCGCCGGAGCCGACATACAATCGGACCGATTCCCGGACGCCGGGTGCTGAAATATTGGCTGAATTTCAGCACTGGAGAGCTCCACGGATGAAACATCAGCACTGCGGCCAGCTCCCCTCCAGCCACTATGCTGAAACTCCAGCACTGGACAGCGCCAGCTGCTGATTCTGACAGAAAACAGGATCGATATTTTCCCTCCGCTTCTGTTTGTCCGGGGCTGTCAGGTTCTGTCCACTGCATCCTGCAAAACAACGGACAGAACCGGACAGGGGAAAATCGTGGTGTGAAGCCGGCATAACAGTAAAGGGTGTAAAGGACTTCACCCATTGTTCTCCATATTCACATTTTATGAGTTTCGCTTTTCATATCTCCTTACTTATACGGTTAAGACAGGAAGGAAGGATGCGGCCTTCATTACCGCTGTCCAGGATGGCGTTCTTCAGCTTAGAATAACACGACTCTATATTAGTACAATGACGACTCCTGTGCGATGTCATCTGCCTCCTTTCCTCTTTTTTAATAGTAGCATCAAAACCACAGAAACCGGGCAGGGAGTGCCGAACGTTGCATCAGACATCTACATGTGAAACTCTACATTGCCAATACTTCGTGTGCTTCCTCCCTATTACAACACCATCAATTTCACCAATTCACCAATGTATATGCAACTTCTAAAAATATTCTTCTACTGTGAGAGACAGATGCTAAAAAAATGCAGAAAATCACATTGATTGTTACATAATTCATTTGCATTTTATTGCATGAAATAAGTATTGGATACATAATATTTGGTCCAGAAACCTTTGTTTGCAATTACAGAAGTCAGACGTTTCCTGTAGTTCTGTAGTTTGCACTCACTGCAGCAGGGATTTTGGCCCGCTACTCCATACAGATAACCGCAGCAGGGATTTTGGCCCACTCCTCCATAGAGATCACCACAGTAGAGATTTTAGCCCACTCCTCCATACATATCTCAAGATCTTTCCGCTTTCGAGGCTGTCCCTGGTTTTACATTGAATTTCAGCTCCCTCCAAAGATTTTCTATTCGGTTCATGTCTGGAGACTTGCTAGATCACTTCAGGACCTTGAAATGCTTCTTATGGAGTCAATCCTTATTTTGCCTGGGCTGTGTGTTTCGGGTCAGTGTCACGCTGGAAGACCCAGACACAACCCATATTCAATGCTTTTACTGAGTGAAAGAGGTTGTCGGTCAAAATCTAGCAATACATGACACCATCCATCTCCCCTTTAATATGGTGCAGTCGTCCTGGCCGTACCTCCACAGTATGATGTTTCCACCCCCTGCTTCACGGTTGGGACAGTGTTCTTAGGGTTGGGCTCATCATTATTCTTTCTCTAAACATGGAGTTGATACCAAGTTCTATTTTGGTCTCATCTGACCACGTGACCTTCTTCCATGCCTCCTTTGACCACATGACCTCCATGTCTCCTCTGACCACATGACCTTCTCCCATGCCTCCTCTGACCACATGCCCTTCTCCCTTGCCTCCTCTGACCACATGACCTTCTCCCTTGCCTCCTCTGACCGCATGACCTTCTCCCTTGCCTCCTCTGACCGCATGACCTTCTCCCTTGCCTCCTCTGACCACATGACCTTCTCCCATGCCTCCTCTGACCACATGACCTTCTCCCATGCCTCCTCTGACCACATGACCTTCTCCCATGCCTCCTCTGACCACATGACCTCCATGTCTCATCTGACCATATGACCTCCTATGCCTCCTCTGACCATATGACCTTCTCCTATGCCTCCTCTGACCACATGACCTTCTCCCATGCCTCATCTGACCACATGACCTTCTCCCATGCCTCCTCTGACCCCATAACCTTCTCCCATGCCTCCTCTGACCACATGACCTTCTCCCATGCCTCCTCTGACCACATGACCTTCTCCCATGCCTCCTCTGACCACATGACCTTCTCCCTTGCCTCCTCTGACCACATGACCTTCTCCCATACCTCCTCTGACCACATGACCTTCTCCCATGCCTCCTCTGACCACATGACCTTCTCCCATGCCTCCTCTGACCACATGACCTTCTCCCTTGCCTCCTCTGACCACATGACCTCCCATGCCTCCTTTGACCACATGACCTTCCATGCCTCCTCTGACCACATGACCTGCTCCCTTGCCTCCTCTGACCACATGACCTTCTCCCATGCCTCCTCTGACCACATGACCTTCTCCCTTACCTCCTCTGACCACATGACCTTCTCCCATGCCTCCTCTGACCACATGACCTTCTCTCATGTCTCCCCTGATCACATGACCTCCCATGCCTCCTTTGACCACATGACCTTCTCCCATGTCTCCTCTGACCACACGACCTTCTCCCATGCCTCCTCTGGATCATCCAGATGGTCATTGGTGAACTTCAGTCGGGCCCGGGCACGTACTGGCTTGAGCAGGGGGACCTTGTGTGTCCTGCAGTATTTTAATCCATGGTGACGTAGTGTGTTACTAGCGGTAATCCTTGAGATTGTGGTCCCCGCTCTCTTCAGGTCATTGACCAGGTCGTCCCATGTAGTTCTGGGCTGATTCCTGACCTTTCTTGGCCTCATCCTTACCCCACAAGGCGAGATCCTGCATGGAGCCTCAGACCGAGGAAGATTGACGTCATCTTGTGTTTGTTACATTTTCTAATAATTGCCCCAACAGTTGTTGCGTCTCACCAGGCGTCCTGCTTATTGCCTTGTAGACCATCCCAGCCTTGTTCAGGTCTACAATTCTGCCCCTGGCGTCCTTGGACAGCTCTTTGGTCTTGGCCATGGTGGAGAGGTTGGAGTGTGATGATTAAGTGTGTGGACAGGGGTCTGTTATACAGGTAAGGAGTTCAAACAGGTGCAATTAAATCTTAACTCTGACGTCTTGGACGTTGTTGGGTAATCCCAAGAGGTCTGGGAAATTTCCTGACTCTTTTGAAACTATAGGAGATCTCTCTTTCTCGGAGACTATATACAAACCAAAGAGAACTGGCCGCACGTTGCTCTTGATTGTGTCCCTTCTGGTTCCTCCACTTTTTTTTGTAAAGGGTCATGGACAGTCAGACAAGCCATGATTCTCCAGATACTATCACCTGTGTCAGTTACACATTTACGGTGTAAAGTGACGGTCGTAGATCAGACAGGTACTAACCTGTTTCCTTCTGGTGTTATCATGTCAACAGCTCAATGTCAGTCAGCTGCTTGTAAAGCCGGCTGGAAATTGTTGTGTCGTGCATGGACTTGAAGGACAGGGACGTAATATTTCCACCTCCCAAACCTTAGATGTGGTCTGACAAGGAACATGAAGATCTGGCACCGGTTCATAGAAAGGCACAACCAAGAGAACTAGAAAACGTTAAAGGACGTATTAAAAGGATATTCCACATATGTCTGACCCATAGTGGGATGAAGATGCTCTGATGGTGAATAAGAGGAGAGCTTGCGTCATCTGTCTCACACTCCCGACGAGGCAGAGGCTGACATCAATATTCATTACGAGCTGTTGACTTCCCGCTATGTAGATCTGCAGCGCCGTCCTATAGATCCAGCGTGAAATGCATGAACTGGTAGAACCGATTCATTATCCTGGTTTACATTCTTTATAATTGACGTGAAAAATGACGACGGCTTCGTGGAGAAAAATTCCAAGTATGACAATGGTGCAGCCGGTGATAATGTGCAGCGTACTGAGTCACACATCGTACATCCCAGGCCTAGATACTCAGGCTTTATATTTAGAAAGTTTACATAAAGGAGCGGAGCTGGGCCAAAGCCAATCCCAGATCATGTCTGCTGTTCTCCATGTGATCAGGTCTGTGCAATCTGTGATAATTGGAATTCGAGGGATCGGTAGAGGAGCGTATAGAAGTAGTGGGCCATTTCGAGCAGGGCTGTGAGGTCAGGAAGACAAACATCCGACTGCTGACTCTTCAATTACCCTGGGTCCAACTCTGACTATGACTCCAACAAAATGGACACCGACCTTGACTCCGAATGCACAACCGGGGCTGTGAGGTCAGGAAGCCAAACATCCGACTCCTGACTCTTCAATTACCCTGGATCCAACTCTGACTAGGACTACAACAAAATGGACACCGACCTTACGACTCCGACTGCACAACCGGGCTGTGAAGTCAGGAAGCCAAACATCCGACTCTTCAATCACCCTGATTCCGACTCCAACTCGACCAAAATTGGCCCTAAATCCGACTCTATGACGCCCAATCTCTCCAGACCTCCAGAATGATAGAGCACAGTGCCGGTGGAGCGGTCCTCTCTATACCGCTCCTCTCTGCTCTATTATACTGGAGGTCTGGAGAGATCGGGCGCCGCTCCACACAGCAGAGAAACCTGCAGCGGACCCCGGCTGCACAGAACAGGGAGGGTGAGCGGCACACACATGCAGCCGGTCCCCTGCTGCACTGGCACAGTGTGCCGGAATCGCTTTCACAGCAAAGGATTCGGCACATTGTATCAGTGCACTGGGGACCGCTGTTTTGCAGAGAGGGTGGGTGGTGACATTAGGGGCTGGGGCAGCCAGTAGGAGCCCTGGGGGTGGCATTAATAGTGTACAGTGGGGAGGGGCAGCCAGTAGGAGCCCTGGGTTGTGGCCGGCCTCTAACATTCTGGCGGTGGCCGGCCATACTGGGAATAGGGGAGGGGGCGTGATTGTAGGAGACTGGGAGGAATCGACCAGTTCTCATTTCCATGCACAATCGCGCCCCCTGGATGTTCCCTGCCAGCCGCAAATAGGTGATATCTAGGAAAGCCTGCAAATTGTTTACAACATGTGTATTGCAGATTGTCAACATTTTGCAGCCTAGATACACATATGAAATATAGCAAAAGTCCGGACAACCCCTTTAAGAGGGTTAGGTGTCTTTGTCTTTGTATTAGTCCTGTATTGCTTTTAGTGCTACTGCTTTTACCTCGGTCTTTTCCTTCCGACGCCTCTTACTTTACAATTTTGTACTTTCCTGTCATCTTGGTTTAGACCCGGCTCCCTGACTATCGGATCCTGATTTTGTCCTTGTCCTGACCCCCCTGGCTTTGTTCCCCCCTTGATGACCTTCTTTGTCTCTGGACTGCTGCTTTCCATAGGCAAGTTTCTACTGGACCCTGTTGCTACTTCCACATTGCGATCTGCCGCACGTTCAGTGGTCCTGTCGGGGCTTCGGACCTTTGTGCCGACGGGTCGTTGACTTTAATGGTGGGACTGGTGGAATCCATTGCTCAATGGTTCACAGACAGCGAGCTGCACCGCATTATTCAGGTGGTAGTAATGACTGATCAGAGTATGTATATGCTCTAATCTATATGCTATATAGGAAAGTCCTGACCTTGGCCTAAGTCCAACCTTGCTATCTATGTCTCTAGCAGAAGCGGTGACTGTAGTACCAGGTACCTGATCAGTAAAACGTCGGGTAAACAAAAGAATTATGTGCCGTGCCGCCCACAGACACGTGATTGCATCTAACAGAGAAGATACCTGTCATTAAAGGGGTTGCCCAGTGAAAATACATTATCACCTATCTGGAAGATAGGCGATAACTTACAGATCCGTGGGGTCAAAAAAAATCATCAGAAACGTGAATGCGATTGTCTGCCCTGTGAGTGAATAGAGCAATGGTCAATCATGGGCCCTGCTGCTCCGTTCTAATGGGGTGAAGGTGTCTCAGCAGGAATAAAAACTGCCTCGTTATATCAACACTGGTCTCACTGATCTACAGTAATAACTGGACTGAAATAATTTGTGTTCTACCAGCAAAGATATAGAGCATTCTCCAAATCAGAGTAATGCGCCCTTGCCTCACTTGCAAAGTCATAGTCAAGTAATGTGGACAGTGTGATTTATCAGGAAGAGCAGTCGGCAGCTACTGCCGTCACCAGAAAAAACAATCAGCTGCTTCAGCAATCAGCAGCTAAAAAAGTCAGCAGCTAGAACAATCAGCAGCTTGAGAAGTCAGCAGGTGGATCTGTCAGCAGGTAGAGCAGTCAGCAGCTAGAGCAGTAAGGATCTAGAGCAGTCAGCAGGTGGAACAATCAGCAGCAAGAAGAGTCAGCATGTGGAACAGTTAGCAGCTAGAAGAGTTAGCAGGTAGAATAGTCAGCAGGTGGAACAGTCAGAAGCTAGAGCAGTAAGCAGCTAGAGCAGTCAGCAGCTACTACCGTCATCAGAAAAAACAATGAGCGGCTTCAGCAATCAGCAGCTAGAGAAGTCAGCAGCTAGAGCAATCAGCAGGTGGAACAGTCAGCAGCTTCAGTGGTTAGCAGCTAGAAAAGTCAGCTGATAGAGCAGTCAGCAGCTAGAAGAGTCAGCAGGTGGAACAGTCAGAGCAGTCAGCAGCTACTGCCGTCACCAGAAAAAAAACAATCAGCGGCTTCAGTAATCAGCAGCTAGAAAAGTCAGCAGCTAGAACAGTCAGCAGCTAGAGCAGTAAGAAGCTAGAGCAGTCAGCAGGTGGAACAATCAGCAGCAAGAAGGGTCAGCAGCAAGAAGAGTCAGTAGCTAGAACAGTCAGCAGCTAGAAGAGTCAGCTGGTAGAATAGTCAGCAGATAGAGCAGTCAGCAGGTGGAAAACTTGGCATCTAGAGCAATCAGAAGGTGGAACAGTCAGCATCTTTAGTGGTCAGCAGCTAGAAAAGTCATCTGATAGAGCAGTCAGGCAAGAAGAGCAATTAGCAGCTGCAGCGGTCAGCAGGTACTGGATCCAGATCAACATGAAATTCTAGTCCTCGTCTGGCAGATGAAAAAACTATGTACTTTTTACATTATTTAAAAATCCAGTGAAGTATAAAAATGACAATAATTTCTACGTTCAAATAAATAAAGTATTAAACGGTTCTTGGTCACGGCAGCCCATAAATATAACTGGATCAAGTGTAATACTCCTCTTCCCCTGTGGGGGCAGTGCAGGTTCTGATTTCTGGAGATCACATCAGGGAATATTTTGTGATTTAGGCTAGGGTCACACTTGCGTCATGCATTTGCTGAATGCATGTGCTATTTTCATGTGAAAATCGCATGTGTTAACGCACCCATATACTCCAATGCAAAAGTGCAATGTGTTTGATGCTATGCGTTTTTGCAAGAGCAGCTTTTTTTTGGTACTTTTGCAAAAACGCATGCGTTTTTTTAAACATGGGAGTCTATGGGGAACGCATGCGCTAAAAAAGAAAAAGCATGTCATGAAAATGGCAAGGGGACAAACAGGATCCTTTAATGCATCCTTCCAACAGATGCAAGGTCCCAAATGTGACCCTAGCCTTAACCCCATAGATGCTGCACTCAGCTAGAATAGGGAATGCTTGCATGGTAGAGGGTCACGTCCTTTCTTGATTCCAGACTGTAGGGTGACACTTTAGCAGATCATCTGTGTATTCAGCGATGTATAAATGTTTGCCTCTTGCTGTATATTCAGCTCGGCCTCCACCGCAGGGTGTGTGTCCCCCAGAGCGCTGCGCAACAGGAATTTCTGGAAAGGCGAGTCCGTCGTAGAGAACCTTCCTGCCATTATAATGTGTGTGTCAGGAGCGAGAGGCAAATCCTCCCAGCTCAATGGGGAGCGCGGACTCTGCTTTACCCTGTATATGGGGTAGGGACTCCCCCAGATATTTGCCAGTAATTGTGGGGTATCAGCAGGGCTCACAGATCGCAGTCTTTTCCCTGAGTTTTTGGAGCAGAAAGTTCCAAGTTGTGAATTTGGAGCGTTTCTTCTCCAAAACCTCTAAAACTCTAGAAAAAAAACGTCAGTGTGAACATACCCTAAACCTAGCTAAGCACTTTAGCCAAGAGCGCTTTCTCCAGACCCCCTCTATATATGTATGCTCAGGTCAGCCGAGCAGGCGTGTTTATTTTTACTTTGGGTCCAGACCTCTGACAACAAGCGATATACCTGAGAGCAAAAGGATTAGGCTGGAAACACACTGTCCGAGTGACATGCGAGTTACTCACAAAAATCTCGGATCATTCATCCGACATGACCAGATGGGATACTGAAAACACACTGTCCAAGTGACATGCAAGTTACTCGCACGAGTCTCGGATCATTCACCCGGCACGACCGGACAGGATACTATCAGTGGTATGTTTTTTCTATGTAGCTCCACTGCTCCCGTCCAGAGAGGGGGGGGGGGCATCCCGGGTGAATGATCTGAGACTCATGCGAGTAACTCGTATGTCACTACGGACAGTGTGTTTCCAGCCTTAGTCACATTGCTGCCCAATCCTTCTCTACTCCAATGAATGGATTGAATTTAATCACCCGATCATTTTGATCCTTATCAGGTAGATAAGCCGAACCAGATAAGTGTTTGCTGATAATTTTTAGACAGGGAAATAATTCCTTAAATCGGTTGTTCTCTTCGTTTTCGGTAGGATCTGACAACCATTATTTGTTTATGGGACGTCCCGCCTCTTGTCATGACATATTGGGGTAAAGAAGGATCAGGCAGTTTGTATTCAATCGCTTGATCCTTTTCTTCCCCAGGCAGATAAGCCGCTCACAGATAAGTGATTGGTGATAATTTTTAGACAGGAAAATAATCCCTTAAATTGGTTGTACCTTTCGTTTTCAGCAGGGTCTGACAGCCATTATTTGTTTATGGGACCTCCCGACCCTTCTCATGACACATTGGGGTAAAGATGTCACAAAAGTGGGAATGGGAAGCAAGATGGCAATAAAGGGCAAGGTAACCTGAGTAGCTAGTCTTACCCTATAGACTGTGGTCCCTACCTGACCCTGTACCCAGAGCTACCTTTGATAGTGAGGAGGTCTGGGCCACCACCCTTTCCCTGCTCCTCAACCAGCCCTGTGCTAACATGGGATAAACAGCAACTCCCAAGAATAAGGATAAACACCAAGAAGCTTCAGCACAAAGTGCACACACGTCTTTTCAGCTTGCGGTCTTGTAGAGACTAAAATTATCAGCGACATCTGCTGGTGCAAGAGGGAACTGTTTAAAGGCTGGGGGCGTGGTTACATGACAAACCCAGGCAACACAGCAGCATCTACACATTAACTCCGAATGTGTCAAATTAAATTAACTATCATTAAAACCAGTCAAAACATGACAAAAGAAGGATCAGGCAGTTCGTATTAAGTCGCTCGATCTTTTTCTTCCCCAGGCAGATAAGCCGCTAACAGATGAATGTGGCAGCGATTTGCCCAGTTCCCATACATGACGGCTCATCTAAGCTGGGAGCTCATCATTATGGAGGAATCATAATGGTCGGCCAATCGAGTGTTGGGCCGCCGGCAATAAAAACAATATTAAGTGCCATGTGCTGTGATTGTAAAGGAACTGATGGGGATGGAGTGCACCTTTAATTTCTCACTTTTTTGCTAGTCCTGCTTTCAGTCGACTATATATTTCCTATAGTCGGCCACCTGCTTTTAGTGCAAGGACCTCGTTCTTGCTTTGTGTCCGCCACTGGCTAACTAGTCGTTTCATGTACAATGTTTCACACTCATAGACGTCTTTTTAATGAGTTTCTGCCCTGATTTATTGTTTCATTAAAGGGGAACTCAGAGGAGTTTTTAGTACAGTTCCTGCCCTCCTACATGATGAAGCAGAGCCGTTCACTGCAGTTCTAGGATCTGTAGATCTCTTATAAATCAATAAAATCATATCCGCTCCTCAGCTCTCACCGTCCTTCAGGGGACAGAGAAATTCAACCTCATGCTGCTGGTGAGAGCAGGGAAGTGTGTCGGGGTATGGACCCTGAGGGCTCCATGATCATCCTACATTTCTCTCCCCTCACACTTGTGTACAAACAGGGGCATGGACCCTGGGGGCTCTAGGATCATATTACATTCCTGTCCCCTCACACTTGTGTACAAACAGGGGGCATAGACCCTGGGGGCTCTAGGATCATACTACATTCCTGTCCCCTCACACTTGTGTACAAACAGGGGGCATGGACCCTGGGGGCTCTAGGATCATATTACATTTCGCCCCCTCACTTCTGTATGAACAAGGGGCGTGGCCACTAAAGCCATGGTCACACTACAATCCTGCCCCTAATATACCATACTATGTAATATAACAGGGGTGTTCTCCCATCAAATAGCAATCATGTCACCATGCAGATATAAATACACACTGTCATCTTCTGCTGTATAATGGTGCATAATGTATACTGCCATGAATCAGACATGGAGCACAGGCAAAGCACTGCATTTATTGATTCACTGCCATGGTCTTCCCTCCCCCATATAAACTTGGTAGCTTCCTGTCCCCTGGAACTTTAGCACTATGGATGACTGAATTTCTCTGTCCCCTGAGGGAGGGGTGAAAGCTGAGGAGCAGATATGATTTTATTGATTTATTAGAGATCTATAGATCCTAGAACTGCAGTGACCAGCTCTGCTTCATTATGTAGGAGGGCAGGGACAATGCAAAAAAGTTTTATCTCCGCAGAGTTCCCCTTTAATGCCGCCTTTTCCCGCCATGGACATTTATAGCATTTTCCTTAGACTGTAGACTACAGCTAGCGCTCAAGCTTATACTCACTGGTGAGGACAAGTATATTTTCTGGCCAGAAGTAAGGAGACTTCTTTCATCCGCACAGGAGGAGAAAGTTTTTCTCCCTTACGAAACCAACATGAAGTGGCCGACAGACAAAAAGTGGAAATGGTTTGTTGGGTCACGAAGAAAGCGACTTCCTGAAAGTAATCAAGGCCGGAATAAGCGCTCAATAGTCAGGAAAGTCACCGAACGTCAGAGAAAAATGAGCTTCTTTATGTAACTTAAATAATAAAAAAAATTATAATCATAAAAAAAAACAAAAAAAAGTTATGAAAAGTGTTGAAAATAAGTTTAAATAATAAAAGGCCACCAAACGAGGTTTAGTGACTCCTACAAGAGGGAACCTTTGACTGTAAAATTGGCCACATGCCCAGACAACAGTGACAGATGTGATCGTCAAGGTTTGCTCATTTCTGGATTTTGCATAGAACACAATGGGAGACCCAAATTACATATTTCCCTCATAAACTCATTACAACTGATCTCAGTCTAGGTAAATGAACACATCATCAGTAGAAAAAGCAGGTAAGATATAGTTTTGCCTTCAGTTAGAAGCTTGAAATTTACTTGATACAGACCATTGTTAAATATCAGCTGTGTCATAACGTTTTCCTGTGTATTATTCAGCCCTGTTCGAGGATTAGGAAACAGCTGCCTCTAAAGGTTTAATTGGCTAGAGTAGGACCTAGTAGCTTGAAAGGGTTGATTGGGATGAGGAGGACACTGCCGCTTGTAAAGGATTCATTGGTTGGAGTAGGACACAGCTGCTTGTAAAGGGTTATTGGCTTGAGTTGGAGACAGCTGCTTGTAAAGGGTTATTCAGCTACAGGAGGACACTTCAGCTTGGAACCGCTTGGAAAGGGTTAGTTGGTTTGCATAGGACACCGCTGCTTGTTAATTGGTTTGAGTTGGAGACAGCTGCTTGTAAAGGGTTATTCAGCTACAGGAGGACACTTCCGCTTGGAACCGTTTGGAAAGGGTTAGTTGGTTTGCATAGGACACAGCTGCTTGTAAAGGGTTAATTGGCTTGAGGAGGATACAGCTGCTTGGAAAGGGTAATTGGTTTGAGTAGGACAAAGCTGCTTGTAAAGAGTTAATTGGCTTGAGGAGGACACATATGCTTATAAAGGGTTATTCAACTAGATTAAAGGCCCCGTCACACACTATGATATCGTTAATGATATAGTTGAAACATCACTGGTTTTCAGTCGTTCAGTGTGACATGTACAAACGATCAATGATAAGTCGGTTGATAAGAGGTTTTTGAACCGGACCTTAAACCAAACGATGATCGTCCGTCCAACCTGCAGCATGGGTGTATGTGACACCTTGATAACGATGTTGTTAACAACTTCGCCTATTCAGAACTGAAGGACGTAGGCGAGCTAACGGCCGCAAGTATCGTTCACATGTCGCGGAATTGTTGCTGCATCGTTAAAGATACCTGTACATGTGGCACTTCACTAGCGATCATTGAACGTCGTTATAGCGATCTAGGTCAAGTCGGATCGTTGATCGGATCGTTCGACCATTGACGCGTGAGACGGGGCCTTTAGACATCTGGTTGTAAGTGGTTAATCGGTTAGAGTAGGACACATCTGCTTCTAAAGGGTTAATTAGGTTGAGAAGGACACAGCTGCTTGTAAAGAAGAGTGATTCAGCTAGTGGAGGACACAGCTGCTTGTAAAGGGTTAATTGGTTTGAGTAGGACACAGCTGCTTGTAAAGGGTTAATTTTCTTGAGGAGAACAAAACTATAAAGGTTTGTTCAGCTAAAGGAGGACTCAGCTTCTTGTATAAGGAAAATCTGCAAAAAGAGGCAGAGAATACGGCTCAACTCGCCTTGATGTACAATTGTCGCATGATTTTGAAGCCAAATTATGAGACCATTAGTCATCAAAGTGGATGAAGCAAGACGGAGCTTGTGGAGTCACGATAATGGAGTAAACTGCTAGGGGACAAAGACATAACTGCTGCTAAAAAGGTAATCTAGAGGAGGACAATAAAGTTGTGTGAAAACTGTTCATACTTGCATAAAGGCCTTTGTTCAAAACACTTGGATCCTTATACAGATGAATAAAACCAGTGTTCAAGCAACACAATTGCTTCAGCTAATGGTTCTGACGTTTGGCTGAAAAAATATGGTAAAAATAATATACATCATACTTCACAACTCTGTCAAGATATCTAAGAGGCATCGCCAAAAAGGGAAGACCCCCGACTTACAGAACTGGTGAATCTCGTACACACCAGATCCTTCTGTAAAGTGCCCGATCCTGTTTCTTTCATAAGGTTGCCATAAAGAGAGTGTCATGCCTCAGGATTCACACCTATACGCCTGTGTGGTGTGATCTTCTTGTTTCTTCGTAGAGCTACAGTGGATTCTCTGTATCTGGGTTTTTATTATTATTATTATTATTATTATTATGTATTTATAGAGCACCATTGATTCCATGGTTCTGTGCATGAGAAAGAGATACATACAAATTAAAAATACAATGCACAAAGTGACAGACTGATACAGAGGGGAGAGAAGACCCTGCCCTTGTGGGATTACATGCTACAGGGCGGTGGGGAGGGAAACAGTAGGATAGATCTCCTCGGGTGGTGGTGGAGCGCCGGGTCCAGTGGTGGTGGAGCGCCAGGTCCAATGGTGGTGGAGCGCCGGGTCCAGTGGTGGTAGAGCGCCGGGTCCAGTGGTGGTGGAGCTCCAGGTCCAGTGGTGGTGGAGTGTCGGGTCCAGTGGTGGTGGAGCGCCGGGTCCAATGGTGGTGAAGCGCCAGGTCCAATGGTGGTGGAGCACCGGGTCCAGTGGTGGTGGAGCACCGGGTCCAATGGTGGTGGAGCGCCAGGTCCAATGGTGGTGGAGCACCGGGTCCAGTGGTGGTGGAGCACCGGGTCCAGTGGTGGTGGAGCACCGGGTCCAGTGGTGGTGGAGCGCCGGGTCCAATGGTGGTGGAGCACCAGGTCCAATGGTGGTGGAGCACCGGGTCCAGTGGTGGTGGAGAGCCAGGTCCAGTGGTGGTGGAGCACCAGGTCCAGTGGTGGTGGAGTGTCGGGTCCAGTGGTGGTGAGGTAGCACTGTGGTCATTGCAGACTCTAGGCTGTTCTGAAGAGATGGGTTTTTAGGTTCCGCTTGAAGGTTCCGAGTGTAGGGAATAGTCAGACATTTTGAGGTGCAGAATTCCAGAGGATGGCGGATGCTCGGGCAAAGTCTTGCAGGGGGTTAGGAACATACAAGTGTGGAGGAAAGGAGGAGGTCTTGGGAGGATTGAAGATTACGAGTTGGATGATATCGTGAGATTAGTTCAGAGATATATGGGGGGGACAGATTGTGGACGGCTTTGTAAGTCATTGTTAGCAGTTTGAATTGGATACGTTGGAGAATAGGGAGCCAGTGGAGTTAGTCGGGCAGCAGAGTTAATAATATATAATAATAATATTTATTCATTTATATAGCGCTATTAATTCCATAGCACTTTAAGCAGTTAAGGACAGACTGGAGAGGTGCAAGAATGTTAGCAGGGAGGCCACAGAGGAGGAGGTTGCAGTAGTTGAGACGGGAGATGATGAGGGCATGCACTAGTAGTTTAGTAGATTGAGGGTTGAGGAAGGGGCCGGATTCTGGAAATATTTTGAGTAGGAGGTGGCAAGGGTTTGAATGTGCCGTTTGAAAGATAAGGCAGAGTCAAGGGTTACTCCGAGGCAACGGACTTCAGGTTCAGGCCAAAGTGTGATGTCATTTATTGTGATAGATAGATCAGGTAAGGGAGGTGCGCAAGATGTGGGAAAGATGATGAGTTCGGTTTTGTCTACATTTAATTTAAGGAAGCAGGAGGAGAAGGAGGAGGATATGGCTGATAGACACTCCGGGATTCTGGACATCAGAGAGGTGACGTCTGGGCCATAGAGGTAGATATGAGTGTCATCAGCGTACAGGTGGTACTGGAAGCCATGGGACTGTATGAGTTGTGCTAGGCCAAGGGTATAGATTGAAAAAATGAGGGGCCCAAGGACAGAGCCTTGAGGGAACCCAACAGAGAGGGGATGAGGCGTGGAGGTCGTGTGGGATTAGTAGATGCTAAATGTGCGGTTGGAAAGGTAGTAGGGATCCAGGAGAGAGCAAGGTCAGTGATACCAATGGAAGAGAGGATCTGTAATAGGAGACAGGTCTAGAAGGAGGAGGATGGAGAACTGTCTGTTAGCTTGGCCGTGGTCAGGGCAGTTTTACCCTTTGTCCTTGTTTCATTCCTTTTTGGAGAACAGGTGCTTTCATTTGCTAAATAATCTGCCCTATCACATTCTGAGTGCGGCTATTTACACTTTTCCCTGGATGATCTTTCCTACTGGTGAAAAGGAGAATTTTGTGTACTCACCGTAAATTCCTTTTCTCTTAGCCTCTAATTGGGGGACACAGACCGTGGGTGTTATGCTGCTGTCCACTAGGAGGCGACACTAAGTAAAAATCTGCAAAAGAGTTAACGTGACTCCTCCTACTCAGCATACACCCCTGGGGCAGACACTGCCTCACCAGTTTGTGCTAAAGCAGTAGGAGCAAGTAAACAGATTAACGAAATAATAAGGCCTGTAAAAACCCAGGCACCTATAGAACAAGTAACAGAATATTAAAACAACCGGGCCTGTAAGAACAGGCACGTATGTAATATCTCAGAAGTAAGCTGAGAGACCAGAAACTTGAAAAACCAGTAAGAAGGTATGAACAGGCAACAGGGTGGGTGCTGTGTCCCCCAATTAGAGGCTAAGAGAAAAGGAATTTACGGTGAGTACACAAAATTCTCCTTTTCTCCTTCGCCTCATTGGGGACACAGACCGTGGGACGTCCCAAAGCAGTCCCTGGGCGGGAAAAAAATACATTAGACTCTTATACAAGCTGCACCCTATCGGTGAGCTGCTGCCACCAGGGAGACGCATCAACTAGATCTGCGTCTAATAAGGAAAGAAAATGAACACTGTGCTGGTACACAAAAGCGTAAGCATACGAACATTGTGTTGTACCCCAACAGAGTAAAAACTGAACCAGGTGACAGCCTCGTCTACCTACAACGGAGAAGCCTGGGCCCAAAGGAGGTAGAGTGCCCCTGGTTGTACAAGTGCGTGCACGACATTATACCCGATGTAAACGGTTATATCTGCAACTGCTAAACTTCCTGATAGGAAGTCTGTACGTGTAACCAGTTTGGCTGAGGATGTCGGCATGCGCAGTAAGCGGCCCACCAAGGGGATGAAGAACAATCTCTCAAGAGTTTCTTTGAAGGACAGAAGGAACTTCTGGAAGCTGCCGCAACAGCCTCATAGACACGTAGAGTTCAGGTGAATCCAACGTGAGCTGAGCCATGTTGCTACGGTGCATCAGTGCTGAACGACTGAAAAAGAGCCGGAACGGTGTGGTCTTTGTTTATATAACATGACCCTGTCACCTTATGAAGAAAAATGAGACAGGTCACAACTCAACGTATCTTGGCGACCACCTAAAAAGGGGCGCTTCGAGGAGAGTGCTAGGGTCAAAGACTCAACGGATAGGGTAAAGGTAGAGGTAAAGTTAACACCACCCTTGGTAACAAAGGTGAGAAAAAATTTGTGAAGGTCTGAAGGAAGAATCCCGCAGCACATAGTAGACCGGAACGAAGTCCCATGAAACCAACCGTTGTTGTAATGAAGGAGAGGACAATGCGTGAAAATGTCCCGGATGGAAGGTGCTAACCTGAGCCCACAGCCACGCAATGGAGGCGTAACCGAGAAGGTAGCATGGGGATGCGGCCCTGAGGCACTCGAGGGAGAGAATCGATGAGACCGGAAACAGGTGTTTACCCCCCGAGACAAGGTTGTAGAGCCTGTTCGCAAAAGGAGAACTAAGTATCAGAGCTACAACCAGGTGTCAGGGCCCCACTAACAATAGAGGTTCCGAATTCTTTGAGAAAAGGACCTTGGAAAGAGGGCCTGTACGGTCTGAACAATGCCAGGGAAAACCAGTGGTGAGTGAAAATAGGCCAGCATACTAAGTGCGCCTGGACCAAACCGGGGTCCTCTGGAAGACTAACGCCATTGGACCTGAACCTTGCCAAGGCCTTTTGGATGATTGCAAGGCCGTGAGATTAAATCCTCGCCTCAGACTAAGAAAGAGAGGCCGAGGGGTATCCGCTCTCATAAGTTGTGAATTGTGAGCTATAGCCCCGAATACAGGTACTTGCTGTGTATTAGGAACGAAGAAGAAGAAAACCGGAGTGATCTGATTCACTGTATACTGTGTCCTACCTTGGACATTACATGAGTGGGTTACACCTGCGAGGCCCCAATGATGAGATACAAATCCCCAGGAGGAGAATCGTGTGGGGAGACCAGAGGAATGGTTGGTCAATAGGTAACCAACCCGTATGCCCTAACTGCACGGAAAGAGAAGTGACGGACTGAAGAGGGTCTGCGTCTGTGATGATGGCATCAAGATTGGAACTGGAGAAACTTCCTCGGCATGAAATAACTAGATACGATGATTTAGGGAGTTCACTATAGTGTGATCACCGCTGCGCAGTCCCAAAAGAACGCGTCTTGAGTGTATCCCTGGTGAGCAACCAGGTTAAATGAACTGGGAGATCCACTGCAGTGTGCAAACGCATCTGCACAGACCCTCTAGATAAGGGAGGACAACTTGTCGTCGTGATTGAGAAATGGATATAATCGCTGGTATTACACGGAGTCACCGAAGGGCTAGGTAGAGAGAACAAACTATGGAGCACCCAGGAGTATGTAGACAAAAGTGTCGACATTTATGAAGGCCAGCAATCTTTGTACTTCCATGGATGAAAGAAGTTCAGGGAGGTCGCATAACGTTTCCCTGTTTGGGAACCACAAGAGGACTTGGTGACGATCAGTCAAGATAGACACCCGCTTCAGCTGCGACCTCAATGCCATGAGGAAACGGATGGAAGCCTGAGGATTACTAAGGAAAGGCGTTGTTGCAGCTCTGCATCCAGTTGTGGGAGCTGAGGAAGAGGATCGTCCGAAGTTGCTTGTAAGACGGTCCCCCATTGGAGACGGTACTGTGCACGTGCTGCAACCCAATGTCCTGAAGAGACGGATGGGGAGACTAAGGAGTACCAAATAGTGGTGCCATCCATTGCAAACCAGACACCCAGCTGTGGGAGCTGGAGAGGATGAATATTCAGATCCGCGTGATAAGGAGTCTCAAATCGAAGACGGCAATATAAAAGTGCTACAACCCAAGTGCCCTGAGGAAGGCTAATGGGGAGACTGAGGGTTACGAAATCATAGCGCCATGCACTGCAAACCCAGCTCCTACAGTGAGAACTGGGGAGGATGATTGTCCGGATCCGCATACCAAGCTGTTCTGTATTGTAGAGGAACCAGGGGGACGATTGTCCGGATCTGCGAGCCAAGCAGTCCTGTATTGGAGATCGGAACACTTAGGAACCGTCGCCATAAATGATGTTTCTCAAAACAGGAGGGGGAACGTGGAGGTAACACCCCGCGTTGCCGCCTGTTGGTTTTGGGAGATCGGTACTCACAGGTACCGTCGCCCTCCATCTTTCAGTACTCGTTCCTCTTGTGGCTAGATGGCTTGTGTAGTCTCAATGGCGCTTGAAGCCACTACGGCTGCTCCATCGGTTATCATCTGCATTGTATGCTTAACTGACGGTCTAATGCATCCTCGCGAAGACTCTATCCTGGAGAGGAGGGAAAGTATCAGATGAATGTCTGAATCAACTTTCAAAAACAGTTCTTAGTTGAAGATTGGAATGCTGAGAAACCGTCGTCATAATGATGTCCCTCGGAGCAGGAGGGGGTACGTGGAGGTAACACTCCGCGTTCCCGCCTGTTGTTGGTTTTGGGAGAGCGGTACGCATAGGTACCGTCGCCCTCTATCTCCCGTGGGTGGTGGATGTGGACTCCAGTCGGCACTGGGAGGATATATGCGGTGTGAATGGGACATGTACATCTGAAGGAGCGCCTGGATTGCGTGATGAATCGTTTAACCTTTGTGCGGCCGTTTCCTTTCTGTGAATTAGTCCGTGAGACATAGGACTGTCCATGGATGGAGAAGGTACAAAAAGTGTTTGTTAATGGCCTGAATAGGGTAATAACCCTCGCCAAATGTGCGACATGTCCAGCAGGGTGAGCGTGGAAGATCAGGGCCCCAGTCTAGAGAGTAGATCTGACGGACAATGGCTAAACCAGACAGCTTTCCCCGCAATCTTTGACTTAAAATGCAAATAGAGTCTGTGGAGATTTGGTCGGGAGTCTCAAAACACAGATCTAGCCAGATATCCCTCCAAGGAAAGATTCAGCTAAGGGGTGGCTCCTGCGGAGAACACCATTACCACCATGATAAGTGGCCCTTGTAGTCAATATCCAGCTCCCTTACAAGTTTAGAGATATGACCAGGGAATACCAAGGCCAGGTATCCAACAACAGACAGCTGCCTAATATAGCATCCCGCTACAGGCAACGATGGTATGCACGCCTGAGGAGGTGTGCTGTCTGTTCCATGGTTGTCCACGGTGCAAAACGGACCGGTCTGAGTCGCACGTTGGGGTCTCGTCCCTGTACTGTGTCGTAGTATGGACGCTAACCTGCCCAGGTATGTATGGGGGAGAATGGTAAATCTTGTACTTGGTAAGAGTACGATTGTGGCAGTGAGGGTAGGAACTGCTGAAGTCAGAAAAAATCACATATACTGAAGTTCCTGCAGCGACACCTACAATGAAGTGCCTGCAGTGACACATATAATGAAGCGCCTGCAGTGACACATATAATGAAGCGCCTGCAGTGACACATATAATGAAGCGCCTGCAGTGACACATATAATGAAGCGCCTGCAGTGACACATATAATGAAGCGCCTGCAGTGACACATATAATGAAGCGCCTGCAGTGACACATATAATGAGGCTCCTGCAGTGACACATATAGTGAAACTCCTGCAGTGACACATATCATGAAGTGCCTGCAGTGACACATATATTGAAGCTCCTGCAGTGACACATATATTGAAGGTCCTGCAGTGACATATAATGAAGCTCCTGCAGCGACACTCCATACAGGGAATGAGGGGATGAGCCCAAATGAGAATGCTGATATCCCTTAGACGTGTGGCCCTTGGAGGGGTCTCCGAGCACCAGGCTGAGAATCACCAGCCTGGCAACGTCCTTGGTGCCATAGTGTCCCTGGTGCAGAGCCACAGCTGCGGAAGCAGAAGGGCACTTACCCTGCTTGCCACATTGTTGCACGTCCAGGGTCCGGTTACGTCCGGGTATACAGCGACGCCAGGTCGCCCAAGTCGGTGCCCCTCCGGGGGCCGAGTATACAGCGGCGCCATGTGCATTCCGGGAGGAAGTGGCGACCGCTGACATGGAGGGAAGGGGCGGGCCAGATCACAGGGCTCGCTGTGGATCACGCGATGCGCGAGAAGCGCGAAGAGACAACCGTTCCGCCCCCTTCTGACGCGTCCTGGGCGGGCTCGGCCTGAAATGCGCGTCACGCGAGGGGCGGAGAAAGGCGGGGACTATCGAGGCTAGGCCGAAGCCGGGGCCTGGAGTAATACGCGGCCCCGGCAAAGAGGGGAGGCCGGCGCGGAGGTCCCGACAGACCCGGGGGCAAAGGCAAAAGCCAGAATGCTGCTGCACCGTGGGAGGAATCCCCGGATGCAGGGAGCCATCGGTGTCCGGGTCCTGTCGGGATGGAGGCCGGAGGTATGCGGCCGCTGGAAGGCATGTGGGAAGGGGACAAACAGGGCTCCAATGCCCTGGGTAAATGTGTACCTGAGGTTGGCTCCTCTACCCGGAGTCCCTGAGAGGGGAGACTGGGGAGGGCAATGTCCGTCCTGCGTGTAGGACAAGTGACCGGCCTGCGTGCTGGCATCCAGAAATCGAAAGATAGTATCCTGAAGATGAGACCTCCATCCCTCAACCCAGGGCTCGCTATGAGGCCTGGGGAAGGCTGTTAATAAAGGAGTCTGTCTAAACCTTGGCCCAGGTTCTAAGATGAAGCTGGGAAGGAGATGATTAGGTTCTATAAACTCAGCCCATGTGGGGAGCTGAGAAAGATCCTTCTTTTTCTTATGGAGTTGTAGAAAAAAAGAGGGAGAAAAAGTAAAATCCTAATAAATCTATCTAAAAAAGGGAAAACAATAAAAGAGGTCTGCCTCCTAAGCGACACTAAGCAAAACTGGTGAGGCAGTGTCTGCCCCAGGGTGTATGCTGAGTAGGAGGAGTCACGTTAACTCTTTTGCAGATTTTTACTTAGTGTCGCCTCCTAGTGGACAGCAGCATAACACCCACGGTCTGTGTCCCCCAATGAGGCGAAGGAGAAATATTTTTCTCACTCAGGGATCTTTTCTATTTCTTCACGCCTTTTTTGCTCATGATTATACTGCGCTTCCCATTTCCCCCAGCTCTTAAGAAGGTAGGAGGATTACTTGACAGCCAATTAGGAAGCTTAGTCTGAGTTGTCATCTCCTATTCCCATGGTTAGGGTTATTCCAGTCTGCGCAGGCGCCACTGGGGACTGTGCAGATAGAAACCTTAGTCTGTACAGGAACCGGTTGGGTCAGGTTTGTTTGTTCTGAAATAGACCCTAGTTTCTCATGTGAGTTACTACGAGATCATAACAGAGAGGTGGGGTAAAAGAAGTGAAATGGGGAAGGTTGGTGGCCTAAAACGGAGCATGGTTAAGGATGCCGCATCCTATCTTCTCTCAAAGCATTTGGCAAATTTGATAATATACACTTTGGGGACTATTATCGAGTTAACAGAATTTATTTTTTATTAAAATCTGTTCCCCAAGTATAAGAAAGGTCAAAAATAAGGACACTTCTAAGATATGTTTGTATGGAGAATTCACATATCTTAGATATTCAACAGGGAGATGGCTGCACATACACACTGCACAGTCTATTGGAGTTTGTCAAGCAAGTGTGCTCAGGTCCAAGTATGGTATACATAATGGGGACTAGAAATAAAATAAAAATTAGACACTTGTGATATGTTTATATAATATATATCCTTTTACCCTCTATATTAACCAGGATGATGGCTGCACATACACACTGCACAGTCTATTGGAGTAAAGCAAGCAAGTGTGCTCAGATGGCAAATATGGTATACATGTTGGGGACTAATATCCAGTTAATAGTAATTGAAAGAAATAGACACTTGTGAGATGCTTATGATATATCCATTTACCATCCTTATTAAATCGGGAGATGGCTGCACATACACACTGCACAGTGTATTAGAATTATCCAAGCAAGGGTGCTCAGATGGTAAGTATGGTATTCATGTTGGGGACTAATACCTAGTTAATAGAAATAAAATACAAAATAGACACTTGAGATTTGTTTATATTATATATCCATTTACCCTCTATATTAAGTAAGGAGATGGCTGTACATACACACTGCACAGTCTATTAGGATTACGCAAGCAAGTACGCTCAGACTTTTCCTACACTTCCATAAAATATAGTGTACACATCAGCTTCTCCGCCAAATTCAGTCTCAATGCAGTGGCCACATCATATTACAGATCGGGGAGTCCTGTTTTTATCTTAAGGGCCCAAGAGATGATACTTGTGTCTATCCAACATTAATCCTCGTGGAAATGTCTTAAAGTTCATATTCAGAATACCCCTTTTAAAATGATCCGGGACTCTCGGACTGAGGACCCATGAGCTAGTGTGGAGCAGTGTGTAATGTACTATAGGATTACTTGGGGATCTACTAGCAAATTGGAGCATAGACACACACTGAAACCAAGTTTAAAGTCTATAATTATCTCATGTGGCAGATACGTTAAGTGCAGCAAGAGTAAGTTCATTAAACAGGCGGCTACTGAAAGTCTCAAGAAATAGTTCTCACAGATAATAAACTCCCATCAGCCTGGGAATGAGAATCCACAGAAAAACAAGTCCGAACACTATTTAGTGAAGTTTTACAAGAGTCCCAATGTCCAGAGAACTTCACACAAACAATAGTTTAGTAAGTGCTGGCAAGGCACACGAGGCTTACATGACACGGGCCAGTTGAAGACAGCAGCAGAGTTGGAGGCTGGGGGGGGGGGGGGCAAAGCAGACAGCTGGAAGCAAGAAAGTAGCAGGAGAGTGGTGAGATGTACTGGAGTCCAGAGGTAATTGCTGGAGAAGCTGGAGCAGATCAACAGGAGGTGGAGCAGACCGATTCAGCGCAGGAATTCAGGGATTCAAACTGAATACTTGAGCATAGCTAAACGCTAGACTGAGGTTTATGAAGGCAGAGGATAGGATCACATGATCAAGAGGGAAGCAGCCGACACCATCTTGAAAAGGGGCAAAACCCATATAATGCGATCCAAAGTTCTAAGACAGTAGTTCTAAGCATTGGACTTAAAAATCACCTTCTATTGATTTGGAGTACTGGTACAAAACAATTAAGAAAGGTGCATTCAGCCGAAAAATACTCCAAAACTCCGTACTGCACCCACGTCTCCATAAATAGACGATCAGGGGAACTGAGGCCATCCTATAAAATATGCAGCGAGCATTAATATTCAGTTTGGAGCTAATGATTCTAAGGTTCTCTTTGACTCTCATTCATCATCTTTGCTGAACGATCGCACTAATTGATTGAGGAAGAATGTACGTACTGCCGCTGTCGGACTTTCCGTGAAGGCCCCTGAGCAGCGGGTGTGTTTTTTGAGTAACCTTTTATATTGCTCATGTGGTGATGTCGAAAGGAGTCCAGAATTGAACTGACCCCATGTATAACTGGGACCAAACATGACATTCTATACTAAGGAGCCAATGGCACCCTAATGGTTTTCGGTCACCCCGGAGCCCTACCAAGTTTACTATGTCTTGACTTTTGGATGGAAAATCTAATTCCAATGCTAAAAAGTGTTTAATTTAGGGTTCATTGTATGTACTTTGATTTCTCGCTGCACCTTTGTTTACTTTTACGTGTGTTAATACAAGATTTTTCGAAAGTTAAACTTGTCATTGTCTCACGCCAAAAGATTCCTGAGTTTCCCATTATAGTTATACATTCCATGTGTCCTGGCTCTGTCCATCATCAAAACCTGGTCTCATATTCGACTCAATATACAAGTGGTAACACTGTCCTCTTCCAGTGAATGTATAGTGGCCAATCTGCAGACTTATTCATCTGAACCATTGGTTTGGGTCTGGATCTTGGTGTCCAGTTGCTGTCACGATGGTCTCTCTACTTCGGAGACTTGTGACTGGTTTGGGAACCTTGTCTCAATCCTTTATTGAGACTTCATTTTAAATGTTTTTTCCTTTAGGTAGTTCAGGAGTTAATGTCGGTTTTTGTTGCAAGCAGACTACTTAGTTTTCTTCCCAGGTGTGGCTACTTTGTAATTACTCCCATCCCCTTTATATAGTCACATGGTTCCAAACCCATTCCTGGTCAAACTTCCTGAGGTGAAGGAGGTTCTCTGGAGAGCTGTTTACTGCTAAGGTGTTTGCTGCCTAGGAGTGTGGCAGCAGGTATGTGCATTGCCTGTGTTGTTTCCCTGTCTGTCTCCCCTTCCCTTTTGTTGTTATTGCAGTGGTTGGGACTTGTGCTCCAGCCAACCATTCCCTATTGAGAGCTAACATCAGGGCCCCGAGGGACTAGATATCTGCTCGGCGATGGGATGAAAGAACCCAGGGCGTAGTCGTAGGAGAGTGCAGGAGGTCACCTCTTCCTTGTTCCCTATGACCAGGACCCTCTGCTGTATTTATCCCACCTGGTATCTCCCCATCTGTTGTTTTGTGGGTAGTGCGCCAGACGTTGTTAGTCCATGCACCACGGTCACGCACGGTAGCTGAACAACTCCTTAGTCCAGCGTCACAGTTGCAAGTCCTTGACTAAACTAAGGGATTGGGATCTAGTGCTTTAGAAAAGTGTATTTGCAATTATTTCGTTTTTTCTTTCTAGTATTAATTAGTTTTTATTTTCCCAAAACTTTATAGTGGTATACATATCTAACACTTGTGTTCTTCTCCTACAGGCATCGGCAAGAACGTCATCTGCGACAGAACAGCGACCCCGCTCGACGCGTTCCGTATGATGTCGGCTGCCCACTATTATCCCAAGCTGATGAGCATCATGGGAAACGTTTTACGATTTCTTCCCGCCTTTGTGAAGATGAAGCAGCTGATACAAGAAGGATATGTGGGGGAACTTCAAGTGTGTGAGGTCCAGGTCCACGGTGGAAGTCTACTGGGCAAGAAGTACAACTGGAGCTGTGACGACCTGATGGGCGGCGGCGGGTTACATTCTGTCGGCAGCTACATCATCGACCTCTTGACTTTCATAACCAACCAGAAAGCGGTGAAGGTCCACGGACTCCTGAAAACGTTCGTCAAGCAGACGGACCACATAAAGGGAATCCGGCAGATCACCAGCGACGACTTCTGCACGTTCCAGATGGTCCTCGAAGGCGGAGTGTGCTGTACGGTGACCCTCAACTTTAACGTCCCCGGAGAGTTCAAACAACACGTAACAGTGGTGGGATCATCGGGTAGACTCATTGTCATGGGGACGGACCTCTACGGACAGAGTAACAGCTCCTCCGAGCGAGAATTACTCTTAAAAGACTCCACAGCCCGTCAGTAACTCCCTCTTGCCTGAAAAGGCTTTTAGCGACATCCCTTCCCCGTACCTTAGAGGGACTATCAAAATGGTACAGGCGGTGCGGCAGGCGTTCGAAGACCAAGAAGACAGGAGAACGTGGGACGGCAGGCCGTTGACCATGGCGGCCACCTTCGACGACTGCCTTTACGCTCTTTGTGTGGTGGACGCCATCAAAAAATCCAACCTGACGTGTGAATGGCAGAACATAGTAATAATGACGGAGGAGCCTGAACTAAGCCCGGCCTACTTAATAAGCGAGGCGATGCGCAGGAGCCGCATGTCCTTGTACTGCTAGATGGGGGAATGTTAGCATTTGTATATATATATATATATGCTGCTTTAAAGGGCATTTCTGTACCGAGGTAGTTGGTGCAGGTCTATGGTATAACTTATGCATCTTTCTATTACTGTTGTCAGAGAGGAGTCGAATGTTCTCTTTCCTCAGCAGAAAAACTGTGAACAATTTTCCGAATGTATTTAAGTGTGGGATAAATAATCATTAAGACGTGACCTCCTCGGCCTTTGGGTTCTAGAAATGTCGTCCTCATTTTCATGGCGATTGTGAATGTGAATGCCAGCTCCATACTAAACGCTCAACGTCGTCGTCTGTGTCCTGTATACGAGGTGTCTTGGCTATGGCTCGGTTTTCTAAGCACATTGCATACAGCTCTCACTTGAATTACTGTTTGCCTGTAAGTAGTCTACTGATTAGAACGTGTACGGCCATCGCAACCGTGCTGTCACATTGTACTGTATTCTAGTTTACGTTGTGTATTATTAAAGGCTGTGGACACCTTTGACATGGAAGAAATGGTTTGTGTGTGAGTTGTTAATGTGAGTTGCACTTAGTTTCAGACTCATCTACATTCCTCCATTCAGTCTCTTTACACCTTAAAAGTCAGTTTACATCTTGGTCCTGGTTATGGATTTTCCTCCTGAGGTTGTGTACATGTTACATGTCTTCATTAGCTCTCAAGTATAAGCACAGCTTCATTCCTGGACTAATTTTCCCCTTCCTCTCATGTATCAGCACAGCTTTATTCCTGGGCTAATTTTTGCCTTCCTCTCATGTATCAGCACAGCTTCATTCCTGGGCTAATTTTCCCCTTCCTCTCATGTATCACCACAGCTTCATTCCTTGACTAATTTTCCCCAAGCTCTCAAATATATCGGGACAACTTTGTTCCTGGGCTAATATTCCCCTAGCTCTCATGTATCATTCATTCCTGAACTAATTTTCCACTAACTCTCATATATCAGCACACTGTCATTCGTGGACTAATTTTCCCCTTCCTCTCATGTATCGGCACAGCTTCATTCCTGGACTAATTTTCCCCTTCCTCTCATGTATCACCACAGCTTCATTCCTGGACTAATTTTCCCCTTCCTTTCATGTATCAGCACAGCTTCATTCCTGGACTAATTTTCCCCTAGCTCTCATGTATCAGCACAGCTTCATTCCTGGGCTAATTTTCCCCTTCCTCTCATGTATCACCACAACTTCATTCCTGGACTAATTTTCCCCTGGCTCACGTGTATCAGCACAGCTTCATTCCTAGATTAATGTTCAACATGTATCAGCACAGCTTAATTCCTGGACTTATTGTCCCATTCCTTTCATGTATCAGCACAGCTTCGTTCCTGGACTAATTTTCCACTAGCTCTTATGTATCAGTACAGCTTCGTTCCTGGACTAATTTTCCACTAGCTCTTATGTATCAGCACAGCTTCGTTCCTGGACTAATTTTCCACTAGCTCGTATGTATCAGCACAGCTTCGTTCCTGGACTAATTTTCCACTAGCTCGTATGTATCAGCACAGCTTCGTTCCTGGACTAATTTTCCACTAGCTCTTATGTATCAGTACAGCTTCGTTCCTGGACTAATTTTCCACTAGCTCTTATGTATCAGCACAGCTTCGTTCCTGGACTAATTTTCCACTAGCTCTTATGTATCAGTACAGCTTCGTTCCTGGACTAATTTTCCACTAGCTCTTATGTATCAGCACAGCTTCGTTCCTGGACTAATTTTCCACTAGCTCTTATGTATCAGCACAGCTTCATTACTACACTAATTTTCCCCTTCCTCTCATGGTGACCAGAAAAATGCCCACAGGAAAAATGCCCACAGGAAAATTGCCCACATGAAAAATGCCCACACGGAAAATTGCCCACATGGAAAATTGCCCACACGGAAAATTGCCCACACGGAAAATTGCCCACATGGAAAATTGCCCACATGGAAAATTGCCCACATGGAAAATTGCCCACACGGAAAATTGCCCACACGGAAAATTGCCCACATGGAAAATTGCCCACATGGAAATTTGCCCACACAGAAATTTGCCCACACGGAAAATTGCCCACACAGAAAATTGCAAATTGCAGTATCACAAAGTTTCAGATCTCTGATATTTGAGGTGCAAAGTGAGGATGTTCACCCGATATGTGAAAAATGCCCACAGACATGAATGCCAACAGGAAAACAGGGTTATATGCTCTGCAAGACGAGGAATGGTATAAAGGTGTAAGTGAGATGCTTTGCAGGACTGCAGATGGTATAGAGGTGCAGGTGAGATGCTCTGCAAGATGGGGATAGTATAGATGTGTAGGTGAGATGCTCTGCAAGACGAGGAATGGTATAGAGGTGTAAGTGAGATGCTTTGCAGGACTGCGGATGGTATAGAGGTGTAGGTGAGATGCTCTGCAAGATGGGGATGGTATAGATGTGTAGGTGAGATGCTCTGCAAGATGGGGATGGTATAGAGGTGTAGGTGAGATGCTCTGCAGAACTGTGGGATAGTATAGAGGTGTAGGTGAGATGCTCTGCAGAACTGTGGGATAGTATAGAGGTGTAGATGAGATGCTCTGCAAGATGGGGGATGGTATAGAGGTGTAGGTGAGATGCTCTGCAGAACTGGGGGATTGTATAGAGGTGTAAGTGAGATGCTCTGCAAGATGGGGAATGGTATAGAGGTGTAGGTGAGATGCTCTGCAGAACTGGGGGATAGTATAGAGAAGTAGGTGAGATGCTCTGCAGAAAAGGGAACAGTATAGGTGTAGGTGACAGGGCAGGGGGATAGTATAGAGGTGTAAGTGAGATGCTCTGCAAGATGGGGAATGGTATAGAGGTGTAGGTGAGATGCTCTGCAGAACTGGAGGATAGTATAGAGAAGTAGGTGAGATGCTCTGCAGAAAAGGGAGCAGTATAGGTGTAGGTGCAGGGCAGGGGGATAGTATAGAGGTGTAGGAGAGATGCTCTGCAGAACAGGTAACAGTATAGGTGTAGGTGAGATGCTCTGCAGGGCAGTGGGATAGCATAGAGGTATAGGTGAGATGTCATGCAATACAAGGGAATAGTATAGAGGTATAGGTGAGATGCTCTGCAGGGCAGGGGGATAATATAGAGGTGTAGGTGAGATGCTCTGCAGGGCAGGGGGATAGTATAGAGGTATAGGTCACATGGATGTCACACTGATGGTAGCTGATAAAAAAAATGCATAATTGCATCACACTCGTACCACAGTCGCATGACCATACAGAAAGCACTCACGCGACTGTCAATCATCAAAATCCCTCTGATAATGCAAACCTTAAGGCGGCGTTACACACAGCGATATTGCTAACGATATCTCTGCAATGTCACAGGTTTTGTGACGTTGCAGCGACCTCACTAGCGAAGTCGCTGCGAGTGACATGCCGCAGCAATCAACGATGAGCTCGCTGATTGCTAGTCGCTGCGGAATGGCCGGGACCATTTTCCCATCGTTGGTCTTTCGCTGTCCAGCATCCATCGGCATGTGTGACAGGGGAATGACTAGCAATCCCCATTCTGCGCCCGAGACGTTGAGCGATCCCAGTGAGCGTCAGGGGACGCAGCATCGCTATGTGGATCACCCAGTGTGACTGCAGACCAGCGATCACATAGCCATGTTCCAGCGATCCCGGTCAGGTCAGATTGCTGGTGGGATCATTGAAACATCGCTATGTGTAACGGGACCTTTAGTGTGCCTGTACCCTATAGGTGAGATGTTCTGCAGGCAGAAGAATGGTATAGAGTTATAGGTGAGATGCTGTGCAGTAAAGAAGAATGTCGGGGGAAATTGCCCACATAGAATTGCCCACTAAGATGATAATGTATTAGACCTGCAGTCCCATGTAACTCCACAGATAATCCAGTGATACTCCTGTGAGTACAGATAACAGTGATGGCTCCTCTGAATCTGCTGCTGGTTTGGTTCTGCTGTTTTGGGCTGGTGGGAGGGAGGAGTAAGGCAGAATCACTGAGAGATGAGAGCAGACTGGATCTATCTATTGCAGATAATGACTGACTGCTACAAACCACAGATCTGCAGCATTTCTGCACTAGGTCAACTGTAATTCACAAGATGATCACAGATCATGTGAATCCTCTCATCTTGCACCTCAGAGATCTGAAACTTTGTGATACTGCAAATGGCAGTTTTCTGTGTGGGCAATTTTCCTGTGGGCAATTTTCCATGTGGGCAATTTTCCATGTGGGCAATTTTCCGTGTGGGCAATTTTCCATGTGGGCAATTTTCCGTGTGGGCAATTTTCCGTGTGGGCAATTTTCCTGTGGGCAATTTTCCTGTGGGCAATTTTCAGGGAACCTCCTCTCATGTCTCAGCACAGCTTCATTCCTGGGCTAATTTTCCACTAGCTCTTATGTATCAGCACAGCTTCATTACTACACTAATTTTCCCCTTCCTCTCATGTATCAGCACAGCTAAATTCCTGGACTAATTATCCCCTTGCTCTCATGTATCAGCACAGCTTCATTCCTGGACTAATTTTCTCTCTATATATAGTACGATACTGCCTGTGTGATCTGCCCTCCCTGAGTACTCGGATGTTTTTTCCATTGTTTCAGTTGTCCATAATCTCATGTGTCGTGTACAATCTCCTTGCTGCTATCACTCAGGCTTGACAAACACATATTTGACTGACAGCTATCTCTCCTTTCATCTTGACCAGTTGTACATGTGTTCTGTATAGAGAGAGGGGAATAAGCTGCTGCCAAATATCTCCGGCCTCTTGGTCGGGCAGTTCAATTTCCATCATCTGGGAGAGACTCAGAGAATCTGCCTTAGTCGGGCATCATGTCAAGATTATGGCGTTCAACAACATTAATCTAATATTTACAACTAACTTAGCACTGTGAGGCTGAAAGCAGGGAGAGTATCCATAGCCAGGAGCAGAGTGTGTCCAGGAATCAGCAGGATAACCGACGAGGAGAAGACGTTCCACAGTCTCCACAACAGAAGAATGGTGAGAGTCTATGGCCGGCCACACACATTAGTCTGCTGTTTCTCTGAGAGGTTATCTGTCCTGCCCCCATGGCCAAATGTGTATTTGTTCTGTATGAAGAGAATAAGGTTCTGCCTGTAATGTCTTATTTTCTGTGAAAACATAAAGACATGTTAAAGGCCAACTGCCTGATCCCTCTCTTCTCCAACATCTTAGGAGAATGTCCAAATGCCCTTAGTTGGTTGTTTTCTTGATATTGGCAAATTCGACACACATTAGTATGATCTAGGTTAAAGGAAACCAACCAGCATGATTTTAAGGTATAAGGTAAAAGAGACGCCATACAGGCGCCAGGGTGGTGACATGAACCTTCAGTCTTCTGATTAGACGTGTGATTGCAGAGATAACCATTTCAAAGTTAAGGAAATGAGTGCAGCGGTGATTGACGTGTGCAGCACAGGCGGGGGACAATGTGGATCGGGTCCTCCGCATAGATGACACCTTGCATCCTCCCTTCTTCGTTCTTCGTTATTTAAATCTTGCGCCGCGCTGCCATTACTGCACCTGGCGACGCATGCGCACTGCAATAGAAATTGTGATGTCATTAGTCAGCGCATGCATGCAGCACAATCTCTGGTGCCATTTTACTGGGACACTGTGAGTAAGAATGTGAGGGGCATCGGCCATGCGCAGTGTAAAGAGAGTTCAATCTGCGCATGCGTCGATGCTGCTTGTATTCATCTTCAGTAATATGGCATGCACATGCACCGACTGGTGCCATTTTACTGGGAACACTGAGTATGAATATGAGCGGCATCGGCGCATGCGCAGTTTAAAAAGTCCAAACTGCGCATGCTGCTTGTATTCATCTTCAGCAATATGGCATGCGCCGACTCACATCACCATTTCTATGGCAGTGCGTGCGTGTCGCCAGGAGCTGCAGTGGCGGCGCGAGATTTAAATAAAGAAAGGAGGGGGCACATCAGGAGGAGGCAAGAGTCATAATGTATGTGGAAGACCGACCCGCAATGTCCGGCCGCCGCTGCGCACATCAATCTCCACTAAACACATTTCCTTAACTTTGAAATGGTTATCTCTGCAATCATACATCTAATCAGAAGACTGAAGGTTCATGTCACCACCCTGGCGCCTGTATGGTGCTGCTTTTACCTTATACCTTAAAATCATGGTGGTTGTTTCCGATTAATACTGAGAGAAGGAAAGAAGTTGCCACAATGAAGAGCCGTGAGCTGTCATCTATGTAGGAGGATAACCGGCAGGTGAAGGAGCTACTCAGACTATACAGCACAAAAATATTAGGACATTTTTAATGGTTATTTAGAAAGTTGTCAATTACTTGTTTAAGATATAAATGAACAATAAAAAGAACTTTTCAAAGGTGTCCATAGCCTTTATGGGATCTTATCACTTTCCAGTAAGGTCATCACACGTTTGTGGCCTTCACAACTTGCTGTTTAAGCTTCGTCCATGCCGAGATCGATTTTATCAATACTATTATGTTGAGGAATGTGATCTACAATTAGGTTTTCTCTAGTTCCTTACGTATAAAGAACACCCCTATTGCTTGTCTTATTTATTATTATTTATCGGCCTTCGACTCGATCTCGAGCCATGGCGACTTGATAGATAGACGATCTGTAGGAAGCTTAATCTTTCGAGAGCCTAGATTGCTTCATCAGGGTCTTCTCTGAGGTTAGATAGGTCCACCAGGGTCTACTCCAAGCCTACATAGGTCCAATAGGGTCTACTCCAAGGCTTGATAGGTCCAACAGGGTCTACTCCAAGCCTAGATAGCTCCACCAGGGTCTACTCCAAGCCTAGATAGCTCCAACAGGGTCTACTCCAAGCCTAGATAGCTCCAACAGGGTCTACTCCAAGCCTAGATAGGTCCAACAGGGTCTACTCCAAGGCTTGATAGGTCCAACAGGGTCTTCCCCAAGCCTAGATAGCTCCACCAGGGTCTACTCCAAGCCTAGATAGCTCCAACAGGGTCTACTCCAAGCCAGATAGCTCCAACAGGGTCTACTCCAAGCCTAGATAGGTCCAACAGGGTCTACTCCAGGCTTGATAGGTCCAACAGGGTCTACTCCAAGCCTAGATAGCTCCACCAGGGTCTACTCCAAGCCTAGATAGCTCCAACAGGGTCTACTCCAAGCCTAGATAGCTCCAACAGGGTCTACTCCAAGCCTAGATAGGTCCAACAGGGTCTACTCCAAGGCTTGATAGGGCCAACAGGGTCTACTCCAAGCCTAGATAGCTCCACCAGGGTCTACTCCAAGCCTAGATAGCTCCAACAGGGTCTACTCCAAGCCTAGATAGCTCCACCAGGGCGTACTCCAAGCCTAGACAGGTCCAACAGGGTCTACTCCAAGGCTTGATAGGTCCAACAGGGTCTACTCCAAGCCTAGATAGGTCAACCAGGGTCTTTTCTAAACCAAGATAGGTCTGCCTGGGTCTTCTCCAAGCCTAGATAGGTCAACCAGGATTCTCCAAGCCTAGATAGGTCTACCATTGTCTTCTCCAAGCCTAGATAGATCCACCAGGGTCTTCTCCAAGCCTAGATAGGTCCGCCAGAGTCTCCTCCAAGCCTAGATAGGTCCGCCAGAGTCTTTGCCATTATCTTCACAAAGCTTTCACTGATCTCGGGGAGACCAATCGAGGAAAACACTGCGGGCAGCTGGCCAAAGCTCTCAAACACAGTGAAACCCATGGTGCATTGCCCCCTGGGAATTTAAATATGCCAATGGAGTCCGTGGAGCCTCGTTTAAGAGTCTCAAACACAGGACTAGCCAGATATCCCTCCAGGGAAGGTACCCCCAGGGCTAGGTCCTTCCCTGGAGGGATATCTGGCTAGTCCCGTGTTTGAGACTCTTAAACGAGGCTCCACAGACTCCATTTGCATATTTGCCATTATCTTGATAGTTCAGGTATATTGCACTGAAAAGAAAATGTGCGCATAATAGTGTTTATCCATAAGACTAGAGGGTTAAGCAAAATAGTGAAGCCGCTCACCTGTTCAGGTTGTGAGATGTCACAACTCCCTTTATCACCTGTGACAGCTATAGATGTCAGGCTTTTTCAGTCTGCTTCAGTCCTCCCGTGTGTTGAAATATAGGATTGTGTGTAGGAGAAGAGGGTTAATGATCGCGCTCCTGCTCCAAAAAATCCATTTGATTCAAGATTGTTAGATTCAGATGTTGGTTTTTATTTACGCGTTTCGGGGTTAATGCCCCTTCCTCAGAAACAGCACACAAAGAGATGTACATCTTAGTCCCGTACCGGTCAGGTATATATAGACCAGGACTTGTTGAGCATCTCTTCGCCTTGTACCTTCTACTGTTCGCACCATAATGTCCTTCTCTAGTGATTTCTCTCTTCATATGATGTGTAGACAAGTCGTAGCTCGGTGATCCTCCTTCCAGTGACATGTCTGGCTTGATTTGACTGTGAATAATCATTTTGTGATCACTGTTTTAAGTGGTTTTCCATATGTGAGAAAGACTAGGTCAGTTTATATCCAAAAACCCTATTGCTGGTCCAATATTCTACCTAAATCTTTGTTGTATATTTTATTCCTTGCATTGTGTAACCTACTACTACTATAGTTGGTGTGGATCAGCCTCGGGCATATGCATGTGAGTTACGTGTTCAGCTTTAGTCATGGAGGCCCTCATGTAGTGACTTGTCTTAGACCCTGTGATAGAAGCATTAGGATAGATACCTCGCTCATATTTAGAATAGGATACATCATCAAAATCTAAATAAAGTTTGTATTAATTTACACTGTGCGTAAACATGTTGGAAATTCTTTTTTACTCCAGGTATTTATGTAACGTAAGGGAAATTTTCAAAAACCTTCCAGAAGACGTCCCCAATAGGCTGTTTCTAAACCTGAAATATGCTGGTTGTCAGGGAGATCCATCCTCAGCTCCACACACTGAATACGGCCATATAAGGGTGTAGAGGCGGAGTCTATACAGCGTTCACAGCTGATCAGTGTTACCTCAGGCAGGGACAGTGCTGAGCTCAGGCAAAATGAAAATGCTCTTACCCCCAGCACGACCTATAACGATAGTTTGTGAAAGGTAATGCAGGCTAATTTATTAGATCCCAGACCAGACCCTTACATTTTTAGACATCAGACCTCTAAAATATTATCTTTAGACTCCAAATCACTAAATTATCAATCACACCCTAGAAGAGTCCACTAAATTATCAAACCGACCAGACCCCTATATGATCAGGCACCAAGCCCATGTACCCCAGGTCCCAGATTCATACATTTTGAGTCCCCAGACACTTAATTTCAGACACTAAACCAGTCCAAGGACAAGACCCCTAAATAATCAGATCCATAACTAAAATAATTAAACACAATGCCACATCCCCAAATTAGCAGATCCCAGACCAGACCCTCACATGTCAGACTCCAAATACAGAAATGTAAGGACATTCGCCCATAAATTATCAGGTCACAATTTTAAAACCAAAGAGACACCATAAATTCTCCCGACACCAAATACAAGAATCCTAAATTACCAGACCCCCAAACCTCAACATTTCTACACTTCTGTCCAGTCACCTAAATTCTTCAGATGCCAGAACACTAAATGATCAGACCCCCAGCCATACATACCACTGTATTCTCATACCCCAAACCAGACCCCCAAATCAGACTCATAAATTATCAACTATTAGACCAATCCGTTAGTTGTCAGACCAGATGAACAAAAAAAAAACAGACCCTATATTATCTGGCACAAAACCCATATACAGTACAGTATATTAGGACAAGAGGAGCCTAATTTATCAGTTCCCAGATCCAAACTTTTTTAGGTTCCCAGACCCTAAATTCTTCAGACACCGAACCACGAAACTATCAGGCCCTGGACAAGACCCCTAAATTATCAGATGGCAGCAGGGCTGTGAAGTCAGTAAGCCAAACATCCAACTCCGATTCTTCAATTTCCCTGAATCCGACTAGAACTTCCCCAAAATTGACACCAACTCCGACTCCACAACCATAGCTGTGAAGTCAGTAAGCCAAACATCCAACTCCGTCTCCAATTCCTCAATTTTCCTGAATCCGACCTAAAATGGACACCGACTCCATGATTCCGACTCCACAGCCCTGGATGGCGGGCAACCAACATAACTAGACGTTAGACCAAATCCCCAAATTAACAGATCCCAGTCCAGACCCCCTACATTATCAGACACTGGATGTATACATTTAAGGACTCTTTGCCCATAAATTATCAGGTCACACATTTTAAGGTCAGATACACTGGACTCCTAATTTATCAGACATCAAACCTCAACATTTTTAGACTTTTGAATAGTTCCTTAAATTCTTCAGAATGCCAACCACTAAATGATCAGACCCCAAACCATACATACCCCATATACCAAACCAGACCTCATAATGATCACACCCAAATCAGACTCCTAAATGATCAACTTCTAGACCAGATCCTTAGCTATTGGCAGGGTTATGGAGTCAGTAAGCCAAACTTCCAACTCCTCAATTTTCCTGAATCCAACTCTGACTCCAACCAAAATAGACTCCAACTCCACGACTCCGCTCGTAACCATGGCTGTGAAGTCAGTAAGCCAAATATCCGACTGTGACTCTGAGTCCAACTCCTTAATTTCCCTGAATCCGACTTCACCCAAAATGGACACCGACTCCGACACCACATCTCTGGCTATCCGGCCACGGACTAGATGTACAAACAAAAATCATACCCCCTCCCCCACCAAAATTTAGTCCAATTCTCTAGGATTTTGTCAGTCTTTTGACTTCCAGACAGCACCTTACTGAAACGTTCTGACATTGGCCCTCGTATATTGGACATTGTGTGTGGACCTGGACAATTTATATCAATATATATTTTAGAAATGTATACATTTTTTAAATACGCCCCCAGCCCTTAAATGCTGCGTCCACTTTTATTACCAACTTTATGATTCTATTCCATGTAGAATTCAAAGAAAGAACCTTGCCAGTATCTTTAAAAAAAAAAAATTATCAAAACATCTGCGTCTCCATGGTAACAGACCACAAGAAAACCTTGTAGTCAGGCTTCTTTCTGACCAAACAGATGGTTTACTGGACACATAGAAATATATGTGACTTTAGGGTCAGACTACACAGAATTTCAGCTACAAAACTATAAACAAGGATGTTACCAAGATGATCCCTGAACTCAGACAAGCCGGGGGGGGGTCATAGTTCTTCTGAACTCTTATTTTATTTATGTGACGAGTTACTAAGTGAATGGTCATTTGTGATGGCAATCAAGCCTTCCGAAATGATATTTGCACCAGTTATCTACCAAATAAAATGTTCTTCTGGTTGCAAAGTATCACCGCCATGTTTGGTAAGGGATCGGCGTCCTCACCGGTCGGATATTTTCTATCATTTATGGCTTCCTGTGAGCGTTCGATGCCACATGTGCGGTTAATAATTCATGGAATGGACACAATAAATTCTGTTCTTATCTGGTGTTGAAGTCCAAGGATCCCAGAAGTCTCTCTTCTTCAATATTACGTTGTACCAAGGGGACTCCATTAGTTTTAGTGAAGGTCCGCTAACCCGGGACTGCCGGCAGGAGAAGGTCCAAAGCGGAAAACCTGCAGTAACAATGTCTTCTCAACATTTCTTAATTGGGGCCCCACGTCAGACCCTCACAATTACTCGCGATATACCATAAGTTAATTCAGACCAAACCAAAATTAATTAATGAAACTCATTAGGATACAAACACAGATTCCTAAACTTAGGCTGGATTCACACTACTGTTTTATGCTGGTTTTGTTAATCTGGGTGAATCTGGCTTCTGGGTTTCTCCCCCATTGAATTTCAATGGGGACTTAGGTTCATGTGGCGGCATGCGGTTGCATACTCTACTGTGCCCTCCACAAAATAATTTAAAGCCGGCCTTAGGCCGGAGGAGAGGGTGCAGGCCCCGCCCACTCAAGGTGCAGGCCCCGCCCTCTCCACAACCAACGACCCAGCGGGAAAGTTCCCGGTAGTCCCGCCTATCAGTCCGGGCCTGTTGCATACGGTTCCAGCCGGATCTGGCTGAGAACGGTTTTTTAGCATAAACCAAAAACGCAGTTTGGAAGGTTTTTTGTGGTTTTTTTTTTAAAACATAAACAACCGGATCCAGGGCAATGTGGCCTAAAATAAAATTATTCTCTATGGAACCCGGATCCGGCAGAAGTCGGATCCGGCAGAAGTCGGATCCGGGTTTTTTCACAGAGCATGCCCAGAAGCCAGTTTTATATGACACACCCACTAGGGGTGTGTCATTTTTCACCGAATCCGTCAAAAAAAGTACAAAACGTGATGCAACTGGATGCTACCGCTGGATCAATAATAATACCGGGGTGGGAGTATCCAGTTGCATCAAGTTTTACAAATGTGGGGGGGATGCAGGTTCTCACCATATCCCCTCTGGCTTCAAAAACCAGTAGTGTGAAACCTGCCTAAATTCAGATTAGACCCCTAAGAAAAAAGAAACCATACCCCTGAATCTAATTCAGACGTCAGAATTCTGTTACCCAACCTTTGAAATTCACCCCAGACCATGCTGACAAAATCAATCTGTCCACACACCAGACCCAAAATTCATTTAGACACCAGATCAGACCCCTAAAATTGATTCTTACCTTCAGGGCTGTGGAGTCGGAGTCATGGAGTCTGTGCCAATTTGGGTGGAAAAGGAGTCGGATTCAGGAAAATTGAGGAGTTGAATATGTGGCTTATTGACTTCACAGCCCTGATTAGGGAGTCGGAGTCTATTTTGCTGGAGTTTGAGTCGGATTCAGGGAGATTGAAGAGTGGATGTTTATCTTACCGACTCCGCAGCTCTACTTACCAGAAACCCCAAATAAATCTCCAGACCAGACTCCTACAATTACGGTAAGTCAGACCTTGGACCCGACCTCTAAAACTAATTCAGACCCCAGACAAGACCCCTAACTTTAATCAGACCATAGACCTAAGTTTAATTCAGAACTCAGATTGGACACCTAGAATTCAGACCCTAAAATAGCTCAAACCCCAGATCAGACCTGTAAAATTAATTAGGAGCCGTAAAATGAATCAAACCTTAGAAACAGGACTGCGGAGATCGAGTCAGATTTTGGTGGAGTTTGAGTCGGATTCAGGGAACATGTGTCAGATGTTTGGCTTCCTGACTTCACAGCCATAGTTGTGGAGTCGATGTCTGTGTCCATTTTGGGTGGAGTCGGACTCAAGGAAATTGATTCGGAGTAAGATGTTTGGCTTACCAACTCCACAGCCCTGCTAGAACAGGAGACCCAACCTGTATCTCGGGAGCCACATGTGGTGCTCGGCCCCATGATGGTGTGCGACTGTCTTCCGGCTTGGTGCATTAGCATCGGGTCAATCAAACATTTATAAAGTGCAGGTCTCCAGATGGTGACTTGTGAGAAGCCCCTCGGCCCTGGTATTCTGCCTCAGCTTTGGCTGTCATTGTACTGTAATAAAGGTTCCTAATGTCACTTCTGTGACGGAAGCTGAATGCGGCTCGCGACTCACGGAGATCAATGTGACTCCCAAGGTCAGAAAGGATAGAATCTTCTAAATAAGCTGTCAGGAAAGCCTGCTATGATCTCTGTCATGCTGTAGGAGCTGTCTAATTATCATGAGGAACTGTGATAGGTGTTTCTGTCTCTCCCTCGGGAAAATTTGTCTGGTACAATCCATGACGTTTTATCATAAAGGATGGTGTGACATATAGATATCCATAGACACTCGGCTGTGACTCTTCTGATATACTGCTCAATAGTATGGCTGTGGAATCAGTAAGCCAAACATCCGACTCCTCAATTTCCTGAATCCGACTCCACCAAAATGTACATCAATTCTAGCTCTACGACTCTGACTCCACAATCAGGGCTGTGAAGTCAGGAAGCCAAACATCCGACTCTTTCCCTGAACCGACTCCAACTCCACCAAAATTGACACCCACTCCACAGCCCTGCTCAATAGTCTGTTAAGGCAGTGGATGTCCAAGCAAAATTGAGACTGACAACGCTCTTTCTCTTTTTAATAACTTTTGATCAGATTTTTACCCTACCAATTTGAGCACAGTATCAGATGGACACACTGAGCCAGCAACATATGGCAGAAAGACTAAATAAGATGACAGGAAAGCCTGGCTATGATCTCTGTCATGTTGTAGGAGCTGTCTAATTATCATGAGGAACTGTGATATGGTCTGCTAAGTCAATTGGTGCCTGATCAACAATAAGACTGGTGAGGCTCTTCCCTGCTCTCACTTTCACACCTGGTTTGACTTCTGACTAACCTGGATCCTGACCCTGTTCCTGGAGATTATGTCTACTTTAACCCTTGAACTGTTTGCCTGACGCCTTTCATTCTACTCCTGGTTCTGATCCCTTTGCTTCGTTTTTGACAAGGCTCATCATATCCTAAAGGTTTTTCTATTGATGACTTTGTTGAGTTTGCTTTAACTACATCTATACTATTACAACCATCAATAGCTCTGGGGGCTGGATTGGTGGCTGTTAATACCTAGAAAGTGTTAACAAACCCTTGACAAGCCTGATAATCTCGTTTTATAGGTCTGTGGTATGGTGCCCTATAGGAAATGTGTCTCATTGGGCTCAAACAATGGTAAAGAAAGGGCAGAAGTCTTCAAGCAACAACACAAAAGTCCTCGATAAGAAGAGTTGATCCAGTTGACTTTGACAAATTGCCCTCGTAAAAAAAGCAAATCTCTTACCTCGTTGGCTAACAATGAGGGACGTCCTGGTGGCCACATTGTTATCTTATTCTCTCATTTTTGTTGATGTAAATATTTTAGTCCCCAATTTTTTTTTGAGAAAAGTATTGTAGGAGTGATACCTTTATTGGCTAACCAGAAAAATTATATTTGTAAGCTTTCAGGACTCAATGACCTCTTCATCAGACAATACTACAAATGAATTACTGAGACATCTAAATAGGTATTACAGCAGGACATGAGGTGATGGTAAGTAGAGATGGGCTAAGGAAATTAAATGAAGGTCTTTGTTACTGATGTAGATGAGGTGGAAGTGTTCTATCAGAGATCTGAAGGTCTTCTGGTGGAGGTGTGAACTGTGTCCATGTAATGACTCATGAATCCAGGTGTCACATTGATCCCATTGTTAGAGATTGGAACATTCTTATGAGTTTGAATTCTCGTCTGTGATGGGGATGTGAGGACACTTCTGACAAGGAGATTCCTTAGGTTGGGGCTGTTTATAGGAGATCAGGGGCAGTTCTGGGAATATGACTTTCAGTCTGTGGTCTTTGTGGAATATGGCCTGAAGATCAGTGCCAATTTTCCCTAGTATGTTCATGGGAGGATTGTATGTGACCACAAGAGGCGCCCTCCTCCTCCTCCTCCTCCTCTTCCTCCTCCTCCTCCTACTCCTCCTCCTGTTGTCCTCCTTCTGTTTGTAATCCAGGAGGCGGCTTCTTGGGATCTTTGTGGCTCTGTGGATCTGTTCATCTATTACAAGTCCTTGTTGTAGGAATGTTCTCCTCAGTGATAATAGTTGTAGATTTCTGTCCTCGTTGTCTGAACCGATCCAAATGTCCCTCAGATCTTGACTGTAGATTATTGATTTTTGTGTGTCTTGGATGAAGCTGTTCCATCTCAGGTGCCGGACGTCCTGTGGGTTTACGGTATATAGATGTTTGTACGGTTTTGTCTTTGATGTATATGGATGTGTCCCAAAAATGTATTTGTGACTTTGAAAAGTTGAGGGTGAGCTGATTGTTGGTGGAACGTGTCAAAGTTGTTGTGGAAGGTGAGCAGATCATCCTATGAGCCTGACCAGATTATTAGTAGATCATCAATATAGCGGAAGTATGCTGGAGGGTTGATACCGTGTTTCCCCGAAAGTAAGACCCTGTCTTACATTTTTTTGGGGGCCAAAAGTGGCCCCCGGTCTTACTTTCGGGGGGGGTCTTACATTGGGTGCCCCAGCAGTGTGGCCTACAGGCCCCCTCCTGCTGGGACACTGCGGGAGCGGGTCGCACGTCACGTGCGCCCGCTCATTACATATGCACTGCATCCCCCTGTCAATCAGCGACAGGGGGAGCAGTGCATTATACTGTATATATGGGCCCCCTCCTGCTGGCACACTACCCCCCTGTTCTGAGGCCCCCACCGCTGCTGCTGCTGCAGACATCTTACCCTCCAGGGTCTTCTTGCAGCAGCCAGTGCGTCGGTCCTCTGTCCTCGGCTGTCTCCCGGATCATGTGACCCGTCGCAGCGCATGACGTCATCGCGACTGCGACCGGCCGGTCACATGATCCGGGAGACAGCCGAGGACAGAGGACCGACGCGCTGGCTGCTGCAAGAAGACCCTGGAGGGTAAGATGTCTGCAGCAGCAGCAGGGGGGGCCTCAGAACAGGGGGGTAGTGTGCCAGCAGGAGGGGGCCCATATATACCGTATAATGCACTGCTCCCCCTGTCGCTGATTGACAGGGGGATGCAGTGCATATGTAATGAGCGGGCGCACGTGACGTGTGACCCGCTCCCGCTCCCCCCCCCCTCCGCTAGGGGCCTTACATTGACCCCCCGGTTGTAATCGGGGGAGGCCTTACATTAGCAGGCCCCCCCTTTACCCCTAGGCGGCCTTACAATCGGGGGGGCCTTACTTTCGGGGAAACACGGTAGTACAAGATGCCAAAAAATCTTGTTCTAGTTTAGCCATAAACAGGTTAGCGCACTGTGGTGACATTTTGCTTCCCATGGCCCAGCCCATACACTGTTGGTATATATTGTCCCCAAAGGTAAAATAGTGGTGCTGGAGCACAAACTTGATGAATTGCAGGGCTGGGATCGAGGCCAGATATTCACATGCAGCAATCCCATCTTTGTGAGGAATGTTGGAGTAAAGAGATTCTACATCCATGGTGCCCAATATTGTGTCCTCTGGAAGTGGACCAGGGCTGACAATTTGCAGAGAATGTCTGTGGTGTCCTGGATGTAGCCGGGTGTTTGCCTCACCAAGGGTTTTACAATGTTCTCCACCCAGCCAGAGATATTCTCGCTTAATGTTGTGGCGCCCCACTATGTAGGTGCCACAGAGGGGTACTGCACCCATAAAAGAGGTGTAGTAATCCAGCTGCAAGTGGATTTCGGGATGATAGGCGGAACCCTAAACCCACACCCCACACTAGGTTACACAGTGGGAGGTAACCGGGAGGGAGTACAAAACCACCTCCAGGGGGAATTAGTTAGTTAGAGCCAGGCGGATGGCCTGAGGGAGCAAGGAGGGTCTCTCGGCTGAGAACTCGGGAACGACAAGGACAGATCTCAGATACAGAGAGCGAGTGGGGGATAGAGGAACTGGAGAGTTCGCCCGATGAGAGAAACCGGGTACCGGAGCCCACACCTGTGGGAACCTTTAAGGCCCGCAGAAAATCCGAAGCACGGGGGTATATCTATATACGGCCCTGACTCTCAAGCGACCAATAGAGGGGACCAGACACAGCCAGGCAAAGCCGCAGTGTTCAGCAGAAGGTTACCCGATGGGAGCAAGAGAGATAAGGAAAGTGAGAGATAGCAGGAGGCCAGATCTACTTTACGAGGTCAGACTTCACACCGACTACTGGGAAATAGGGAGATTGGAACAGGAAAGGCACATACTGAGGGTTCCGTCCAGCTACCAGAGATCCGCTTGCAGCCATCCGTAGCCACTTGTCATTTAACATCTAACCGCACTGAGGACTGTAATAACGCTGCCAAAGTTCCAGTAAAGTACCCGGGTGAAGTGACTTTGACTCTGCTGCATCTTCTTTCAATGCACTGATTCCTTTGACAGGATTGCTGCCCCGGAGGTCCAGTCCTACCTGCGGAGGACTACACCATCCCAGCCGCAATACCATCGACCTCCGGAGGACTGTGGCGGTGCTGGTGCTACTCACCAGAAACTGCAGGTGGCGTCACGACAACTACTAATATTCAAAATAATCCCTTGTACATAACCCCCTTTTCAAGAGAACCGTCCCCCGGGACACGGGATCAGGCGCGGTCGCCATTCCCCGTGACACAGTTAACCCTTTTGCCGCCTGATACCCAAGTACCCCACACCCTGGGGCGATACATCTCTCCCAATACCAGAGATGATGGGTCTCCCTGGATTACCTTTTTTATGTATTTTAGGTAACATGTAGAAGGTCCCTGTTTGGGGGTTGTCTGGTATTAGGTCCAGTAGGAATGATGACATACAGGCGAACTCATTGATGATCTTTGTTAATTCCTCTCTGTATTTTTTAGTGGGATCTTACTGATGTAGTATTTTTTGTCCAAGAGTTGCCTGTGTGCTTCCTGGATGTAATCCGACATATTCATAATTACTACAGCCCCTCCTTTATCTGCTGGTTTCTGCATTGTGGGGATGATCACTTGGTACGGCTCGGCTCTGGCGCATGCACAGCGTGCATATTGAAGCCGAGCCGGTGACGTCATAAGCCCCACAATGCACCGGGCCATATATGACATTCCGCCCGGAGCTTCACAGTAGAAGAGGAGGCGGGAATTTCAAATAGAAGAGGAACAGAAGAACGAATGATGACGCCCAGCGGGTTGTGCTGAAAGCAAGCGAGGAGAGGAGAATGGAGCCTCAGAGCCCATCGCAGTCTACGGATGATGACTACATGTATGTATATAAGTAATTTTCTTAAACTTTATAGTGCAGTTTTAGGTGACACAGGGATGCTTAGGGATCAGCTAGGGAGGTGCATGGACAGCTGGTGATAGAGTAGGGAGGTAGAACGAGCTGTCAGGTTCCCTTTAATTCTTCAGCACAAAACATTGAGGACAATTGTAGCTTCAGCTTTGTGAGAACAGTTTGCAGAAGACCCTTTTTGGTTCCTCATAACTGCACGAGGTCCATACAGACATAGAGGAAAGAACATGAGCCCATACCATCACCTAGACCAGAGATTGTGAGCCCGGACCACCACCTAAACCGGAGATTGTGACGCCAGACCACCACCTATACCAGAGATTGTGCCCGGACCACCACCTATACCAGAGATTGTGCCTGGACCACCACCTAGACCAGAGATTATCATCCTGGACCACCACCTAGACCGGAGATTGTGAGGCCGAACCACCACCTAAACTAGAGATTGTGAGTCCGGACCACCACCTAGACCGAAGATTGTGAGCCCGGATAACCACCTAGATCAGAGATTGTGAGTCCAGACCACCACCTAGAATGGAGATTGTGAGCCCCGACCTCCACCTAGACCGGAGATTATGAACCTGGACCACCAACTACACCGGAGATTGTGAGCCTGAACCACCACCTAGACTGGAGATTGTAAGGCTGGACCACCACCTAGACCGGAGATTGGGCCCGGACCACCACCTAGACCAGAGATTGTGAGCCCAGACTACCACTTAGATTGGAGATTATGAGCCTAGACCACCACCTAGACTGGAGATTGCAAGCCCCGTACCACCATCTAGACCAGAGATTGTGAGCCTGGACCATCACCTAGACCGGAGATTGTGAGCCTGGACCACCACCTGGACCAGAGATTGTGAGCCCGGACCCTCACCCAGATCGGATATTGTGAGCCTGGACCACCACCTAGATCGGAGATTATGAACCTGGACCACCAACTAGACCGGAGATTGTGAGCCCGGACCACCACCTAGACCGGAGATTGTGAGCCCGGACCACCACCTAGACCGGAGATTGTGAGCCCGGACCACCATCTGGACCGGAGATTGTGAGCCCGGACCACCACCTGGACCGGAGATTGTGAGCCCGGACCACCAACTAGACCGGAGATTGTGAGTCTGGACCATCACCTAGATTGGAGATTGTGAGCCCGCACCACCACCTAGACTGGAGATTGTGAGGCCAGACCACCATGTAGACCAGAGATTATGAGCTCGGACCACCACCTAGACCAGAGATTGTGAGCCTGGATCACCACCTAGACCAGAGATTGAGAGCCTGGACCACCACCTAGTCCGGAGATTATGAACCTGGACCACCAACTAGACCGGAGATTGTGAGCCCGGACCACCACCTAGACCGGAGATAGTGAGCCTGGATCACCACCTAGACCAGAGATTGAGAGCCTGGACCACCACCTAGACCGGAGATTATGAACCTGGACCACCAACTAGACCGGAGATTGTGAGCCCGGACCACCACCTAGACCGGAGATAGTGAGCCTGGATCACCACCTAGACCAGAGATTGAGAGCCTGGACCACCACCTAGACCGGAGATTATGAACCTGGACCACCACCTGGACCGGAGATTGTGAGCCCGAACCACCACCTAGACCGGAGATTGTGATCCTGGACCACCACCTAGACCGGAGATTATGAGCCCAGACCACCACCTAGTCCGGAGATTGTGAGCCCGGACCACCACCTGGACCGGAGATTGTGAGCCCGACCACCAACTAGACCGGAGATTGTGAGCCTGGACCATCACCTAGACCAGAGATTGTGAGCCCGGACCACTACCTAGACCGGAGATTGTGAGCCTGGACCACCACCTAGACCGGAGATTGAGAGCCCGGACCACCACCTAGACCGGAGATTGTGAGCCCGGACCACTACCTAGACCGGAGATTGAGAGCCCGGACCACCACCTAGACCAGAGATTGTGAGCCCGGACCATCACCCAACACAGTCTGACCTCACAATTGCTATTCTGGATAAAAGGGTAAACATTCTCAAAGATGCCTCCAACATGTTGTAGAAATCTTCACCAGAAGAGCAGGAGCCGTCATATCTGCAGAGCACGACTGCATAATAATGGATTTATAATGGGATGTCGGAAAAGCTTCTGAAGGTGTGATGGTGGGTTTACACGCCGCGATATCGGCGTCCAACTCCGACCCAAAGTCACGTGGTTCGTGAGTTGGACCCCGATATCGTTCCTGCATTGTAGTGTTTGAAGGTACAATACGATGCAGGAACGATGGCATTCCGATATCGGGGGTCGAATGAGCGTGCTATTCGACCGCTCGATATCGGATGCCAGTTGGAGCCGGATCGTCCTGTGTGACAGCCCAACTACGATGTGTACTGCCACGTCACCCATTCACTCCCATGTTAAATGGTCGTTCCTGGGTCGAGGGGCGTACACATCGTAAGGACGTTGTATCCAGATATCGCAACGTGTAAACCGATGCGATTCTGGAAACAACGCCCACAAAATGCGCGCTCCCGCGCCGTTGTATACGATATCGGAACGATATCGTGATGTGTAAACCTACCATAAGTTTCTCAATATGGAGTAAGTTACTTGTGCTTCTTCAGTCCTCTTAGCAATGAGCGCCCTCTAGTGGAACCAGATAGAACTTATGTCGATGGATTGTTACTCATATTTTTCAGTAAATTGCTTATTATTATTATTATTCATTTATAGAGCACCATTGAGTCCATGGTGCTGTACAAGAGAAAGGGTTACATACAAACAAATTAAAAATACAATGAACAAACAAACAGTGATGGACTGATTCAAAGGGAAGAGAGGACCCTGCCCTTACAGACTTACATTCTACAGGGCAATGGGAAGGTAGACAGTAGGTTGGGTCTGCTCGGGTGCTGGTGGGGCGCTGGGTCCAGTGGTGGTGGAGCACCAGGTCCAGTGGTGGGGGAGTGACGGGTCCAGTGGTGGTGGAGCTCCGGATCCAGTGGTGGTGAGGTGGCACTGTGGTCATTGCAGGCTGTAGGCTGTTCTGAAGAGATGAGTTTTCAGGTTCCGCTTGAAGGTTCTAAGTGTGGGGGACAGTCGGACGTTTTGAGGTGCAGAATTCCAGAGAATGGGGGATGCTCGGGTAAAGTCTTGCAGGCGGTTAGATGAGGAACGTACAAGTGTGGAGGAAAGGAGGAGGTCTTGGGAGGATCGAATATTACGAGTTGGATGATATTTGGAGATTAGTTCAGAGATATATGAGGGGGACAGATTGTGGACGGCTTTGTAAGTCAATGTTAGGAGTTTGAATTGGATACGCTGGGGATTGGGAGCCAGTGGAGTTAGTCGGGCAGCAGAGCTAAGGACAGATTGGAGAGGTGCAAGAATGTTAGCAGGGAGGCCACAGAGGAGGAGGTTGCAGTAGTCGAGGCGGGAGATGATGAGGGCATGCACTAGTAGTTTAGTAGATTGAGGGTTGAGGAAAGGACGGATTCTGGAAATATCTTACAGTTTTCTATCGTTTTTGCCATCTTGTTGATTTTTATGTTCCAATTAATATGATCCCGATACCTGATCCAGAAGGGGCGACCGCGGCACTTATCCAGAGATTGCAGATACTTATCTGTGCAGATAAACCAAGGTTACTAACTCCCCCGGAAAGGTTAGAAGACTTTTCGATAAATGTGAGACCTTCTGAAAGAGTAGAGATCTGTAGAGGCGCATTGTCACAAGCCTTCACTCACTTTATAGTACCTGAGATCATTTCCGGCTCTCCAGCCATAAGTCAGAGAGACTATATGACCCTCATGCAGTGGCGTAACTTAAAGCTCATGGGCCCCAATGCAAAAGCTCCAATGGGGCCCCAATTATTGCAAATCATTAATGGCATTAGTCTTTTTCTATAGGCCAAAAGGACTTTTGGGGCCCCCTAGGCTCCAGGACCCGGTTGTGATTGCAACCCCTGCACCTAATGTAGTTACGCCCCTGCCCATAGTAGCTGTTGGCTTTTTATCTTGTGATACTGTAATAAGCAGGAAACAAATATCAGCATAAAGACATGAGGAGACCATACTTACCAATAACAGGAATGCCAGATTGGAGACCAGCCCCAAGAAATGTCCTTCAAAATGGTGACTTTAAGACGTAGATTTAGTAATCCCCATTCCTATTAAGGACTGGTTTGTGGGGCTGTAGAGTAAAATTGTGGAGCTGGAGAAGGATGTTATCAATATCATGGATGAGAAATGGAACAAACACATCAATTCTGGAACAAATCAAGCCAGACATGTGACTGGAAGGAAGATCACCAAGCTACGAACTGTCTACACATCATACAATGAGAGAAATCACTGGAGAAGGACATAATGGTTGGAAGAATAGAAGGAACAAGGCAAAGAGGAAGATCAGCAACATGATGGCTTGATACTATCAAGATAATGATGGAGAAGACCCTGGTGGACCCATCTAGGCTTGGAGAAGACCCTCGTGAACCTACCTAGGCTTGAAGAACATCCTGGTTGACCCATCTAGGTGGAGAAGACACTGGTGGACCTATCTAGGTGGAGAAGATCCTGGTGGACCTATCTAGGCTTGGAGAAGATCCTGGTGGACCTATCTAGGCTTGGAGAAGATCCTGGTGGACCTATCTAGGTGGAGAGGATCCTGGTGGACCTATCTAGGCTTGGAGAAGATCCTGGTGGACCCATCTAGGCTTGGAGAAGATCCTGGTGGACCTATCTAAGTAGAGAAAACCCTGGTGGACCTATTTAGGCTTGGAAAAGACCCTAGTGGACTCTCTGGACATTCGGGACTCTTTTAAAGCTGCACTGCACTAATAAGTATTGTAATTGTTGTTCTGTGGATTCCCTTTCCCAGGCCTATCAGTGTTTATTATTCTCAGACTGTTTTTCTCCATTGGTTTTTCCCTGTGAGAATTATTTCTAGAGACTTTCTTATTTATGTTATTGTGCTAATACTATTTCTAAAGACCTTCAGCTGTTACCTGTGTGATGAACTTCTTCCTTTGCTGCACTTCACGTTATATCTGCCACATGTGATAAATATAGACTTGTTATTTGGTTTCAGTCTGTCTGTGCTCCCATCTGCTAATAGATCCCTGAATAATCCTACAGTACATTACACACACACTGCCAAAGTGAGGAGGAGGAGGAGATGCAAGACTGATCTACTGGACACTCCAAGAAGATTTCATTATATTTTTCTTGGCTTCAGTTGTAATATGTGCAAAATCAGATCAAATAAAAATAGGAGATTAATTATGGAAGTGTTAGGATAATTATTGTGCATTGTCAGTGATTAGTGTTCATTTATGATCTCTGCAGCCGAGGGTTCATTCAACTCCGGTTCAGCTTGTAACATTTCTTTCATAAAGGACGAGCTCTTCTCCAATCTGACAACTTGCAGGAGGATCCTCATGTCCTACCTTGGATTTCTATCTTACCTTAATATCTTACCACCCTTCATGTGGTATCACTTCTGGGATGTGTCTCTCTTGGCCGGGCTCTTAGCCAGTTCTTCACATAGTCCAATGTCTCATCATCTCCACAGCCCCTTTTGGCTTTCATACTATATTAATATACACTGTGAAAGCTAAATAAAATTAAGCAAAAAGCATTAAAAATAATAAAAATTTAATACTTACCCTCTGCCGGGTGTTCTGGGAGCCGAGGATCCACATCTACTGTCCTTCCAGGGCCTGGGAAGATCTGTGATTGGCCGCTCGCGATCATGTGATATGCACGTCACAAGCACGTCACATATCACATGACCGAGAGCGGCCAATCACAGATCTTGGTAGATCCTGGAAGGACAGTAGATGTGGTTGTGTCGGCTCCCGGTAACCCGAACACCCGGCGGAGGGTAAATATTCAATCTATATTATTTTGAATGCCTTTTGCTTACTTTTATTTAGCTTTAACAGTGTATAGTAATACACTGTGAAATCCAAGAGGGGCTGTCACAGATGTCACACAGGGAAGGAACACAGGATTATTCCTCCCCCGTGCGACATCACTTCTCCCCTGCACTTTTGGTGAAAAAGTGCGCCCCCATAAAAAAACGCAGTGTGTGAATGCATGGTATTTTTTACGGCGCTTTTTGCGCGGGTGCAAGACGCGGCAAAAACGCACGCGCAAAAAAGTGCAAAACATGCGCGATGTGTGAACATAGCCTCAGGGCAACTTATGGCACATGCTTAAACTACAACATGGTGCCGAACTTGGTGACTATATACTGGATCTTTCTCTTCAAGGTGTATCAGTCTCATGAGTGTCTCCTATTCTTGGGACCTGAGAGTCACATTGCCTTGCAAAACACTGGTTTTGAAATGTATATTCTTACTTTTAGTGCAGCAAGGGTTAAGGACTCTTTCTGTTCTGGTAGTTCTTTATTAGTCCTAACTCAGGTGTAGCCTTTCAGTGACCACTCCCTTTTGCTATATAATGTCATGGGCCCTTCTATCTGATGGTGGTTATAGAATCCATTTCTATGCTGACCACCTTGGAGGGAGCAAGTCTCTGGAAGTGCCAGAAGTCGTGACAAATACAGCCCTGGAGCTTTACTGCATTTGTTGAGTTGGAGTTTATCCTTTTGTCTATTTCCCTCTATCTGTCCTCCTTCACTTGTGTTTTATTACAGCAGTGGTGACACTAGTGCGCTCATCAGCCATTGCACTAGTCGAAGTAAGTGGAGGGATAGGTAGGGACAAGGCACATGAATGAGACAAGGGGAAGGACCCGTATAGGGAGGTTAGGGAGCTCAGAGTACAGACACAGGTGAGTGTCAGGAGGTGACCTGTCTCCACTCTCCCTACCACTAGGGCCTTACTTTCATTCCATTCCTGATGTTACCCTTATGTTGCGCCGTTCCCTTGCTCGAGCATGACAATCTGCACACAACAACAGTGCAGGCGTTTCTCCTCTACCTCACATTGACCCAGCACCTACCACAACACACAGCCTTTATCTATGTCCAGATGTAGAGGATCTGTGGCTGATGGTACTTCATTATCATCATCAGCTGCAGTGCAGATTAGTCTAGGCCACGTCACATCACTATCCACATCAATGTCTCACCAGACAGACTCGCCACATTCACTGTCAGACGTACAAAGATTGTATTTATTCCACTATGTTATTTTTCAAAAAAAGTATTTTTGTTTCTTTGTGACCCCTAATCAGGTGTGTAGTGCAGTAAGGGGACGGCAGGAGATCTAAACACAGGAGAAATTGTATAACAAATCAAGAGGAGCGTTACCAAAAAATATAGAGAAAACTACAGAGAAAAGAAAAATAATTATTCATTTTTCCGTACCAAAGTTAAAAAAACATAATAAAATCATCCAATCAAAATCAGCGCTCCTTCCCCTGTGTGTCATCAGCAGTTTATGAAGCCATATGCTTATTCTTCCATGCTTGTCATGAACTGGCAGCTCTCTGGTGCCCCATTATCCTGCTGGCCAATCAGGGTATTGACAGAGGATAAGGAAATGAGCGCAGCTGCTCTGATTTATGCAGAATATTAAGGCGCTCGACGTGACATAATGTATATATATCACCAGTTCCAGCTAGGAATATATATATACCTCGATCCGTCACCAACAAGCCCACAATAACCCATAAATACAAAAATTACACTGCCACCACCAATCACTTAACAGGCTGATTGGACACCCGTTAGGGCCGCTTCACACTGCGGCGTGATCCGGTCCGGGGCTGTCCGGGATGACCCGGACAGCCGCGGACCGGATCTGCACACAGGACTGGGGGGCTAATATGCCCTCCGGTCCGGTGTGCTGGCTCCGGATGGGCTTTCTCTCTGTGACTCACACTGGCTCTCCAGATTCTGCGCTCCTTCCACCCCACTCTGCCAGGACGTGTGATCTGTCTTTGCTGCTCAGCCTACCTCGGCCTACTGACTCCTTTCTCCTCCCCCTGCTCTATTTCTACCCTCTGTCACCTGACTTGCTTGTTGGCCCACCCACTGTCTCTAAACCCTACCACCCCTTGCCTGCCTAGAGTTCCCAGGCTCCGGGTTGGGTGCTGCTTTGTACTGCTACCTGGGTTGTGTGGGCTGTGAGGGTGTTGGTGTTCAACTGTCGTTCCTACCTTCCTGGCTGCAGTTCCCTTTGTGGCCTCCTGGTCGCAGGGGTGCCACACGTGCATACAGGAGTGTGCATAAAGGCCATGCAGGGGCGCCACACATTACTTGTATTCTTAGAAACAATTGTACCTGCTGATTTCAGGTCTTTCTGTAGTTCTTCACAGTTGGTCCTTGGCTTTTGGAGAACCCTTCTGATAATTCTTTTCACTTCTTTGCCTGCAATCTTGTGGGGAGCACCTGGTCCTGTCCGGTTTATGCTGAAAGGATGTTTCTACTTCTGGATTATGGCCCCAACAGAGCTCACTGGAATCTTCTGGAATCACTGGAATTCTTCTGTAACCAATGGCATCAGTATGTTTTACAACAATAAGGCTGTGAAGGTCTTGAGACAGCTCACTGGTTTTACACATCATTAAATGTTTCTTGTGTGCCACTTTAGTTATAAGACGCCTTTTAAAGGCCATAAACTGAACTAGTTAATATTATTATTCACTAAGTGGCAGGATTGCTTTCTAATTACTGATAGTTCTCAGCTGGTGTCATCAGGGCCGGCATCAGCACCCGGCGTACCCGGGCAAGTGCCAGGGCCCGACTGCTTGGAGGGGGCCCACCGGGCCCCTGAGGGCTAGGGTCACACTTGTGTTGTGACCCTAGCCTGACGCAAGTATTGTCTGCTGCAGCGCAGAGCGTTTAACGCTATGCGCTGCCAGCAACTGAGCCCATAGAAAGCCGATGTTTACATTGACAACCAGTGGTTGTCAAGGTAAACGTCAGGTTTCTATGGGCTGCCTCCAGCGCATAGCATTAAACGTTATGCGCTGAAACATACAATACTTGCATAAGGCTAGGGTCGCAATGCAAGTGTGACCCTAGCCTCAGGGGCCCCTGAGCACTGCCCCCACAGCCAGAGCCATACCCAGGGGGCAGCTGGGGGGTCATTTTCAGGCTCCTGCTGCACCGGAGGTCTCCCTCCTCCCCCCTCCTCCCCGGGAGCCGACAGAGCTGCACACACTCTGTGCTTACAGGACCTGTGATGATGTCAATGGATGGGGAGGAGTCAGGGGTCTCATGATCAGCTCCTCAGTGTATCCAGGACTGTGCTGGCCACCATGAATGATGCTCAAATAACGTGAAGTTTGTGTGTGGTCAGGAGGCATTTACAGTGTGAATGTAGCAGAGGTGAGTGTGTAGTAGGTGTATGGCAATTAGGTGAAGGTTATGTGTGGGGTCAGGAGGGATTTACAGTGTGAATGTAGCAGAGGCGAGTGTGTACTAGGTGCATGGAGCGGAGCCGTGTGTGTACGAGGTGTATGGAGCGGAGCCGAGTGGGTACTAGGTGTACGGAGCAGAGTCATGTGTGTATGAGGTGTACGGAGCAGAGCCGTGTGCGTACGAGGTGTACGGAGCAGAGCCATGTGTGTACGAGGTGTACGGAGCAGAGCCATGTGTGTATGAGGTGTACGGAGCAGAGCCATGTGCGTACGAGGTGTACGGAGCAGAGCCGTGTGCGTACGAGGTGTACGGAGCAGAGCCATGTGTGTACGAGGTGTACGGAGCAGAGCCGAGTGCGTACGAGGTGTACGGAGCAGAGCCGAGTGCGTATGAGGTGTACGGAGCAGAGCCATGTGTGTACGAGGTGTACGGAGCAGAGCCGAGTGTGTACGAGGTGTACGGAGCAGAGCCGAGTGCGTATGAGGTGTACGGAGCAGAGCCATGTGTGTACGAGGTGTACGGAGCAGAGCCGAGTGCGTACGAGGTGTACGGAGCAGAGCCGCGTGCGTACGAGGTGTACGGAGCAGAGCCGCGTGTGTACGAAGTATGTGTACCAGTGGTAGCCCCCCGCGGATTCCGCTCCTATAGTCCCAGCCACCTTTGCCAGCAGCATTCTTCTCCAGAGTCTTTTCTGCCGCTGTCTGCATTCTGTAGCTCAGCATGGAGGGGCACGATGTCATCACTGTGCTGATATGTGCAGAGCGACCGGAGGAGACCGGAGCGGCAAGAAGAAAGGTGAGGAGAAAGAGAGATCCATACGGCCAGACACTCTGCTTGGCTGCGGTGCCAGCATATGGCAGTGCGGCTCCATTGAGCTGCTTGCATTATTTGTGCTCTTCAGGATGCTTGCGTATATACCAAGAATCCTCAGACGCACCAAAATGCAACATTTTGCATTTGAAGGGTATTTTTAAAAAGTGCAAGAGAATGCAAACGCACCTTAGCCCGCTCCTAACAACATGTAATATACTCACTGTCAGGAGCAGCTCTTGCTGGATTCGGCAGTCACTGTTCCTGTAAGGCTGCCTTCACATAGGAGTTTTTTTTTAAAATGTGGCAGTTGCGGTAAAAAAAACCCTGCATCTGCCGCATTTTCCGTCTAGCGGCTGCACTTGCTGCACGTTTGCGGCAAGCCCCATGCATTGTCTATGGGGCTTGCGGTAAGTGTGCGGCAATATATTATACATATATATATATATATATATAGTCCGCGATATGTACTTAAAGGTACCGTCACACAGGGACATATCGCCGGCGATGTTGCCGGCGATCGCGGGAGCGCGCATCCCTGACAACATCGCCGGGGAGCTGTCAGACGGAGCAACTTACCGGCGATATCGCCGGCTAGTTGCCGCGGCTATCGCTCGCTGGGTTGCCCAGCAACCCAGCAAGCGATAACCCGCAATGTTGTAGATAGGTGGAATCACCCGTAACATCGCAGGTTGCCGCGTTACACAGGGCGGTAAGGCATGATCGCCTCAGCAACATCGCCAGGTTTCCCAACATTGTTGGGAAACCTGGCGATGTGACTCAGGCGATTCATCGCCTGATTATCGCCCTGTCACACGCGGCAACTCTCCGGCGATGTCGCCGCAACCTGGACACGCCCCTCAGTTGCCGGCAACATCGCCGGAGATATGTCCCTGTGTGACGGTACCTTTAAGGGGGCCCACTGAGACCTTTTCGCCCGGGGCCCACAGAAACCTGGAGCCGGCCCTGGGTGTCATGACTGTCTCTGGCTTCTTTTTGAACCTCTTTTTCATCATGTTTTCAATACTTTTTCCCTATATTGGGAATAAATATTCGCTACAATACAGAACAACAGCAGGGTGATTATCTATTGTTCTGTCCCCATGTAGTACATTATAGGGTTAATAGACTCTTAGACACAAGTTATGCAATGTCATATTTCCTGAAACGCCCTATAACATACAGTCAGTTTCATTTCTTGCAGAAAAGAAGCGATGGCGTCTGCTGATCTAAGAGAAGAGCTGGAATGTTCCATCTGTATGAACCTTTACAAGGATCCTGTAACCCTGAGATGTGGACACAACTTCTGCCGGGGCTGTATTGATCTTGTGCTGGATACACAGGGCAGATCTGGAGATTATTCCTGTCCTGAATGTAGAGAACAATTTCTGGAGCGGCCGACACTGAAGAGGAACATAACTCTGTGTAAAGTAATGGAGAATATCCGGTCTACTCAGCCACATCAGGAGGAGATCACCGGGATCCGCTGCACTTACTGTATTCACTCTCCTGTACCTGCTGTTAGATCCTGTCTGCTGTGTGAGGCTTCTCTATGTGATAATCACCTGAGAGTTCACAGTAAAGGAGCAGAACACGTCCTGACTGATCCCAGCACTTCTCTGGAGACCCGGAAATGTTCTGTCCATAGGAAGATCCTGGAATATTACTGCACGGAGGACGCTGCTTGTATCTGTGTGTCCTGCAGTTTGACTGGAGAACATCGGGGACACCGGGTGGAGACGCTGGATGAGGCCTCTGAGAAGAAGAAGAAGAAACTGAGAAATGTTCTGCAAAAAATGATCACAAAGAGAAAGAAAACTGAGGAAAGAGTCCGGAGTCTGGAGGAGAACAGGAGAAAAGAGCAAGAAAAAGCATCTGGAGAAGCCGAGAGAGTCACTGCCCTGTTTATAGACATCAGGAGACGGGTGGACGACCTGGAGAAGAAAGTCCTGAGTGAGATCTCCAGGCGGGAAGAGAAGATGTCACTGTCTGATGTGATCCAGAAGCTGGAAATAAAGAAGGACGAGCTGTCCAGGAGGATGAGGCACATTGAGGAGCTGTGTAACATGACTGATCCACTGACTGTCTTACAGGATGCAGAAACCGGTGACTTGTGTGATCCTGAGGAGGAGGAAAGTGATGAGGACACAGAAGGACATGATGCAGGTGATGAGGACACAAGAGGACATGATGGAGGTGATGAGGACACAAGGGGACATGATGGAGGTGATGAGGACACAGGAGGACTTGATGGAGGTGATGAGGACACAGGGGGACATGATGGAGGTGATGAGGACACAGGGGACATGATGGAGGTGATGAGGACACAGGGGGACATGATGGAGGTGATGAGGACACAGGAGGACATGATGGAGGTGATGAGGACACAAGGGGACATGATGGAGGTGATAAGGACACAGGAGGACATGATGGAGGTGATGAGGACACAGGAGGACATGATGGAGGTGATGAGGACACAGGGAGACATGATGGAGGTGATGAGGACACAGGGGGACATGATAAGACACATGATGTAGATGATGTAATTATAGGGATGTTACATGCAGGGGTCTCTGCTATAATGACATATCTACAGAACATCTCACCCAAAAAAACAAAAGAAATGAAGCCACAAACCCCCCGCCCCCGATCTCTGACCAGTCACACACAGGATTTATCTCTTACTGGTGTAATATATGGAGGTGGTGATGGAGTAGTCAGGACTAGGGGTGATCGGGGGATCGTAATGGATTCAGGAAAGGGAGGAATCTATGGGGAGGATCCTGCAGACATATTACTGGATGTAAACACGGCTGGTAATAATCTCCTTATATCAGACGACCTGAAAACGGCGACCTGGACAGAAATATGGCAGAATCGTCCAGAAACAGCAGAGAGATTCCGGTATTATCCTCAGGTGATGAGCAGGAGGGGATTTACCTCAGGACGACATTACTGGGATGTGGAGATCGGTGGGTCACTATTGTGGAGTGTGGGGATGTGTTATCCCAGTATAGACAGGAGGGGGGAGCAGTCACACATTGGAGATAATAACAAGTCCTGGGGTTTATATGGGGACCGGCCATGGTTTATTACTCATTGTTCAGTGAGACATGACAGTAATAAGATCCAGTTACCTCAGCAGATCTCCAGTAATAGAGTCAGGATCTGTCTGGATTATGAGGCCGGGCAGCTGTCCTTTTATGATCTGTGTGACCCCATCAGACACTTACACACCTTCACTGCCGCCTTCACCGAGCCCCTTCATGCTGTGTTATATGTATATGAAGGGTCTATAAAGATATCAGGAGGAGCCGCTGTGAGGAGATAACATCATTGGAGAAATCTACCCAGCGACTGGTGACATCACAGGGAGCAGAATCTCTGATTGGTGGAGCATCATCCAGTGGGAGGAGCCTCATGAAGGGTCTGTTTCCTCTGCTGTATTTATATGAATTGTCGCATCTTTTATTCTCATAAATGCAGAAAATCTCCCAAAATAGAGAAATCCTGAGATTATTTTATTGTTGCCAAAGTCTCTGTACAGCCCGAGCCTTATAGACATTGATATCAGCCATAAATCTGATATCACTGGGATCAGTACAGAACTTATAGTCCCCGGTCACTGTACAGCCCGAGCCTTGCACATTGAGATCTACTTATAGAATTGCTGCTGGGGGCCCTGTGCCTCTGTAAAGAAGAACTGAAGGGCCTGTGATGATGTCACTGTCATGTGACCTGTAGAGGAGGGGGCGGAGCTCAGCAGTCCTATTACTACCAGTGAAGGACCTGAGGACTAGGTCATGTGATGTAAAGGGGCGGAGCTAAGAGACCACAGGGGAACAAAGAACAGATACAGGGACAACAAAGAGGGGCCACAGAGAATGTACAGGGGGCCAGAGAGCCACAGAGGGGCCAGAGAGAATGTACAGGGGTCCAGAGAGAACCACAGAGGGGCCACAGAGAATGTACAGGGGGTCAGAGAGCCACAGAGGGGCCACAGAGAATGTACAGGGGGCCAGAGCGAGCCACAGAGGGGCCACAGAGAATGTACAGGGGGCCAGAGAGAGCCACAGAGGGGCCACAGAGAATGTACAGGGGGCCAGAGGGGCCACAGAGAATGTACAGGGGGCCAGAGAGCCACAGAGAATGTACAGGGGGCCAGAGAGAGCCACAGAGGGGCCACAGAGAATGTACAGGGGAGCCAGAGAGCCACAGAGGGGCCACAGAGAATGTACAGGGGGCCAGAGAGAGCCACAGAGAATGTACAGGGGGCCAGAGAGAGCCACAGAGAATGTACAGGGGGCCAGAGAGCCACAGAGAATGTACAGGGGGGCCAGAGAGAGGTACAGAGGGGCCACAGAGAATGTACAGGGGGCCAGAGAGAGGTACAGAGGGGCCACAGAGAATGTACAGGGGAGCCAGAGAGAGCCACAGAGGGGCCACAGAGAATGTACAGGGGCCAGAGAGAGCCACAGAGGGGCCACAGAGAATATACAGGGGAGCCAGAGAGCCACAGAGGGGCCACAGAGAATGTACAGGGGGCCAGAGAGAGGTACAGAGGGGCCACAGAGAATGTACAGGGGAGCCAGAGAGAGCCACAGAGGGGCCACAGAGAATGTACAGGGGCCAGAGAGAGCCACAGAGGGGCCACAGAGAATGTACAGGGGCCACAGAGGGGCCACAGAGAATGAACAGGGGGGCCAGAGAGAGTCACAGAGGGGCCACAGAGAATGTACAGGGGATCAGAGAGAGCCACAGAGGGGCCACAGAGAATGTACAGGGGGCCAGAGAGAATGTACAGGGGAGCAACAGAGAGTGTACAGGGGCGCACAAAGCACACATAAGGGGGCCACAGACAGCCACAGAGGGGCCACAGAGAGAAGAAACGAGGGACACAGACAACACATGATGGGCCACAGAAAGCCACAAGGGGCTATAGAAACCACATAGAGTGGCCACAGAGAAAACAAACAAGGGACACAGAGCGCATGGGGGGCCACAGAGAGACCACACAAGGGGGGAGTCACAGAGAGAGCACAGAGGGCTACAGAGAGAAAAAACGATAGGCACAGGGAGCACAAGGGGGGCCATAGAGAGAACAAATGAGGGACACAGTGGGCACACAGGGGACCATAGAGAGCAAACAGGGGGGACCACAGAGACCACACGAGGGGCCACAGAGAACAAATGAGGGGCACAGGGGGGCCACAGAGATCACCTGGGGGTACCATAGAGAGAATAAACTAGGGGCAAAGAGATGCACGCGGGGCAACAGGGGGACCACAAAGAACAGACAAGGGGTACAGGGAGCGCATGGGGAGCAACAAAGAGGCACAGGGGGAACAAACAATAGGCACAGAGAGTGCATGGGGGGCCACAGATAGCGAACAGGGGGGACCACAGAGAGAACAAAATAGGGGCACAGACACCACACAGGGGGACCACAGAGAGAACAAATGAGGGCTACAGAGACCACACAGGGGGACTACAGAGAGTAGACAAGAGGGGCACAGGGAGCGCACAAGTGAGCACAAAGACTGCACTTCCCGATGCAACAGCGTTAGGCCCACATCTAGTCAACCATAAATCTCGTCACTGGGATCAATACAGAACTTATAGTCAACTGGTCACCTGGAGAAACGATATTATCCTGCAGATATGGGGTTCATCTGTAGATATGGGGTTCATCTGTAGATATGGGGTTCATCTGTAGATATGGGGTTCATCTGTAGATATGGGGATCATCTGTAGATATGGGGTTCATCTGTAGATATGGGGATCATCTGTAGATATGGGGTTCATCTGTAGATATGGGGTTCATCTGTAGATATGGGGTTCATCTGTAGATATGGGGTTCATCTGTAGGTATGGGGCTCATCTGTAGATATGGGGATCATCTGTAGATATGGGGTAATCTGGAGGATAATAGCATTCTGAACCTGGATTGCAGACACCGGGCAGGTTCAGGATGCTATTACCCTCCAGATTAACCCCTTATCTGCAGGTTAATAGCATTTCCCAGGTGACGGCTTCACTATAAGACAAAGCTCCTCACAGGGTAACAAGGATTCTGGGGCTTTAGTGACGTCCAATCAGGTCGGAGACTCTGGGAGATTCCTGTACTGGAATCACTTGTAGAAAATCTGCAGCATTTTACAGCAGCAGCAAAGTGGAGGAGATTTTACCATTAGACAATTTGTCGTTTCTCATCCTCATTTTTCCTCTCTTCTTCCATCCTTTCTTCTATCTTCCCTTCCCCATATCTGTATGAGAACTTGTGTTGGGGGATGGGATGGAGCTTTCAATAACAACATTCATCTGGGAAAGAATAAAATGAACTGATTGATTGTTATTTTGTGTCGTTCAATGTCTGTTATATATAAATGTGTGTTTGATCCCATGGACTTCTATGGACACGGAGAATCCAATTCTGCTCATTTTATCACTTGTTTATTATAAAGCTGGAAATTGTGGTGTGATAAACTTTCATATATCTGAAAAAATGTTGTTTTTCTTGTTTATTTTTTCCTCCCCTCGGGACCTTTACCCCCAGTATTGCAGTATAAGGGTAAAGTCATACTAGTGTGTGACTTGCATGAGTGTAATGTGAGATCATTTCACACTCGGACCCATGAAAGACAATCAGGCAGCTCAGACCTGTGAATTTTTGCTCAGCCCTTTATGGGGTAAGGAAGAAAATCACAGCATGCTGCGACTGTCTGCGAGTCTCAGATCACTAGCACCCATACAAGTCTATGGATGAGAGTGAAACATCGCACATGTGAGTGCAGTGCAATATACATCAAGGTCGGCAATGGAGGAGATGGGGATATTAATCTCTCCCTCTCCTCCACAGCTGTGATCCGATCGCAGGATCAGATCACAGATACATGACACTCGGCTCATGCCCGCACCAGGGTCATTAGCAGATCACATCCAATGGTCTTCCATCAGATCCCTTACTCTAGTGTGTCCCGAGCCTAAATCACAGTCCCCTTTGAAGCTCGGTCTATAGCTGCATAAACGCACACCCTGACTGTGATATACGGAAAATACAGATAGAATGAATTGATACATAGAGATACATCCCTATATACAGCGCATCTCTATGTACCTGTATTATAGAGGGAAAATACAACTTTTTTCCTTCCTTTAAAATTACCGTACTAAAAATAATGAAAAATAATTATAATATCATCTTTTTATGCAGTTTATAAAAAAGAAAACAAACCTCACAAATCAGCAGATAACAGACATATTTGTTGTCCCTGTAATGATAACACAACATAACACAGCGATCAGATTATTTATGGGGATCGGTAAATGGTGTAAAACATGGCGGGATTGATTATTTCTCTATTAAACCCATAAATAATGAATAATAATGTAACGTTGAGGCGTGTTCACATGTTGAGGAAATGCTGCGTTTCTTCTGCTGCTTTTATTCCTCAGATATTCTGCTGTGTTTCACCGTTCAACAAAGTGGATGTGATTCTGTGACAGCTGCACCCACTGGCTCCTAAAGACGCCGCTGACCTGGCGCTTCTGGGGCTTTTATTCTCTACTAGATGGTGGCCCGATTCTAACGCATTGGGTATTCTAGAGTATGTATGTAGTTTATTTATGAAGATTTAAGAATAATGCAATGCGAAGCAGGGTGGCGGGCGCGACCAATCAGCGAGGCGGGATTTCCGTTACAGATAAACAGACAGAATTAGACGATTATATAGTAGACTAGCTGTGAGCCCGATTCTAAAGAATCGGGAGTCTAGAATCTGTATATAATTTTTTTAAGAGTTGTAAATAATAAGATATATGACTAAGTAGGCGATGTAGGCAGAACTGTGAGGGTAGCAATATAGTGGAGGTGTAGTAAGAGTTAATGTCCGACTAACAGGACTATAATAGAGTAGGAACTTATAATGATATCAAAAATGTTATTGAAGGAGTTAATGTGCCACAGGCACTGCCACAAGAGACTCAGCGCTGTAAATTATATCCAAAATGGTGTTCAAGGGGTTAATGTAGCAGTGGCAGTAGTTATAAACACTACCAAATATGCAGTTAATGCTGAACTGGTATATAATGGGTTAATTTCGCAGTGTCATTACAACTATACACTGTGTAATAGAAATAACAACAATAATGGAATATAAGGGGTTAATGTTCCTACTGGCAGTTGTAATAGAGACTACAAAGTATGGAGTTAAGACAGAAATGGTATATAAGGGGTTAACTTTGTAGTGGCAGTACAACTACACACTGTGTAATAGAAATTACAGATAAAACAGAATGTAAGGGGTTAATGTTGCTACTGTCATGAGTATAATGAGAGAAGCGCCTCACTGGCCATTGAGATACATGGAGGACTTTGAGTTTCAAATTTAGTGCTGTAAGTGAGGCGCGAAGGTCATTGGTCGGTGTGTGCTGGCGCCGACCAATGAGCTTTGCGCCTCACTTACAGGAGAGAGAGAGAGATTTACTAATAGGGGAGTGCAGTGAAATGAATTGTGTGTATAGAGGTGGCTCAGTGGTTAGCACTGCGCGGTGGCTCAGCGGTTAGCACTGCGCGGTGGCTCAGTGGTTAGCACTGCACGGTGGCTCAGTGGTTAGCACTGCGCGGTGGCTCAGTGGTTAGCACTGCGCGGTGGCTCAGTGGTTAGCACTGGGCGGTAGCTAAGTGGTTAGCACTGCGCGGTGGCTCAGTGGTTAGCAGTGAGTGCGGTGGCTCAGTGGTTAGCAGTGAGTGTGGTGGCTCAGTGGTTAGCAGTGAGTGCGGTGGCTCAGTGGTTAGCAGTGAGTGTGGTGGCTCAGTGGTTAGCAGTGAGTGCGGTGGCTCAGTGGTTAGCAGTGAGTGCAGTGGCTCAGTGGTTAGCAGTGAGTGCGGTGAGATTGGTCAGCGCAGCGTCGTGGGCAGAGTGGTCAGCGCAGCGCCGTGGGCAGAGTGGTCAGCGCACCGCCGTGGGCAGAGTGGTTAGCGCACCGCCGTGGGCAGAGTGGTCAGCGCACCGCCGTGGGCAGAGTGGTCAGCGCACCGCCGTGGGCAGAGTGGTCAGCACACACATACACACACACATACACACACTTCGCTATACTTACCACCGGCCCTGCGTCTTCCCCGCCACCTGGATCCTGAGTCAACATGTCGCCGCCCCCGGACGACTGGATCCAATATGGCGTCTGGGAAGTCTGGCGAGACTTCCCGGACGCCATCTTGGACAAAGTATGTTGGCGGCCCCGGACGACTGGATCCAATATGTCCGGGAAGTTTGGCGAGACTTCTTGGATGCTATATTGGATCCAGTGAGTGTGGTGGCTCAGTGGTTAGCACTGCGCGGTGGCTCAGTGGTTAAAACTGCACGGTGGCTTAGTGGTTAGCACTGCGCGGTGGCTCAGTGGTTAGCACTGCGCAGTGGCTCAGTGGTTAGCACTGGGCGGTTTCTCAGTGATTAGCACTGCGCGGTGGCTCAGTGGTTAGCAGTGAGTGCGGTGGCTCAGTGGTTAGCAGTGAGTGCGGTGGCTCAGTGGTTAGCAGTGAGTGCGGTGGCTCAGTGGTTAGCAGTGAGTGCGGTGGCTCAGTGGTTAGCAGTGAGTGCGGTGGCTCAGTGGTTAGCAGTGAGTGCGGTGGCTCAGTGGTTAGCAGTGAGTGCGGTGGCTCAGTGGTTAGCAGTGAGTGCGGTGAGATTGGTCAGCGTAGCGTCGTGGGCAGAGTGGTCAGCGCAGTGCCGTGGGCAGAGTGGTCAGCGCAGCGCCGTGGGTAGAGTGGTCAGCGCACCGCCGTGGGCAGAGTGGTCAGCGCACCGCCGTGGGCAGAGTGGTCAGCGCACCGCCGTGGGCAGAGTGGTCAGCACACACATACACACACACATACACACACTTCGCTATACTTACCACCGGCCCTGCGTCTTCCCCGCCACCTGGATCCTGAGTCAACATGTCGCCGCCCCCGGACGACTGGATCCAATATGGCGTCTGGGAAGTCTGGCGAGACTTCCCGGACGCCATCTTGGACAAAGTATGTTGGCGGCCCCGGACGACTGGATCCAATATGTCCGGGAAGTTTGGCGAGACTTCTTGGACGCTATATTGGATCCAGTAGTTCGGGGGCGGCGACATGTCGACTGAGGATCCAGGCGGCGGACGCAGGGCCAGTGGTAAGTATAGCGGAGTGTGTGTGTGTGTGTGTGTGTGTATGTGTGTGTACAAAGTGACGGAAGTGCGGACAAAGTGACGGAAGTGCGGACAAAGTGACGGAAGTGCCTACATACACACACATATATACACATACTATACATTGCATATGGAGGGGTGAGGAGAGCGGAGGCTGGAGGGGTGAGGAGAGCGGAGGCTGGAGGGCAGAGGACAGGGGAGGCTGGAGGGGCGACATCACGCCACCTCTCCTCCTCCTACAGGCTGCATACCTCTCTCCCTCGGTGTAGGCTGCACAGCAGCGGTGTCCGTATCCCCGGGGCCACTTGGCCTCCTGCCGTCCGGCAGAGGACTGAGCCCCGGAGGCTGGTGGCAGTGCAGGAGTGGAGGGTGATCCGTGTGGCCGCCATTGCGTAGCCCCGGGCGCCGAAAGTGAGGGGGAGGAGCCAGGACTTGTGAAAGCAGCCGCAGGTAATGGCGGTCGTCTCCTGAAGTGTGTGGCAGACAGGAGACGACCGGCTAACGCCGGTCGTCTCTCGCCCATGATGTGTGGGTGTTTTGGGCAGTGTTGGGGCGGCCGTAAGCGTGGCGGGGCTGGCTGAGTCCCGCTCTGCTTACGGCCGCCATCTTGGTCCACCCTGAGCGGGTGTAGTGCCCAAGCCACTTCCGTCCGGTGACGTAATTTTTGTCACTTGAAGACGGAAGTGGCTTCGGCTTTTATATATGGCGGCTCGATTCTAAAGAATCGGGTAGTCTAGAATATGCATGTAGTTGACATACTGTGACTGACAGAACTTGTTAAGTCAACATGAGTGAAGTACATATATATATATATATAGCAGCACTATGGTATATGGTGGTAATTACAGCACATGTATAGCAGCACTATAGTATATGGCGGTACATTATAGTAAATGTATAGCAGCACTATAGTAGATGGCAATACTCCGGTCACCGCGGTCCCCAACTCCTCCTGGTCCCCGGTCGTCCACAGTAAAAGTAAAAAAATCCTCAGTGAGGATACTCACCTGTCCGCCGGCTCGCTCCACCTCCGCCTTCTAGGTCCTACAGGCCTTTAGGACCTGTCGTTGCCTGGGAAACCGATCAGCTGAGGAGGGGAGGGGGGGAAGGATTGTGTTGGGGGGCAGAATGGAGCGAGCAGGGCAGGATGAAGCGGGAAGGGGGGGCAGGATGGAGCCGGAGGGGGCAGGATGGAGCTGGGGGAAACAGGATGAAGCCGGGGGAAACAGGATGAAGCCGGGGAAACAGGATGGAGCCGGGGGAACAGGATGGAGCCGGGGGAACAGGATGGAGCCGGGGGAACAGGATGGAGCCGGGGGAGAGGGGGCAGGATGGAGCGATCGGGACAGGATGGAGCCGGGGGAGCAAGAAGAGCGGGGGGCAGGATGGATCGAGCGGGGCAGGATGGATCGAGCGGGGCAGGATGGAGCCGGAGAAGCAGGATGAAGCCGAAGGGCAGGATTGAGCAGGATGGAGCCGGAGGAGCAGGATGGAGCCAGATGAGCAGAATGGAGCAAGCGGGGCAGGATGGAGCAAGCGGGAGGGCAGGATGGAGCCGGGGGAGCAAGAACAGCGGGGGGCAGGATGGAGCGAGCAGGGCAGGATGGAGGGAGCAGGGCAGGATGGAGCGAGTGGGGCAGGATGGAGCAAGCGGGGCAGGATGGTAGGGGGCGGAGCAGAATGGAGGGGGCGGGGCAGGATGGAGGCGGCGGGGCAGGATGGAGCCGGAGGGGAGGATGGAGCCGGAGGGCATGATGGGCAGGATGGAGCCGGAGGGGCAGGATGGAGACGGAGGGTCAGGATGGAGGCGAGTGGCGCAGGATGGACCAAGCGAGGCAGTCAGTGGGTAGAGCATGGGTCAGTGGGCATGGTCAGTTGGCAGAGCAGGGGTCAGTGGGCATGGTGAAAGGGCAGAGCAGGGGTTCAGTGAACAGAGGGTGGTCAGTGGGCAGAGCGGGGGTCAGTGGGCAGAGCGGGAGTAAATGAGCAGAGCAGGGTCAGTAGGCAGTGTGAGGGGTCAGTGGGCAGAGCATGGTCAGTGGGCAGTGTGAGGGGTCAGTGGGCAGAGCATGTTCAGTGGGCAGTGTGAGTGGTCAGTGGGCAGTGTGAGGCATCAGTGGGCAGTGTGAGGGTGAGTGGGCAGAGCAGGGTCAGTGGGCAGAGCAGGGTCAGTGTGAGGGGTGAGTGGGCAGAGCAGGGTCAGTGGGCCATGTGAGGGGTCAGTGGGCAGAGCAGGGTCAGTGGGCAGTGTGAGTGGTCAGTGAGCAGAGCAGGGTCAGTGGGCAGTGAGGGGTCAGTGGGCAGAGCATGGTCAGTGGGCAGAGCAGGGTCAGTGAGCAGTGTGAGGGGTCAGTGGGCCGAGCAGGGTCAGTGGGCAGAGCAGGGTCAGTGGGCAGAGCAGGGTCAGTGGGCAGTGAGGGGTCAGTGGGCAGAGCATGATCAGTGGGCAGAGCAGGGTTAGTGGGCAGTGTGAGGGGTCAGTGGGCAGTGAGGGGTCAGTGGGCAGAGCATGGTCAGTGGGCAGTGTGAGGGGTCAGTGGGCCGAGCAGGGTCAGTGGGCAGAGCATGGTCAGTGGGCAGAGAGGGGGTCAGTGAGCAGAGAGGGGGTCAGTGGGCAGAGAGAGGGGGTCAGTGGGCAGAGCAGGATCAGTGGGCAGAGCAGGGTCAGTGGGCAGAGTGGGGGTGAGGGGGCAGAGAGGGGGTCAGGGGCAGAGTTGGGGGTCAGTGGCCAGAGTTGGGGGTCAGTGGGCAGAGTGGGGGTCAGTGGGCAGAGCAGGGTCAGGGCAGAGTGGGGGTCAGTAGGCAGTGTGAGGGGTCAGTGGGCAGAGCATGGTCAGTGGGCAGTGTGAGGGGTCAGTGGGCAGAGCATGTTCAGTGGGCAGTGTGAGTGGTCAGTGGGCAGTGTGAGGCATCAGTGGGCAGTGTGAGGGGTCAGTGGGCAGTGTGAGGGGTGAGTGGGCAGAGCAGGGTCAGTGGGCAGAGCAGGGTCAGTGTGAGGGTGAGTGGGCAGAGCAGGGTCAGTGGGCCGTGTGAGGGGTCAGTGGGCAGAGCAGGGTCAGTGGGCAGTTTGAGTGGTCAGTGAGCAGAGCAGGGTCAGTGGGCAGTGAGGGGTCAGTGGGCAGAGCATGGTCAGTGGGCAGAGCAGGGTCAGTGGGCAGTGTGAGGGGTCAGTGGGCCGAGCAAGGTCAGTGGGCAGAGCAGGGTCAGTGGGCAGTGAGGGGTCAGTGGGCAGAGCATGGTCAGTGGGCAGAGCAGGGTCAGTGGGCAGTGTGAGGGGTCAGTGGGCAGTGAGGGGTCAGTGGGCAGAGCATGGTCAGTGGGCAGAGCAGGGTCAGTGGGCAGTGTGAGGGGTCAGTGGGCCGAGCAGGGTCAGTGGGCAGAGCATGGTCAGTGGGCAGAGTGGGGGTCAGTGGGCAGAGAGGGGGTCAGTGAGCAGAGAGGGGGTCAGTGGGCAGAGAGTGGGGTCAGTGGGCAGAGCAGGATCAGTGGGCAGAGCAGGTCAGTGGGCAGAGTGGGGGTGAGGGGGCAGAGAGGGGGTCAGGGGGCTGAGTTTTGGGTCAGTGGCCAGAGTTGGGGGGTCAGTGGGCAGAGTGGGGGTCAGTGGGCAGAGCAGGGTCAGGGGCAGAGTGGGGGTCAGTGGCAGAGCGGGGGGTGAGGGAGCAGAGCGTGGGTCAGTGGGCAGCGCAGGGGGATCAGTAGGCAGAGGAGGTTAGATCGGGACAGGACCTTTGATGACATCACGGTCATGTGATCTGTGACTCCACCCATCATCGTGACGTCATCAGAGGTCCTGAAGCACCATGAAAAGAGATCGTGCAGCGGGAGCTGGCTGGAGGGAGCTGTGGTAACAGGTGGGGGGGGGGGGGGTGACCGGACAGTGGAGGGGGGCTGTGGTGACAGGCAGGGGGTGACCGGACAGTGGAGGGGGGTGATCGGGCAGCGGAGGGGCTGTGGTGATAGGCTGGGGGTGACCGGGCAGCGGGGGGAACTGTGGTGACAGGCGGGGGGTGACCAGGCAGGGAGCGTGGGCAGGAGGAACTTCACTTGCAATGTCCGGGATATATGTAATATATAATCACCCTAACGCACTTATTCTGTGAAGACTCGCAAAGCCATTGCGAGTTAGGCTTTGCGAGGCAGCCACGGACACGACAACGGAAACAGTGCCGAAACTTACGGAAGTGCGTTAGGGTGATTATATATTAGATACCTACAGCATGGCCAGTCTACAGCAGTGTCGGTGTGCTGTGGTGTCGGTTTACCGCAGTGCCGGTGTACGTCGGTGGGTGGCAGTGTCGGTGGTGCAGTGTCGGTGTGTGGCAGTGTCGGTGTGCGGCAGTGTTGGTGTGCAGCAGTGTCGGTGTGCGGCAGTGTCGGTGTGCGGCAGTGTCGGTGTACGTCGGTGTGCGGCAGTGTCGGTGTACGTCGTGTGTGTGGCAGTGTCGGTGTACGTCGGTGTGCAGCGGTGTCGGTGTACAGCAGTGTCGGTGTACGTCGGTGTGCAGCGTGTCGGTGTACAACAGTGTCGGTGTGCGGCAGTGTTGGTGTACGTCGGTGTGCGGCAGTGTCGGTGTACATCGGTGTGCAGCGGTGTCGGTGTACAGCAGTGTTGGTGTGCGGCAGTGTCGATGTGCGGCAGTGTCGGTGTGCAGCAGTGTCGGTGTGCAGCAGTGTCGGTGTTCAGTGGCCGGGAGCGACCAATTAGTGGGGGCAGAATGGAGTGGGGCAGAGCACGCTCCCCCCTCCATTTTCACCCCTGGCCGGCTCGCCCCCCTCCGTTCTCACCCGTGCCTGGTTTTAGCGATGCCGGGTGCTGAAGACTCCAGGAACAGAGTCTCACTCTATAGAGCGGTCATGTGACAGGGCGGGTTGTGTGACGTCACATCAGCACAACCTGTCACATGACCGCTCTACAGAGTGAGACTCTGTTCCTGGAGCCTTCAGCACCCGACATCGCTAAAACCAGGCACGGGTGAGAACGGAGGGGGGCGAGGGGGAAGAACGGAGCGGCGGGTGCCGGTGGCGGGGGTTTTGCTGGCGACAGTGTGGTGCCGGGGGAGTAGTAGGCGGTGCCATCTGTGGCTAATTCTGTATGTTTCTCTGTAACAGAAATCCCGCATCGCTGATTGGTCGCTCCCATTGGTCGCTCATGTTACTGATGTAGACAAAAGAGGATCTGAGAGATCTAAAGCCCCAAATCCTAATGGGAATATGACCTGCTCCATAATGATCTGTACAGGGCAATCTGCAGATCATACTAGCATTAGATTATACATTACACTGGGATTAATGAACCCTCCACAGAACTGTCTGGAGGGGCGTGGCCTGCAGCTCAAGCTGGAAGGTTGTGTGTAGCTTGAGCTCCTGCCCTTCATCTGCAAACCTATGGGAATTTAGCTCCTTGAAGCTGAAATACCCACCAAATCTACAGGATTTCGTTTTGGACTACTTCTGGACCTTCCTGGACCTTCTTTTGGACACTTTTCAACTTTATTTCCCTGGATTTTTCATCTGCTGGCCTGGAAAGCTGCAGCTGCATAAGGCCCCATTCTGTTGAGCAACCAGCCGGGAGCAGGCTTCAGCTTACACAGCTACCATCTGGAGCCTTGCCTCTGCTCCTGGGACTTTACAACATCCCTCATCCTATTCAGGTACTTTGGATTTAACACAACTGGTTGCTTTGGGGATCTATGTCTTACGCTGAAGCGGCTGTGCTGTTCTGAGTTTCAGCTTTCCCCAGATCTGCTGTCTATTTGCACTGCTACTATATGGACATTGCCTACTGTGCTTGATCTGGAGTATTCCCTCCTTTTGCGGAGGAGCTGGCTATCACCTGGGATTATCTGTGGAGTGGTGACAAGATTGGAAAGATGTGTGGAGACTGATTGGGGACAATCATCCATCTCCTGTTGTACTTCAGTTTATCTCTCAATTCCTGAAGCTGCTAATACCATTAGCTGTGTGGAAGCAGCAGTTTAACTCAGCTACATCTAATATATAAAAGCCGAAGGCCACTTCCGGAAAAAGCGAAGGGTACTTCCGTGATGGCCTCAAGACCCATGGTAGTGACGTTACCAGTGCGGGGCCGCCCGGCTACAGGGAGCGGCGGAGGAACGTTCCTCTCTCGGAAGTTCTGTCTGCCCTCCAGCCTCTCCCCTCCAGCCTCTGCCCTCCAGGCAGTACCGTAGCTAGCGGGGGGGCAGGGGGGCCGAGCGCCCCGTGCCCCCCGGCATGAGGGGCCCATTGCCCCCACCCCCTGGGGGGCCCGTGCTGGCAGCCGCCCGCCGCGCTCCCGGAGAGGAGGGAGGACGAGACTTCCTGTCCGGCAGCTCTGCCCACCCCTCCTCTCCTCTTACAGCAGACGCACGCCGGCCGCGGTGAGTCTGCACCTCCCCCCCCCGGGCCTCACATCTGTCTGCCAGCACCCCCCCCCGGTCCTCACAAGGGGGTCCTGGGTGCTGATCTTGCCTTGCCCCAGGGCCCGGAGCACGCCAGCTACGCCACTGCCTCCAGCCTCTGCCCTTCAGCCTCTCCCCTCCAGCCTCTGCCCTCCAGCCTCTGCCCTCCAGCCTCCACTCTCCCCTCCAGCCTCTGCCCTCCAGCCTCCGCTCTCCCTTCCAGCCTCTGCCCTCCAGACTCCGCTCTCCCCTCCAGCCTCTGCCCTCCAGACTCCGCTCTCCCCTCCAGCCTCTACCCTCCAGCCTCCGCTCTCCCCTCCAGCCTCTCCCCTCCAGCCTCTCCCCTCCAGCCTCACCCCTCCAGCCTCCCCTGTCCTCTGCCCTCCAGCCTCCCCTGTCCTCTGCCCTCCAGCCTCCCCTGTCCTCTGCCCTCTAGCCTCCCCTGTCCTCTGCCCTACAGCCTCCCCTGTCCTCTGCCCTACAGCCTCCCCTGTCCTCTGCCCTACAGCCTCCCCTGTCCTCTGCCCTACAGCCTCCCCTGTCCTCTGCCCTACAGCCTCCCCTGTCCTCTGCCCTCCAGCCTCCCCTGTCCTCACCCCTCCTCACCCCTCCAGCCTCCCTTGTCCTCACCCCTCCTCACCCCTCCAGCCTCCGCTCTCCTCACCCCTCCTCACCCCTCCAGCCTCTGCTCTCCTCACCCCTCCATATGCAATGTACAGTATGTGTATATATGTGTGTATGTAGTCACTTCCGTCACTTTGTCCGCACTTCCCTCACTTTGTTCGCACTTCCCTCACTTTGTCCGCACACATACACACACACACACTCCGTTATACTTACCACCGGCCCTGCATCAGCCGCCTGGATCCTCAGTCGACATGTCGCCACCCCCGAACTACTGGATCCAATATAGCGTCCAAGAAGTCTCGCCAAACTTCCCGGACGCCATATTGGATCCAGTCGTCCGCGGGCGGCGACATGTCGACTCAGGATCCAGACGGCAGGGAAGACGCAGGGTCGGTGCTAACTATAGCGGAGTGTGTGTGTGTGTGTATGTATGTATGTATGTGTGTGCTGACCACTCTGCCCACGGTGCTGCGCTCACCACTCTGCCCACGGCGCTGCGCTGACCACTCTGCCCACGCCACTGTGCTGACCAATCTCACCGCACTCACTGCTAACCACTGAGCCACCGCACTCACTGCTAACCACTGAGCCACCGCACTCACTGCTAACCACTGAGCCACCGCACTCACTGCTAACCACTGAGCCACCGCACTCACTGCTAACCACTGAGCCACCACACTCACTGCTAACCACTGAGCCACTGCACTCACTGCTAACCACTGAGCCACCGCACTCACTGCTAACCACTGAGCCACCGCACTCACTGCTAACCACTGAGCCACCGCACTCACTGCTAACCACTGAGCCACCGCGCAGTTCTAACCACTGAGCCACCGCGCAGTGCTAACCACTGAGCCACCGTATACTCTGCTACCCACTGAGCCACCTGTATACACACAATTCATTTCACCGCACTCCCCTAACTATTAGTAAATAAACTATATATGGATTCTAGACTACCCGATTCTTTAGAATCGGCCCGCCATCTAGTCTACTATATAATTGTCTAAGGCGTCTGTTGGTCACAAAAATCACGCGCCAGACAGAGGCCGCTCATTGGCGCCGCGCCAGAGCGCAGACTATGCAAATTGGCGTGAGAATTCAAAGTTCGAATTTCGCGCCAATTTGCAGCCGGCGACAGTGGCGCGTTATTTGCCGGGATATACAGGGTACTTGCCGCCCCCACCTCGCCTCTCCTCCCTTGCCCCCCCCTCGCCTCCCACTTTTCTCACCCTTCTGTACACAGGGTGGGCTGTGTGATGTCACATCAGCCCACCCTGTGTACAGACGGGTGAGAACAGCGGGAGGCGAGGGGGATACTGCCCCCCGCCTCCCACCCGCATCCATACTGCCACTCCTCGCCTCCCGCTGTTCTTCTCACCCGTCTTCTCCATCACTACGGTCATGTGACAGGGCGGGCTGATGTGACATCACACCGCCTGCCCTGTCACATGACGACCACTACGGAAGACAGGTGAGAACAGAGGAGGGCGAGGGGGATCCTGCCCCCTGCCTCCATCGTGCCCCCTCCGCATCCATCATGCCCCCCGGCTGCATTCTGCCCCCCCCTGCATCCATCCTGCCCTCCCCCCGGCTCCATCCTGCCCCCCCACCACCATCCTGCCCCCCCATGCCACCATCCTGCTCCTCCAGCTCCATGTTGCCCCGCTTGCTCCATCCTGCCCCGCTCACTCCATCCTGCCCCCCCGCCACCATCCTGCCCCGCTCGCTCCATCCTGCCCCCCTTGCTCCATCCTGCCCCGCTCGCTCCAATCTGCCCCGCTGGCTCCATCCTGCCCCCCTTGCTCCATCCTGCCCCGCTCGCTCCAATCTGCCCCGCTGGCTCCATCCTGCCCCACTCGCTACATCCTGCCCCCCACGCCACCATCCTGCCCCGCTTGCCACCATCCTGCCCCCCCATGCCACCATCCTGCTCCTCCGGCTCCATCCTGCTCCTTTGGCTCCATCCTGCCCCGCTCGCTCCATCCTGCCTCGCTCCCTCCATTCTGCCCGCTCCCTCCATTTTACCCCGCTCCCTCCATCCTGCCCCTTGCCTCCATCCTGCCCCCCGCTGTTCTTGTTCCCCCGCCTCCATCTTGCCCCCCCTCCGCCTCCATCCTGCCCCCCCTCCGGCTCCATCTTGTACCGCCGGCTCCATCCTGCCTCGCTCGCTCCATCCTGCCCCACTTGCTGCATTCCTGCCACCCTCCCCAGCTCCATCCAGCCCCGCTCGCTCCATCCTGCCCCGCTTGCTCCAACCTGCCCCGCTCGCTCCATCCTGCCTCCCCCCCTGGCTCCATCCTGCCCCGCTCGCTCCATCCTGCCCCGCTCGCTCCATCCTGCCCCGCTCGCTCCATCCTGCCCCACTTGCTCCATTCCTGCCACCCTCCCCAGCTCCATCCAGCCCCGCTCGCTCCATCCTGCCCCGCTTGCTCCAACCTGCCCCGCTCGCTCCATCCTGCCTCGCTCGCTTCATCCTGCCCCACTTGCTCCATTCCTGCCACCCTCCCCAGCTCCATCCAGCCCCGCTCGCTCCATCCTGCCCCACTTGCTCCAACCTGCCCCGCTCGCTCCATCCTGCCTCCCCCCGGCTCCATCCTGCCCCGCTCGCTCCATCCTGCCCCGCTCGCTCCATCCTGCCCTGCTCGCTCCATCCTGCCCCCCTGGCTCCATCCTGCCCCCCTCGCCACCATCCTGCCCCCCACGCCATCATCCTGCCCCCCCTTATGCCACCATCCTGCTCCTCCGGCTCCATCCTGCTCCTCTGGCTCCATCCTGCCCTGCTCGCTCCATCCTGCCCCGCTCCCTCCATTCTGCCCTGCTCCCTCCATCCTGCCCCCCGTCTCCATCCTGCCCCCCGCTATTCTTGCTCCCCCGCCTCCACCCTGCCTCCATCCTGCCCCCCCTCCAGCTCCATCCTGCCCCGCCAGCTCCATCCTGTCCCACCGGCTCCATCCTGCCTCACTTGCTCCATTCCTGCCACCCCACCCAGCTCCATCCTGCCCCGCTTGCTCCATCCTACCCCACTTGCTCCATCCTGCCCCGCTGGCTCCATCCTGCCCTGCTGGCTCCATCCTACCCCCCCGCCACCATCCTGCCCCCCCTGCCACCATCCTGCCCCACCCTCCCACCACCCATCCTGCCTCCCCGCCACCATCCTGCCCCACTCGCTCCATCCTGCCCTGTTCACTCTATCCTGCCCCCTCACTCTATCCTACCCCCCCCCCCCGGGCTCCATCCTGCGCCGCTCGCTCCATCCTGCCCCTCTGGCTCCATCCTTCCCCCCGGCTCCATCCTGCCCCGCTCGCTCCAATCTGCCCCACTGGCTCCATCCTGCCCCGCTCACTCCATCCTGCCCCGCTCGCTACATCATGTGCTGTAATGTACCACCATATACTATAGTGCTGCTATACATGTGCTACATGTGCTATAAAATACCACCATATACTATAGTGCACCTGTACATATACTGTAATATACTGCCATGTACTATAGTCCTGCTATACATGTGCTATACTGTACCGCCATATACTACAGTGTTACTTTACATGAACTGTAATGTACCGCCATTTACCATAGTGCTGCTATACATGTGCTGTAATGTATCGCCATATACCATAGAGCTGCTATACATGTGCTGTAATGTACCGCCATATACTATAGCGCTGCTATACATGTAATGTAATGTACCACCATATACCCTAGCGCTGCTATACATGTACTGTAATGTACTGCCATATACTATAGCGCTGCTATACATGTACTGTAATGTACCGCCATATACTATAGCGCTGCTATACATGTACTGTAATGTACCGCCATATACTATAGCGCTGCTATACATGTACTGTAATGGACTCAAACTGCAATAGGTTTCACAAACTGATAAGTTACTGTCACTCTTACTTATTTTTGTTTTAATTATATTACAGCATCTTACTTCCTAACTATTATATTTAACTGTAATGCTTTTGAGTCTAATTAGAGGTTACATATGGCCTCAACAAAAAAACTCAGCTAAATCATTGCCTAAAGTGCAATCCGTGTCTAACTCCAACATTCTATGGAATCCCTTTCTCACAGGACTGATAAGAATGAGTCAGAAATATTTGAATTAGCACAGAGAAATGAGAAGTTAGAAAAGGAAAACTCTATACTTAGAAAAGAATTCCAATTGGTTAAGAACAAACTTGTAGACCTTGAAGATAGAGACAGGCATCAAAATCTAAAGATCAGGGGTGTACCGGAATCAGTTAAATCAGACAAACTTGGTCCTTTTATGAAAGACCTTCTAAAGCAAATAATCCCCCCTTTAACTGAACTTGATACCACTATGGTAAGAATTCATCGCTTGACGAAACCTAAACACCTAAAACCAGAAATCCCGAGAGATACCATAATGAAATTCCACTTTTACCACGTAAAAGAACAACTAATGGAACTTCTAAAGCAGAGGAAAACTTTTCCAAAGCCATACGAGAATATCAAAGTTTTCGCTGACCTATCCAGGGAGACTATGCAGCAAAGAAGGCATTTTACCCCATTAACTGAAGCGTTAAGACAAAACCATATCCAATATAGATGAGGATTTAACCCTACAAAAGTACTATTTTCCCATCAGGGCAAAACCATTGGTCTGTCCGAAGTGGAGAAAGGCATGAAGATCCTTAGGGATCTAGGAATTATGATTTCCTGATTAGTTTTTATCTAACATGCAGATCAAAGGAATGGGCCAAAACATTAGCTCCCCCCCACAGAGGAAATTTGTTTATTATCATCTGTTTTTTCAGAATCCTCTGAATCGGGGTATTTAAATATTTTAGAGTTAACAATTTCATCTTGGTTTAATTCCTATTTCATTTATTGAATAGGGAAGTTTTCTTTTTACTATTTTTTTCTTTTATTTGTATTATTGAAGTAGACTGATGATGTCCCCAAGTTTACCGATCTTTTCTCTAATTATGACACTCACTCCCACTTCCTCACTTCCTCTGAACTATTCAAATCTGAACAAGTGGACTTGTCACTTAAAATTCTTTCAAAAAACATTAATGGCCTTAATTCGCCTCAGAGGCGCTAATTCATATGGAAGCTAATACATGAAAGCAAGGCGGATGTAGTTGGTCTTCAGGAAACCAAATTTTCCCAAGACAGGCCCCCCAAATTTGAAAATAAAAATTTCCCTAATATTCTATGTGCGAATAATGAAAAGAAGAAATGGGGAGTCGCCATATTAATTAGGAACACGATTACTTATGAATAAATACTGAGATTTGATGACCCAAACGGTAGATTTCTAGTTGTAATTTGTAAGTTGAATGACTCTCCATGTACGTTAGTTAATATTTATGCTCCCAATAAGGGTCAAATTTCCTTTTTAAATAAAGTCATGAAAATAATAAATGAAAACCAGAAAGGAGAACTAATTATTTTTGGAGATTTCAATATGGTCCCGAATGGAGCCCGAGACTCCTCTACCAAATCTAGACATAATCTTGAGTCCTTCGATCCACGGTTATTTAAATCAGACTTATACGATGTATTTCGTTGTTTAACTTCATCCTCAATAGAATTCACACATTTTTCCAGCAGACATAACTCCTATGCTAGGATTGATTTGGTGATCACTAATATCTTTACGCTTCCCAAATTCCAAAAAATTTCTATAGGAACCAGAACCTGGTCCGACCATGCTCCAATATTTTTTGAACACGATATGAAGTAAAAAGGTATGATAAAATGAGCGCTAGGGACAGAAACAGGCACTAGGCTCTTATCGAATATTACCTTTCAAATTTATTGTGAACAGTAGATGTTATAGGTCTCCTCGCCACAACATGTTTCGACACTAAAGGTGTCTTTCTCAAGTGGATGTCCACTTGAGAAAGACACCTTTAGTGTCGAAACATGTTGTGGCGAGGAGACCTATAACATCTATTGTTCACAATAAATTTGAAAGGTAATATTCGATAAGAGCCTAGTGCCTGTTTCTGTCCCTAGCGCTCATTTTATCATACCTTTTTACTTCATATCGTGCTGAAATCCTCCCTTTGGGGAGTGTGGTTTGAGAGCAGCTCTGGGACAGGATTTGGTCAACACAGAGGAGCTGCCCTTCCCTGGGCTCGTGATCTCTGGGAGAGACATTGAAGTTCCATAAGGAAAAGCTTCTTTACACGTAGCAACGGATTTATGCCTGCGGTTAATTCTCACCTCAAATCATCAACCTAGTTGTGCAGGGGGCGCAACTAGAAAAGGTGAGTGACATATTAATATAACCCCTTGCTTCGGCTAATTTGCACAGTGTGGCGCAACAATTTCTTGGTTTTTCTTTTCCAATATTTTTTGAAGTTACTCTAGGCCCCGATATTACATCATACAGACCCTAGAGAAACAATAGTTTTTTTATACAACCACCCTTGCTAAAAGAAAGAAATTGAAAACACTATTATAAATTACTTTAAAGAAAATGATACTAACGATGTATCGACTACAACTCTATGGTCTGCCTTTAAGTCCGTTCTTAGGGGATAAATGATACAGCTTAATTCCAGACTTAAAAGAGCGAACAGAGAAAAGACTCAATTATTAATCAACCAAATTCATGACCTCGAAACAATCCAAGCAACTAATCCATTAAAAAACCACTCTTCTGAAATTTCGAAGCTGATGACGGATTTAAAGTCACTAATGACATCAGACAGGGGTGTATCTAGGGGGGTGCAGCCGGACCTTTTGCCCCGGGTGCAACTTAGCGGGGGGCGCCGGCGGCACTTCAGCTTCCGCGCCAGTCTGGGGCCACGGGGGCCACTGGGAGACTTGGTGGCAGCGGGTAAAGATACCACGGGACAATTATATAAAAATCCGAAAGATATAGCTAATATTTTTGCCCATTACTACTCCTCCTTATATAATTTAAGAAACGATCCCAACTCTCCCAAACCTTATGATCACGATATCAAAGAATATCTAAAAGACCTTCATTTCCCAACTTTGACAGAATCTGAACTAGAGGATATAAACCTACCATTTACAACATTAGAAACCAAGTCAGTAATACAAAATTAGAAAAATGAAAAATCACCAGGTCCTGATGGATTCCAGAATGAGCTATATAAAAATTTTCCACTTCAAAACCACCCAGAATTTCCCTGTAACGGGCTCTTAGATGAATGATGAGAACAATTATCTTTAAATAAGTGATCACTTTATTAGTTTAAATCATATGAACAATTCATAAAATATTTTAAAAAACTACACAGAGGTACCCCAACGATTACCAATAATTTATAACCAGGTCTAGGACTGAGACCAAATATAAATAAATTAATTATACAGTACCAGTTATACCAGGCGGTGGGTACTAGGACTGAAGCCACGACCAGTACAGTGTTACTATACACCAGGTATGTGAACTAAGCAGGGACAATCACATCTGGAGCACTGTGGCAGCACCGTACACGGGTGACCTAGTTCAGAGAAAGGTTCACCTGATGGTACGTAGGCACAAGGCAATATATATTAGAGTCCTATAATTAATACAATTGATAGTGCAGCCACTTATAGTGCTAAGTAAATCTAAGCAATATGTCCTTGTGAACCTGGTATAACTGGTACTGTATAATTAATTTATTTATATTTGGTCTCAGTCCTAGACCTGGTTATAAATTATTGGTAATTGTTGGGGTACCTCTGTGTAGTTTTTTAAAATATTTTATGAATTGTTCATATGATTTAAACTAATAAAGTGATCACTTATTTAAAGATAATTGTACTCATCATTCATCTAAGAGCCCGTTACAGGGAAATTCTGGGTGGTTTTGAAGTGGAATGTAATGTTAAGGTGAGATACGGTAACAGTTTGGTGGACCATTGAGATGATAAAAATTTTGTAGAATTATTATCACCCTTTCTTACAAAATTGGACAATTATGCTGCACACCATGGTACATTACCCCAAGAGATGTTAGAAGCCACAATCACAGTCTTACCACAGGGTAAAGGATACCTTTCTGACACAAAAAATTACAGACCAATTTCACTCCTGAATTGCGATACCAAGATTATAGCTAAATTAACCTCTAACAGAATTCAAAAATATATTGGTAAACTTATTCACGTTGATCAAACTGGTTTTATACCAGGTCACTCCACAACGGAAGCTACGAGACGGGCAATAGATCTAGCTATTATTATTGATAAATCTAAATCTCCAACTGCCTTCTTGGCATTAGATGCCGAGAAGGCTTTTGATAGAGTTCATTGGTCATTCCTATTTCAAACCTTGGAGAAGTTTGGGATGAAAGGCAATATTCTGAATTCTATAAAAGCTATGTATGCAAATCCATCTGCTGCAAGAGTTTATTCCAACAACTCCCTATCTCAAAAATTTTACCTAACAAATGGAACTAGGCAGGGACGCCCTTTACCACCCATCCTGTTTTGTTAAAACTTTCCATACAGACTTTTTACATCTTTCCAAGTTGGAACTCTCGTGGTTAAGCCAAATTGAAGCATTTAAAATGACTATGTTACCTAAGTTTTTATATGTTATTACAGCCATACCATTACTTATCCCCAAACTCTGGTTCAATAAATTCCAAACCCAACTTCGGAACTTTGGAGAAACAGAAGGCCAAGGGTAGCTAGACTTTCACTGGAAAAAAGCAAAAAAAATGGGTGGGATAGGACTCCCAAACCTTTATAATTACTACCTATCTTCTATTATTAGACTTTCCCAAAATTGGTTTTTCACCCCCAATATGTCTTGGATAATGATTGAAAAATCCTTTATAAAAAATAAGACTCTACTGCACTATTTAATTGCTTCATTAAGTGATCTTTCTAAACCACTCCCTAACTTTCCAACTTTAAAATCCGCTATTCTAGCATGGAGACTCCTTGTATCTAAATCTTTAAAACATTTTAAAATGACTAAACCTATACTTGTACCACATCTCAATATAACTAATTGGATTGACAAAGGTATTCTATACGTCAGCGACTTAATTAAGTCAGACTCCCTAACCACATTTTTTGATTTACAAACCAACTTCTCTCTCCCTCTGGAGGAGAGGACTAACTGAAGACGTATAGTTGAATATTTTGGAAAAAACAAACCTAATTTTTTATTCCCACACAATTTATATCCGACTTTATAGATACTCCAAACAAGCTTCTTAATAAAATCTTTAACGAAGAATTAGAACTCTCCGGTTTGTCCTTTTTTTCAGCTTGGGAGACAGAATTAAAAATCAAAATAGACCTCCAACACATGGCCAAAACCATCTCTGTCCTATTTCCATACCATGTGTGCTACCGTGTTTCCCCGAAAATTAGATCCCGTCTTATATTTTTTTTTGGTTCCAAAGATGGACCATGTCTTATTTTCGGGGGGGGGGGGGGCGCCTTATATTAAGCATCCTCCACTATCCCTCTATAGCCCCCATCATCCTCCACTATCCCTCTGTAGCCCCCCCATCCTCCACTATCCCTAGACACCATCATCCGCCACTGTCCCTCTGTAGCCCCCATCATCCTCCAACATTCCTCTAGAAACACACACACAAACACAGCCACACACACACACAGCCACACACACACACACACAGCCACACACACACAGTCAGACACATGACTGGAGCCTGCCGGAGCTTACCACCGCCACCGCTGCCGCAACTTGATGTCCCCCCGTGCGTACATAGCCGGGTGCCGTAGATGTGCGATGGTAAGCCATCAGCCGATCAGGCGCCTGCTGGCATCTGATTGGCTGCGGCATTACCGTACATCTACGCTGAGCGGCGCAGATGCCCTCTGTATAGGAGATATATGGTAATACCGCGGCCAATCAGACGCCAGCAACCGCCTGATTGGCTGATGCCTTACCATCGTACATCTGCGGCGCCCAGCTATGTACACACACCGGGTAACATCAAGCAGCGGTGGTGGCGGTGACGGTGGCAAGCTCCGGATGAACAATGGCGGCGGCAGAAGCAGCTTAGTAGGTGAGTATGAATTTTTTTTTTGCCTGCCACGTCCTTTTTTCGGGGGGTGCCTTATATTAGGCACCCAGGCCAAATCCCCGGGGCGCCCTATTTTTGGGGTGCGCCCTATTTTCGAGGAAATACGGTAATATTTATGAGTCCTATTACAAAATGCTATCGTGATGGCATTATACTCCAACCAAACTAAATATGATTAACCCTTCCCTTTCTTCTGCATGTTGGAGGGACTGTGGGAAATTGGGGACGCTTTCACACATTTTTTGGGGATGCCCTAAGTTGGTGAATTTCTGGTTGAACATAAAACAACTTATTTTAAAGGTGACAAATTTTAAAATCTCACTAACTCCGCAATTTGCTCTTCTATCCATTGGATTAATTGACCTCCCTAAACAACATAGATTTTTAATATCTCATATTTTATTGACCGCCAAGATATTAATAGCGTCAAGATGGAAGAAAATTGAACCGCCTACTATACCGGATTTAATTGAATGAATCTCTCAACATAATATATTTGAATATAACCATGCCATCAGAAATAATATTTTTGGGAAATTCTTAACTAGGTGAGAAGACTGGTTAGCAATTTATTCCCCTAACTTACTAGTCAAGGTCTAATGACGTTGTCTATTCATGCCTTAAACTGTCTACTTTTCACTACATATCATATTATTATTTTTATTAGAAAAGGAAGGAGAGAAAAGAATAAGGGAAGGAGAGAGAGGAAGGGAAAGGGATTGAGGAGGAAAGTAAGAGAAAAAGACTATCCTAAGATGGCTCAGTTGTATAATGACAGTACTATTTTACTAAAAATCTTTTAGATTGAAGTGTTTAACACAATACATGTAATTGTATATTAAGTAGCATTGCATTATGTATATTTTAGTTGTATTCTTTTTTCTCTTTTTAATGAATCAAACATTTTAATTGGTTATATTGTCTGTTTTCTTCTGATACTCAACAAGTTGATAATAGAGATCAACACTAAGAACCCCTGATTTCTTTTTGTTTTTTTGTATGTAAATAATATAATCTATATTTTCTCCCTTTTTTATGTATGTTCCCTTGTCTTGTTCAAAATTTCAATAAATTCTATCTCGATCAAATAAACCCAGAAAAATCCATTATGACCAGAAAACGCCAGAACGCCACAAGAATCACATCATAGGAAATCTTTACATAAGATCATATCAAATCACATATTGAAATACATAAAATATCATATGTCATAAAACAAACGTTTTATTGAAATCATCCCAAAAAATAAAAAAATAAATAAAAACCTCCCACGTAAATCCACACTAAAGACCCACAGGAACGTTCCAGATCCATTATAGCAAGATCTATTTGGAATAAAAAAAAACATAGATTAATTAGCGATCACCTAATCATCTATCACTAGATCATTCCATCCCATCCCCTTGTGTCCCTCATTATATAAAGTGCATTGCCCATAATAAACCCACAATGCACTTTTTCTATTTTAAATACAATATATACAATATCAATCATTTTCCGTGTTCCCTCACCGTTCCCAGTGTTTATACCATATGTCAAACCAAAAATAAGTATTGTCGTAAAAATTCTATAAATGCTGATATCCATTGCTTCGCTAAAAAGTTCCTACAATGTCTCAGAAACCTATTTATCACTTCAGACCCAGGAAATACCCCTGTGGGTAATAAAACCAAACAGAATAGGCTTATTGGTACCATCTCTACCCCATCTTGATAAGAATCCACAATGTCTGGCTCTAAACCAGTATATGGTATAACCCCAGGAGAGCAAATAGTAAAAACGTCTCCCTGCGGAAAACGTATAATCTTTGGAAGATATATAGAATTATTGGAGGGTATCTGTAGTTTGATATCACCTGATGAAGATAGCCTGCGTGCTATTGAAACACATTGTAACCCATACAAGGAGCTATAATAAAAGGTTTGAGAATCTGCTAATTCGTGCCCTTTGCTTTGTGCCTTCGCGCTCATAAACTCCAGCTTCCATTTTCCCTTTGCTTTAACACTGATCTACCGGACACTCAAAGAAGATTTCATTATATTTTTCTCGGCTTCAGTTGTAATATGTGCAAAATCAGATCAAATAAAGATAAGAGATTAATTATGGAAGTGTTAGGATAATTATTGTGCATTGTCAGTGATTAGTGTTCATTTATGATCCCTGCAGCTGAGGGTTCAACTCCGGTTCAGCTTGTAACGTTTCTTACATAAAGGACGAGCTCTTCTCCAATCTGACAACTTGCAAGAGGCTCCTCATGTCCCGCCTTGGAATCCTATCATACCTTAATATCTTACCACCCTTCATGTAGTATGACTTCTGGGATCTGTGTCTCTTGGCCGGGCTCTTAGCCAGTTCTTCCTATAGTCCAATGTCTCATCATCTCCACAGGAATGAAGCAGCTCACCCATTTCTCTGTAGACTCTGGTTGATGGATAACCCTCTCTCTGTCCACGCTCTCTTCCCACTGTTGGTCACAAGCACCTGGTCCACAGCAACCCTTCCTCCAGGTAGCCTAACTACCCTACCCAATTCCCCCTTGGCCTCTGCAGAAAGAGAAGAACCCTGGCCTCAACTTCAATATTTATGGGCACATGCTCAAACTACAATATGGTGCTGAATTTGGTGACTATATACTGGATCTTTCTCTTCATGGTGTATCAGTCTCATGGGTGTCTCCTATTCTTGGGAGACCTTTGACTAGTCTGGGACCTGAGAGTCACATTGCCTTGTAAAACACTGGTTTTGAAATGTATATTCTTATGTTTAGTGCAGCAGGGTTTAAGGACTCTTTCTGTTCTGGTAGTTCTTTATTAGTCCTAACTCAGGTGTAGCTTTTCAGTGACCATTCCCTTTCACTATAAAACGTCATGTGTAGTTTCATTTGACTACAGGTATAGAATCCATTTTTGTGCTAACCATTTTGGAGAGAGCAAGTCTCTGGAAGTGCCAGTAGTCATAATGCATAAAGCCCTGGAGCTTTGCTGCATTCGTTGAGTTGGAGTTTATCCTTTCGTCTACTTCCCTCTATCTGTCCTCCTTCACTTCTGTTTTATTATAACAGTGGTGAGACTAGTGCGCTCATTAGCCATTGCAGTAGCCAGGGTGAGTGGATGGATAGTTAGGGACAAGGCACATGACGACGACAAGGGAAAGGACCTATATTAGGAGGTTAGGGAGCTCCGAGTGCAGATGACTCACCGTTGCCGGATGCTCACGTCTCAGGCGATGCAGCACTTGTCACGGTTTTACGCCTGAGGCTGTGGGGCCCGGTGGTCAGATCAAAAGTGATTTCAGGATTGTGATGTTTCTTGATTGTCGTGACGCCACCTGTGGGAGTCCGGTGAATGCACCGGCGCTGCTTGGGCCTCCGGTGGATGTGCGGCAGCTAGATGGGATGCTCCCCACAGGATGAGCAGGAGTCCCCGGGGCCAGGAGCTGTACCGGATGGAATACGGCAGCTCGGCTAGTTGCTGGACAGAGTTAATAACAGTTCTGAAGAAAGGCACAGACACCAGATTCCTCTGTAACGGGTCTTTACTGTAACGGATGGTGTGGTACACGGTATACAGTCTTTAGGTAATGGACCGGGTGGTCCCAGCGGTGACTGGTCTTATTCCAGAGCTCCACGGTGTGCCTCTTTTACTAACTTTCCTGTCTGATTGCCGTTGTCGCCTTAGTGTACCAGTTCAGGGTACTAGGGAAACTTCTATCGGAATCCTAGCTGGTTCGAAAACAGCTGCTCCTGTGTCCCATTGGTGGGTACTCTTCTGGCAAGACGGCTAGGTTGCGGCTGTAGTGAGGTGCTCCTGAAGAGCTATTCCTTCACTCCGGTTTTCTGCAGAACAGTGGTAGACATCTGTTTGCCTCGGACCCGGCGTCCGGTGGGTTGGGCACGGGTAAGTGTTAACCCACTCGGTAGTTGCCCGTGTTCCGGTCTGGGTCACAGCTTGATGGTGCCCTGCCGGTAACGGTTTGGTACCAGGGCTGCACGGCACTGTGCAGGTCCCTGTTCTTTCTTCCTCCAACGACTTCTCCCGCGTTTCTAACTTCTCCCCCACACTACACCTTACATTCCTCCCACCAGGACCTGATTGGCCCTCTACCTCTAGTGTGTTGTGTGGTGTATGGAGCTCTGGGTTTAACCATGTCATCACCGAGACGGAAGATATTACATCTTCAGTCAGGGATGCAATACCTTCCTGTGACGCACTCATTGCGGGGCACCACACAGACACAGGTGAGTGTCAGGAGGTGACCTGTCTCCACTCTCCCTATCACTAGGGCCTTACTTCCTTTCCATTCCCGATGTTCTCCTTATGTTGCGCCGTTCCCTTGCTCGGACTTGACAATCGGCACACAACAACAGTGCAGGCCTTTCTCCTCTACCTCACGTTGGCCCAGCACCTACCACAACACACAGCCTTTATCTATGTCCAGATGCAGAGGATCTGAGGCTGATGGTACTTCATTATCATCATCAGCTGCAGTGCAGATTAGTCTAGGCCAGTGATTCCCAACTTCAGTCCTCAAGGCACACCAACAGTGCAGGTTTTCAGGATTTCCTTAGTATTGCACAGGTGATAATTGAATCACCTGCACTGGGGATGATTCCAATTTCTAAGGAAATCCTGAAAACCTGCACTGTTGGTGTGCCTTGAGGACTGGAGTTGGGAACCTCTGGTCTAGGCCACGTCACATCACTATCCACATCAATGTCTCACCAGACAGACTCGCCACATTCACTGTCAGACGTACAAAAATTGTTTTTATTCCACTATATTATTTTTTTTAAAAAAGTATTTTTGTTTGTTTGTGACCCCTAATGATCAGGTGTGTAGTGCAGTAAGGGGACGGCAGGAGCTCTAAACACAGGAGAAATTGTATAACAAACCAAGAGGAGCGTTACCAAACAAATAGCCAAAACTATATAGAAAAGAAAAAATAGTTTTTCGTTTTACTGTACTAAATTTTAAAAAAATGAATAAAACCATCCAATCAAAATCAGCGCTCCTTCCCCTGTGCGTCATCAGCAGTTTATGAAGCCATATGCACAGTGGCGTAACCAGAGTCTGGCGGGCCCCGGAGCGAAATTTAGACCTGGCCCCACCCCTCGCTCGCGCACACGTTTGTCAGATGTATGGGCCTCATGTAACCTTCTAAATCCTCTAGAGACTCACAAATTGCCCCTCTTCCCTTCATTATGTATTAATGTCCAATATGGTCCACCTCCTGCAATGTGGCCCTTATCGTGGTATATATGTCCCCCATCCTGGTTTATTTGGTCCTCCTCCTCCCGCCACCATAGTCGTCCAATTATTATAGTGCATCCCCATATTCCTCCATATATTACAATGTACCCCCATAGTACTATATGTATTATAATTAGAGATGAGCGAGTACTAAAATGCTCGGGTGCTCGAATCTCGGGCCGAGCATCCCAAGATACTCGTGTACTCAGCCCGAGCACCGAGCCCAATGATATCCTATGGGAGACCCGAGTATTTTTCTGACTTGACCCCCGGCAGCATGGAATAACCCTAAAAATGTCACAAAAGTATCAGAACAGTGCTGAAATGACATGGGAACAGCATGGGGAAGACTTCCCCCCCCGTGAAACAGCAGGCAGATCACTGGCTGACACCGCTGAACCTACAGCTAGGCATGGTCATGTGTGACAATGGCCGGAACCTGGAAACGGCTCTGAGGCGAGGCGAGCTGACACATGTTCCATGCGTGGCCCATGTGCTCAACCTCGTGGTTCAACGGTTTCTTAAATCCTACCCGGATCTGCTCGTCAAAGTACGCTGCCTGTGTGCCCATTTCAGAAAGTCACCTACTGCTTCAGCCGGCCTTGCCAGCTTTCAGCAGCGTTTGCAGCTTCCGGCTCACAGACTGGTGCGTGATGTCCCCACATGTTGGAATTCCACACTGCACATGTTGGTCAGGATTTGTGAGCAGAAGAGGGCAGTTGTTGAGTACCAGCATCAACTAGGCCATCGGTATAACGGTTCAAACTCCACACATAAGACCTCAGGAGTGGACATGGATGTCCGACATATGTACCGTCCTCCAAAACTTTGAGGACTCCACCAAGATGGTGAGGGGCGATGACACCATCATTAGCGTCACCATCCCACTTCTAAAACGCTCTCTGCTCAAAATCAAAGACGATGCATTGCAGGCGGAGCAGGATGAGTTGGAGCAATAAACCGTACGGGGTGATTACACACAGCCCAGCCTCATCTCATCCTAACGTGCATTGGAGGACTGTGACGAGGAGGAGGGTAAAGAAATTGAGCTACTTTCATGCGGAATTGACGGTAATACATGCACAACTGTCATACCATCTGTTCAGCGTGGATGGCCAGAGGACAGGGGAGAGGAGGAGGATGATAATGAAGACAGCATGGTCAGTCATCCTGTTGGTGAGGACCTGAAGCCTTGCGTGTTAACAGTCTGGCACACATGGCTGACTTTATGTGATGCTGCCTGTCTTGTGACCCTCACGTTATCAACATCTTGGCGGACACTCATTACTGGTTGGTGACACTTTTAGACCCACGTTACAAGGAGAACTTTATTTCTCTTATTCCCGAGGCGGAGAGATCTATAAAAATGCTGCAGTACCAGAAGGCCCTAGTTGCGGAATTAGTAAAAAAATTCCATTTTGAAAACGCTTGCGGCAGAGGTCATGGTTCGGTAGACAACCAAGGCGTCCGGCCGACAGAGGCACAAGTCCAATCCAGCAGAGGTAGGGGAACACTATCAAAAATCTGGGAGAGTTTTCTTAGCCCCTCCCATAGCACAGGCCCTCAGGTGCAGGGTACTGTCACAAGGACTGCAAAGTTTGTAAAGATGCTGAAGGAGTACCTTGCCGATCGTACGAAAGTGCTCCTAGACTCCTCTGTGCCTTCTAATTATTGGGTATCCAAGCTGGACAAGTGGCAGAAATTGTCCTTCTACGCCTTTTTTTTGCCTTCCTCTGGATCAACATGTTAGGCTATGGGTTGAATTAGATGGACTTAACGTCTTCCTTCAATCTTAAAAACTATGTTACTATGTTACTAGGAAGTCCTGGCCTGCCCTGCCACTAGCGTTTTGTCAGAGTTAGGGATGAGCGAGTATGCTTGTCACTACTCGGTACTCGCACGAATATCTCGGTACTCGGGGTACTCGGCGAGTACCGAGTAATCTCGTGATACTCTTGCTATGCTCGGGGTCCACCTCCCTGCATGTTGGCGCTCTTTACAGAGCCAGCCCGCATGCAGGTATTGGCTGACAGACACTGTAATGCCACAGCCATGTTGGTTGTGGCATTACAGTGATTGGCTGGCCGCACAGCGTCATCAGGTCTTTATAAGACCTGACCGCGCTGTGCTCGTCACTCTGCTCCATAGACAGTCAGTGTAGGGAGAGCTGCTGCTGATTGAGGGACAGATTTGTGGCCTTTCAGCTAGTGTAGGCGCAGGGCTGACAATCTAATTACCACAACAGTCCTTCTGAGGACTAATAGAGCTGTATACAGGCAGGCAGGGAGGCAGGGTATATAGCAAACTTCGTTGTGCCAGTATACCAGCCTGCATCACATCTGGGGCTGGTGTACAGGCTGCAAATCTCATCCATCCCAAAACAGTGCTTTTAGGGATTAATTTAGCTCACTATAGGCAGGAGTAGGTTGCAGCGTAAATTAGGATACGCCAAAAGACTCGCTATTGTAGTCAGCGTTTGTGTCTGACTAGTCCACCTGCAGGGACTTAATCTCAAATCTCAGTGTCGTGCTAAAAACCAAATCTTGGCCGCCTTCATTTAGCTGTATACAGTCAGCACAACATTGAAAATGCGCAAGTCCGGTGGCAAGGGACAAGGAACTGGACGTGATGGTGGTGCATGGAGAGGCCGAGGCCGTGTTCAAGCTCGAATTGAGCCACGACAAACACCCACATCATCTCGCTCGACCTTCCTGTCCCAATTTCTAGGGGACCGCAGCAGTACTCCACTATTAAACCAAGACCAGTGTCAACAGGTTGTTAGTTGGATAGCGGATAATGCTTCCAGTCAGTTTGGCACCACCACAAATACCCTGTCTTCCACACGGTCAAGTGTCAGTAGCCGTGAGACTGGACCGCACATTCCACACCTTGATACTCCTTCCTCCCACCATGCCGAGTGCCCGGCCCCGGACATAACTGATCCCACACTTGGACACTCTGAAGAGATGTTCACTTATCCATTCTTAGATTCTGGCCTCTCGCCAGCTCCAGTTGAAGTGGGTCATGAGGAGAGTGTATGTACCAATGCCCAAATATTTGAGCAGCCACGGTCTCACGAAGGCAACGGTGGGAACGTGTCTCAACAAGAGGTGGACGATGATGAGACACAATTGCCAGAAAGTCAGGAGGAGGACCAGGGTGCGGAAGTGGAAGACGATGTGGTGGATGATCCAGTAACTAACCCAACCTGGCAGGAGGGCATGCAGAGCAAGGAGAGCAGTGCACAGGGGGAGTTAGGCATAGCATCACAACAGGCCGGAAGAAGCAGGGTGGTGTCCGCAGGCAGAAGGCAGGCAACCGTCCCCCGGAACAACAACACGACAGGAGTTGCCAGTACAACTGCTAGGTCTTCCCGAGTCTGGCTGTTTTTTGAGGTGTCTGCAGATAATTTGAAAAAGGCCATTTGCAACACCTGCCATGCCACCATCAGCAGGGGTAGCAAAACTAGCAGTCTGACCACCACCAGCATGATCAAGCACATGGCGGCAAAGCACCCAACTTTGTGGGGTGTACAGCAGAGTCCAGGAGCATTGTCTGCGGGTGACACCGCTGCGTCTTCCACTGTTGTGCGTGGAAGCCAATCCCCTGTCCATACTGTAGGCAAAGATGCCTCCTGTCCTTCACCTGTACTTGCAGAAGCAGAAATAGCACCATCATCAGCCACGCCCTTGTCCCAGCGCAGCGTTCAGTTATCCATATACCAATCTTTGGAACGCAGGCGCAAATACGCTGCCAATGCCCCACATGCCACAGTTCTAAATGCACACATTTCGCGACTGCTTGTGCTGGAAATGTTGCCTTTTAGGCTGGTGGAGACGGAAGCATTCACAACCTGATGGTGGCGGCTGTCCCATGTTACTCGGTCCCCAGCCGCCACTATTTTTCCCGATGTGCCGTCCCCGCATTACATAAGCACGTGTCACAAAACATCATACGTGCCCTTAACAACGCAGTTTCAGGCAAAGTCTACCTAACCACGGACACGTGGACAAGTGCTTGCGGGCAGGGCTGGTACATCTCACTGACGGCACACTGGGTTAATATTCTGGAAGCCGGGACCCAGACTGAGCTTGGGACGGAACACGTCCTTCCGACACCAAGGATTGCAGGCCCTAACTCAGTCAGGGTTTCACCCACAGTGTACAGCTCTGGCACGTCATGCTCCTCAGCCTCCTCCTCTTCCTCCACTTCACCCTCCATATCAGTCCCAAGCTGGAAGCACTGCAGCACTGCCTTGGCTAAGCGGCAACAGGCTGTGATGAAGCTAATATGCATAGGTGACAAACCCCACAACGCTGAAGAGTTGTGGACAGCTCTGAAACAGCAGGCAGATCACTGGCTCACACCGCTGAACCTACAGCCAGGCATGGTCGTGTATGACAATGGCCGGAACCTTGTGGCGGCTCTGAGGCAAGGCGAGCTGACACATGTTCCATGCGTGGCCCATGTGCTCAACCTCGTGGTTCAGCGGTTTATAAAATCCTACCCGGAGCTGTCTGATCTGCTTGTCAAAGTACGCCACCTGTGTGCCCATTTTAGAAAGTCAAATAAGACCTCTGGAGTGGACATGGATGTCCGACATATGTACCGTACTCCAAAACTTAGAGGACTCCATCAAGATGGTGAGCGGCGATGACGCCATCATTAGCGTCACCATCCCGCTTCTCTGTCTTCTAAAACGCTCTCTGCTCAAATTCAAAGATGATGAGTTGCAGCAAGAAACCATACTGGGTGATTACACACAGCCCAGCCTCATGTCAACCCCAACATGCATTGGAGGACTATGACGAGGAGGAGGAGGATGAAGAAATAGAGCTACTGTCATGCGGAATTGACGGTAATACATGCACAACCGTCAGACCGTTGGTTCAGCGTGGATGGCCAGAGGACAGGGGAGAGGAGGAGGAGGAGGATGTGGTCAGCATGGCCAGCCATCCTGTTGGTGAGGACCCTGAAGTTTTGCCTGTTAACAGTCTGGCGCACATAGCTGACTTTATGTTACGCTGCCTGTCTCGTGACCCTTGCGTTATCAAGATCTTGGCGGACACTCATTACTGGTTGGTGACACTTTTAGACCCACGCTACAAAGAGAACTTTATTTCTCTTATTCCCGAGGTGGAGAGGTCTACAAAAATGCTGCAGTACCAGAAGGCCATAGTCGCGGAATTAGTCAAGAAATTCCCTTCTGAAAACGCTAGCGGCAGAGGTCACGATCCAGTGGACAACCAAGGCGTCCGGCCGAGAGAGGCACAAGTCCAATCCAGCAGAGGTAGGGGAACACTCTCAAAGATCTGGGACACTTTTCTCAGCACGTCCCGTACCACAGGCCCCGAGGTGCGGGGTAGTGTCAAAAGGACTGCAAAGTTTGCCAAGATGCTGAGGGAGTACCTTGCCGATCGTACTAAAGTGCTCCTAGACTCCTTTGTGCCTTATAATTATTGGGTATCCAAGCTGGACACGTGGCAGGAATTGGCTCTCTACGCCTTGAAAGTCCTGGCCTGCCCTGCCGCTAGCGTTTTGTCAGAGCGTGTTTTTAGTGCCGTAGGTGGAATAATTACAGATAAACGCACCCACCTATCAACTGAAAATGCTGACCGGCTGACTTTGATCAACATGAACAAGGGTTGGATTGGGTCTGACTTCACCACACCACCACCAAATGATAGCAGTATTTAAATTTTGTGCCGGTAGATTGCCATGCACCTCCGCACACCCACACATCGGTACACACTTCATGTGTTTGGCTACTTGCTGAACTGCTCCTCCTTCTCCTCATCCGCCACCATCATATGATCAGTGTGACTGTGGTTCATGATGCCACAAAACCATAATTTTTTTACATCATATTTATGATGATGATGACCCTAACCGTTCCAAAGTTAGGCATTAGTTTCATGTATACCCCCAGGGGTAAATGTTTTAGTCCATGCTTACAGAATGGGCATTACAAGTACAGGAGACCCGCTCCTTTGTAATGGGAACAATTTTTAGAGGCTGTCCTCCATGTTTCTTCCCAGGGGCATCGCAATGCCTCCCAATTTTTGGCTTCCCTGCCTAGGGCAATCCTACAAAAGACCCACTTGCTTAAAATGGGCACATTATTTAAAAAGGCTCTCATGCACACCTCTATACAGGGGCATCTTGGTGCCTCCCAACCTTTGGCTTCCCTGCCTAGGGCAATACTACAAAAGACCCACTTCCTTATAATGGGCAGAATATTAAAAAAGGCCCTCATGCACACCTCTATCCAGGGGCATTGGGGTTCCTCCCAATGTTTAACAGCCCTGTCTAGGGCATTACTACAAAAGACCCACTTCATTAAAATGGGCACATTATTTAAAGAGGCCCTCATGCATGTCTCTATCCAGGGGCATTGGGGTGCCTCCCAATGTTTAGCAGCCCTGCCTAGGGCATTACTACAAAAGACCCACTTCCTTATAATGGACACATTATTTAAAGAGGCCTTCATTTACGTCTCTTCCAGGGGCATGGGAGTGCTACACAATTTTTAAAAGAAAAATCTTTCATATAATCCAAAAAACTAACATACACCAACTCTGTCTCACCAGTGGGTATGAGCCCTTAATATTTTTTCCATGAAAATCCGTTTTGGTTTCATTTTGTAACGTTTTCTTGACAGTCCGTAAAAGTGGTGTAATAGTCTGACAACATTGTTCACAGCAGTGACCTTGGGGTCTGAAATGCTTCCAGGGGCCTTCCCCATGCTGTTCCCATGTCATTTCAGCACTGTTCTGAGACTTTTGTGACATTTTTAGGGTTTTTCCATGCTGCCGGGGGTCATGTCAGAAAAATATCTGGGTCTCCCATAGGATAACATTGGGCTCGGTGCTCGGGCCGAGTACACAAGTATCTTGGGATGCTCAGCCCGAGCTTCGAGCACCCGAGCATTTTAGTACTCGCTTATCTCTACTGTTCACGTCTACCAGTTTGAAATATGTTGAGGTAGACACTCTACCCAGATCATCTACACTAATTCTTAAATTCAGAAATTGTTTTTCTGTCTTAGATGTTGAGGCTGTAAATTGAATGCCCCAATGGTTTTCATTTAACTCCTGGACAAATGCCATTGCTTCTTCCTCTGTCCCATCCCATATGTAAAATAAATCGTCAATATAACGCCGATAAAAAACAATGTGTTTTAGAGCCAGGAGGGACTGTGCGAAGAGGACTGACTCAAAATGTCCCATAAAAAGATTTGCATAACTTGGGGCAAATCTCGTCCCCATCGCACAGCCCCTCTTTTATTGATAGTGAATGCCTTCAAATGTAAACACATTGTTCTTTAGAATAAACTCCACTGCTTGCAGAATAAATTGCTTTTGATCCTCCGGTAATGTTAAATCAGATCCTAAAAAAAATTTCTAAGGCCCTTAGACCTAAAGCATGTGTAATGTTACTATATAATGCCGTAACGTCCATTGTCATAAGTAGACAACCCCCTTTTAAACTTAGTCCCGTCAACAATTGTATCAATTGTGACGAATCTCTCAGGTACGACCCCAAATCTACTACCATTTTTTGCAAATATAGATCCATGAAGTGTGACAAATTTGCCGTGATAGAGTTCACCCCTGAAATAATGGGGTGACCCGGGGGGTTGGTCGGATTTTTGTGCAGTTTAGGGAGGAAGTAAAAATGGGGGACACGATATTTAGGAATATCCAAAAACTTTTTTTCTCTTTTATTTAGAACTAGCTGTAGTACCCGGCTACGCCCGGGTTAATAAATAACTGCTGTTAGCTATAACAAAATAGAATTTGAATATGTCATATTAATGACCTGTAAGAAAATAGAAACTGAGCTGTGATTGGTTGCTATAGGCAGCCTAATAAATCTCCAGCCAACAGTAAACCCTCCCCCCGGCCGGGCAGTATATGTTACCTCACACATACACATAATAGACAGCTCATGTGACTGACATCTGCCTTAATTCCCTATATGGCACATGTGTTGCACATTGGCTGTTTTTAATCAGATGTTTATGTTTGGAAATTATAGATACCAGACGTATGAAGCGAGTTGTGTGAGGTGATTTGTGCACATCTGTGTCTGTCTGTGTGGTGTGTGTCCCTGGGGTGTGTGTATGTGTGTGACCCTGTGGGGTGAGTGCATGTGTCCCTATAGGGTGTGTATGTGTGTGTGTCCCTGTGGGGATGGTGTCTGTGTGGGGTGTGTGTGTCTCTGTGTTGTGTGTGTCTCTTTGTGGTGTGTGTGTGTCCCTGTGGGGTGAGTGCATGTGTCCCTATAGGGTGGCTATGTGTGTGTGTCCCTGTGGGGGGTCTGTGTGGTGTGTGTGTCTGTGTTGTGTGTGTCTCTTTGTGGTGTGTGTGTGTGTGTGTCCCTGTGGGGTGAGTGCATGTGTTGCTATAGGGTGTGTGTGTCCCTGTGTGTGTGTGTGTGTCTCTGTGTTGTGTGTGTCTCTTTGTGGTGTGTGTGTGTGTCCCTGTGGGGTGAGTGCATGTGTCGCTATAGAGTGTGTGTGTGTCCCCTTGGGGGTGTGTGTGTGTCTCTCTGTTGTGTGTGTCTCTTTGTGGTGTGTGTGTGTTTGTTCGGGTGCATGGTGAGTATCCAATGTTGGGGCTGCACCTTAGCGACTATACACTTGCTGTTACTCTTTGTGTGCGTGTGGTGTGTATACATGACCCCGTGCATGGTGAATATCTCATGTTGGGGCCCCACCTTAGTGACTATATGCTGGTATATGCTGTTAGTCTTTGGCGCTGTCATTAAGCCCCTCTCATTCACAACTGTCAACTGGTAACTGTAACCTTTTCCCCATTATGTAGATAGGGGCAAAATTGGTGAATTGGAATGCACGGGGTTAAAATTTCGCCTCACAACATAGCCTATCACGCTCCCGGGGTCCAGACGTGTGACTGTGCAAAATTTTGTGGCTGTAGTTGACAGCTGTCGATTTTCCTCCAACACTTTTCCATTCACTCTTTCCCCATTATGTAGATAGGGGCAAAATTGTTTGGTGAACTGGAACGCGCAGGGTTAAAATTTCGCCTCACAACATAGCCTATGACGCTCCCGGTTTCCAGACGTGTGACTGTGCAAAATTTTGTCGCTGTAGTTGCGACGGTGTAGATGCCAATCCCGGATATGCATACATACACACACACATACATACATACATACACACACACACACACACACACACCCACATACACACATTCAGCTTTATATATTAGATTCCCTTAACGAAGGCTTCCTTTATCAGAGAATTATAGTTCAGGAAAATCGAGATTGAGGGATCCGTTTCCAATCTTGTATAATACTCAGTGTCCCCCAAAATCCTCTCTCCTTCCTCCCTATACCAGCTTTGATCCATCACAACCACTTCCCCCCCTTTATCTGCATTCTTTAGTACAATGGATGTATTTTTCTTTAACGATATTAGGGCCTCCCTTTCTTTTTTGCTTAGATTATCCTTTTTTGAACAGTCCTTTATAGTACGTAATTCTCTGAAAACCAAATGTTGGAAGGCCTCCAATTGTGAGTCCTTATGATGGAGGGGGTAAAAATTATTTAATCCTCCCGTGACCTCCACATGTTTCTAGAGATCTGGAGTGATTTCTTCTGACGGTTCAGTTGTCTTTTTCTTTCCTATTTTTTCTTCTATCAGGAAGTGACGTTTAATGGTTAGTTTTCTAATATATTCATTTAGATCCAAATATAAATCAAAATGATTTAGTTTTGAAACTGGGTAAAAAGCTAAACCCTTCTCCAACAAGGCCAATTCCCCCTTATTTAATGTATGACCAGAGAGGTTAAACACACCTCTATTTCCCAATTTATTATCTAGTGTATTTTTGTCCTCTTCTGGACTAGGTTTTCTTTAGCTTTGATTCTTCTTCCACTCCTACACACCTCTCCCCTTTTTCTTTTTGGATGGCGGCCGGAAGCCACCTGAAAAAATTGGGTTATTAGTATCTTTCAACTGATTTGATCCCCTTTTTTCCATACATAATTCTCTAGCTTGACACAATTCTTCCCGTACAGGGATGGCTAGCTCATAAATATTTGATGTGTTCACCATTAGTGAGGTTTTCCCCCCTGAATTATGGGAAACAACTGTTTCCTCCACTAACAGAGGGGTAATATTCTCAGTATTTACCGTTGAGGTCTCATCAATTTGTGTGGCTAATGTGATAGAATTATCAAAAAGATCCTTAGGATCTTTCACAACTCCTTTTTCATTTTTCTCACACATCTCATTCACATGTATACTCCTTTTATCATGTTCAACCCTTATTGTCCCTCTCACTATTTGGGACTCCACTGTATAAATTTCTACCGTGTTCATTAAAGTGCATTCTGGGGTGGCTGACCCCGTTAGGGTGCCTTCACATTAGCGTTCCCCTCCGCAGCGTTCTGCGGAGGGGATCCGCAATGTGAACGCAACACCGCAAGCCCCTATGTTTAGAATGGGAGCGCACAATGCTGCGCTTGACAGTGCATGACCGTGCGCACCCATTCACTCCCATATGTGATCTGTGCGCAGGCGGATGCCTGCGCACAAATCACACAGTCTCGTCCGCACCAGGAATGCAACATGTCGTGTCCCTGGTGCGGACGAGACTGTGTGATCTGTACGCAGGCATCCGCCTGCGCACAGATCACATATGGGAGTGAATGGGTGCGCACGGTCATGCGCTGTCAAGCGCAGCATTGTGCGCTCCCATTCTAAACATAGGGGCTTGCGGTGCTGCATTCACATTGCGGATCCCCTCCGCAGAACGCTGCGGAGGGGAACGCTAATGTGAAGGCACCCTTATTCCTCCATTTTCCTGTTGTTCCAAAATTAATTCCTGTGTACCCCCATCTAATAAGGGGTTCTCTATTCTATTTGAACACTCTTTTGATTCCACAATACTATTTAATAATACATTTTGTGATTCATCTAACTCCCCAATATTAATGTGTGCATTTTTTGTTTGTGAATCATATAAAATGAGTGAGCCTTGTGAATTTAGTGGAATTATCTCAGCTTCTGTGACCGCCGGGGTCGGGTGTAGGGTAAAAAGTGTATAATCAAACTGAGAGTTTTTCTGGGTTGAAGTGTGAGCAGGATCTTGCTCAATTTCAATTAGTTCCAAAGACACGTCTGTTATTCTATTTACGGTACTTTTTCTTCTACTCTTACTTTTCTTTTTTCATCATTATGGGGCTCTATATGGTTAATAGTTTTTATCTGGTGTTTATTTTATGTTTCTCATGAATTTCAAGTTGTTCATTTGTTCTAAGTATTTTCTTAGTTTATTTTTTTATACCGTTTGAATCCAATTTTGGGGGGATAGTATTCTCTTTATTCATTATATTGCTATTTTCAGTTTTATTGTCAGAATTCATAGGTGGGTTGGTGTTGACTGGTGGGATGGAGTATTTAAGTTGTCCAGGGATATACTATTATAAATCCACCTGAGGAAGATGATAAGCCTTCGTGGAAACATATTGTGGTGAATAAGGCCACGTGCACACGTTCAGTATTTGATGAGTTTTTTATCTCAGGATTTGTAGACAAAACCAGGAGTGGAGCAACCAGAGGAAAAATCTAATAGAAACACGTCACCGCTTCTGTATTATCACCCACTCCTGGTTTTAGCTACAAATCCTGAGGTAAAAAACTCATCAAATACTCAACATGTGTGCCTAAAGAGGAATCTTGATCCATAACTACCTGCCTTATCTGTGCCCCTGCACTAGCTATAGAATAACCTTATTCGGCCGACACAGGCAGAGATACAAGCCCAGGGAGGAAAGACTGTGCCCACACTGTGACCAGGAGGCCCTGGAGGACAGGAGCCACCTCCTGCTACACTGCTCCAAATACTCAGCAGTGAGGGACACCCACTTCAGGAGACTCTCACATCTCTTCCCAGATTTCATCACCATGAAGGAGGAAGAAAAAAATCTATCCTGCTGGGAGAAGAAGAGAGAGCAGTGGAGATAGCAGCGCGGTATGTGAGCGAATGCCATAGACTGCGAGAAATAGCCTCCACATTGGATCTGCCCCCATCCACCTTTCTTAAGCCATGGACTATAGCCCCCACCCTGGACTTGCCCCATCCACCTTCCCTATGCCATGGACTATAGCCCCCACCCTGGATCTGCCCCATCCACCTTCCCTACAGCTCCTACCCAACATCCCCACAGTCCCTATCCCTATTCCCTTTATACAATTGCTTTGGCAAAACTGAGGTGTATTTGGTCCTGCCAATAAAGCTTCTTTGAATCTTGAATCTTGAAACCTTAATTGAACAACCACTGAATAGCACTTAAATCCTAGGAAGAAAACTTCCTAACAGAGAACAAGTTAAGACAGACTTGCAGACTAAATATGAACCCACAACTCTGAGCAGAAATAGACAATTCCAAAACAAGCACACAGCATGTGTGCCACAAGAAAATAAAACCATTCACTTAGCTTGGAAGTTTTGCAGCAGGGCAAAAAGAGACCAAGCAGAGGTGAAACACCTCCAGGAACAATTGACAACTGGCAAGGACTGAGGGAAACCTCCAAACCTAAATACCCTAATCTAAATTCCAATTATCCAATTCACCTTACCAAGACTGCAAAACAGGATCCACTGCATTACCAACCACAATCACAGGAGGGAGCCCACAAGCAGAATTCACAACACCTGGACCCCGTATGCACCGCTAGCCCCAGTACGCAGCCCTGGCCCCTGTACATACCGCTTGACCCCGTATGCACCTCTGGTCCCAGTATGCAGCCCTGGCCCCCGTACGCACAGCTAGCTCCAGTACGCAGCCCTGTCCCCCGTACGAACTGCTAGCCCCAGTATGCAGCCCTGGCCCCCGTGCACACTGCTAGCCCCAGTACACAGACATGGCCCCCGTACACACCACTGGCACCAGTACACACCGCTGGCCCCAATACGCAGCCCTCTCCCCAGTACACACCGCTGAAGACAGTATGTAGCCTGGGCCCCCGAATGCAGCCCTGGCCTCCGTACGCATCTCTGGACCCAGTACGCAGCCCTGGGCCCCGTACGCACCGCTAGCCCCAGTACGCAGACATGGCCTCCGTATGCACCGCTGGCCCCAGTACGCACCGCTGGCCCCAGTACACAGCCCTGGCCCCAGTAGGCACCGCTGGACACAGTATGCAGCCCAGGCCCCCGTATGTACCGCTAGCCCCAGTACGCAGCCCTGGCCCCAGTACGCATTGCTGGACACAGTATGCAGCCCTGGTCCCCATATGCATCGCTGGACACAGTATGCAGCCCTGGCCCCTGTATGCAGCCCTGGCCCCCGTACGCACCGCTACCCCAGTACGCAGCCCTGGCCCCCGTACACACCACTAGCCTCAGTACGCAGCCCTGGCCCCCGTATGCATCGCTTGACCCCATACTCACCTCTGGACGCAGTATGCACCGCTAGCCCCAGTACGCAGCCCTGGTCCCTGTATGCACCGCTTGACCCCGTACGCACCGTTAGCCCCAGTACGCAGCCCTGGCCCCCATACGCACCGCTTGACCCCGTATGCACCTCTGGACCCAGTATGCAGCCCTGGCTCCCATATGGAGCGCTAGCCCCAGTACGCACCCCTAGCCCCAGTACGTAGCCCTGGACCCCGTACGCACCGCTAGCCCCAGTACGCAGACATGGCCTCTGTACGCACCGCTGGCCCCAGTACGCAGCCCTGGCCACAGTACACACTGCTGGAGACAATATGCAGTCCTGGCCCCCGTACGCACCGCTACCCCAGTACGAAGCCCTGGCCCCCGTATGCATCGCTTGACCCCATACTCACCTCTGGACCCAGTATGCACCACTAGCCCCAGTACGCAGCCCTGGTCCCTGTATGCACCGCTTGACCCCGTACGCACCGTTAGCCCCAGTACGCAGCCCTGGCCCCATACGCACCGCTTGACCCCGTACGCACCTCTGGACCCAGTATGCAGCCCTGGCTCCCATATGCAGCGCTAGCCCCAGTACGCAGCCCTGGGCCCTGTACGCACCGCTTGACCCCGTATGGACCGTTAGCCCCAGTACGCAGCCCTGGCCCTCATACGCACCGCTTGACCCCGTACGCACCTCTGGACCCCGTACGCACCGCTGGACCCCGTTCCAAGACCTGGCCCCACAGGCACAGTCCCTGCACACTACACACCTCACAGTCCTCCATACAGCCCTGCACCACCCATACACACAGCACTCATCGTGATCCTGGCTCTGTCACAGCAGCAGCAACATCCAACTGCACCCAGACCTTCAAGATGGCACTTGCAGACACTGTGGGAGGTGTTTGGAAGGTCTTTGGGATGTCTGTGGGAGGTCTCAGTCGGAATCATGCATGCCCATTAACGAAAATCGTATCCGATATCCGATCCGATTTTTCCACGGTCCGATTTACATAGGACCCCATGTTATTTGCAATGGATCACATCAGATCCAATCCTGTCTGATTCTGTCCGATGCACCCAAAATCGCAGCAGTCCGCGATTAGACAGAATCAGATCCGACAAAAATCGGATGCCATTAATGGCAAATCTGATCCGATCCGTGCCCATAGGATAACATGGGGCCAAAATCGGATACGATGCTGTCCGATTTTCAACGGACAGCGTTGGATTGCAGAAAAACGCTGTGTGAAAGCACCGTTACCCAATGTCACCATCGTGCTCGGCCTGGGCTACTGAAGCCTAGAGGACCTTGGGTAAGGGAGCGTGTGCATGTTACAGGAAAGCCCTGCTATGTAAGGAGGCAACATGCAGGAGGCGACGTGTAAGGGGCTGCTGCCTATAGCAGCTATTCTCCATAGAGGGCATACTACTAACTATGGCGAGCCATTAGAAGAGGTCTGGTGCTGTATTCCGCTGTACAGAGCTGCTGTGCGTTTGTAGTAGTATTGTGTATTGGTAGACGCTCCCTAATGTGCAGCTCCTGTGTGGAGCCCACTGGGATGGGGTACTCGGTACCAGACCGGGGTACTGCTGGGGAAATCACAGCAATCTTGGTCCGGACCGTGTCCCGGGTTCTCACAAGTAAAAGGGGTATTTACAAGGATTAGTTTATCGTGACACCACCCACGGGTTGTGGTCAGTAATGGGACCACCGCTGCAGCGCTGCTCTGCCAGGAGGATGGAGGGATGGATGGGCTGCAGCTGGATGGATGAGCCCACAGCGGCTCGGGCTGCTCCTGGCAAGGTAAAAAGGTGTGTAATGCACAGTTCAGTATACCTGGAATCAGACACAGGAAACTGAAGCAGGGTTCACCGGGTTTACTTTCAAGTTCTTCAGTTCAAGCAGTTTACAACACAGTTCACGGTACAGTTCCTTTACAACTCCATTAACTCTGGACACTTGAACCCTCTGCAGCCAGGCTGTCACTCTGCGATCCCTCACTCTTTCTATATGTCCTTTCAGGCTTGTTCTTTCTCTCTGTTCTTTGTAGCGGATTGTATGGCGGGAGCTCGGCCCCTTGTATGTGTGGAGCCCACTGGGACGGGGTACTCGGTACCGGACCAGGTTGCTGCTGGGGATGTCACGGAGGTCCTGGTCCGGACCGTGTCCCGGGTTCACACAAGTAAAAGGGAATATATACAGGGGATAGAGTTTGTCGTGACGCTACCCACGAGTTGTCGTCAGGGTGACCACCGCTGCTGCAGAACCTCCAGGGATGATGTTTGGCAGCTTTAGATGGAATGGCTCTCTACAGGTAGAGACTGGTTCCTTGGGGCAGTGGTAATTAAAGTCTATGATGGATGTTATAGATGTTGCAGGAAAGGGATGATAGTGGAGACGGGGCTGCTTGTGGGAGTAATTAGGACTTGAGTACAAGGATCACATACTCACGTTTCTGAAGTTTTCCAAAGCTTTACTGTAGATGTTCTTTACAGAGAATTGTCCACGGAGTCTGTACCGGGGCCGGGTTGCTCCCACCCTGTTCGGGTCCTCAGCTTCCTCCTGCTGCGCTGTGTGTATGGCCCTTCTGCTGCTTTTAGCTGAGCTGCTGGCACTGTCTCTCCTCACAGGTTCCCCCTTGGCTAGGCAACTTGAGTTTTCCTTGTACTTCTGACCCCGCCGTGTTGCTTCGCTGAGGTACAGTGTCGATCTACAACCTCCACTATCCCGGTATTTACTGTGCTGTGTGTGTCAGTCACAGTTTCGGATCCAGTATCTGATCTGTGCACTCCTCCGGGGCGAGTGGTGATGTCACTCAGTCTCCCAGATGTGTTCCTCTGTCTTCTGTTCTCCTTCCCTCAGACCCTGGCTAGGCCTGGAATCCAAGAGCAGACTGTAGAGAAGCCTGACGCAGCTCCTTTACACTACAGTCTCCCTCTCAGTTCTCCCAGGAACTGGACCCTTCACAGTACTGCTACGTACTGAACTAACTACTTCCTCTTGACCCGGAGTATATAAGGGAGCGTATTTAGCTCCCCCTCCTGGCCCAGAGGTGGTAGTGTAGTGTCAGTATTGTGTGGGGAGGGAACCTGTGTGATGTTACTGTGGCACATTAACCCTTGGGGTGCCACATTCCCCCATAGTTAAAGACAGTACTCCGGGACTGTGGAACAACAAATAAACAGTTAATACAATTAATATTTACAGAGACTTAAAAGTAAAAAGTCCAAAAATCACTGAAGTTCAAAAAGAGTCCAAAAATTCAACATAATCAGTCTTTCTGGGGGTTTAGTCTATTCCCTCCGGGCTGATGAATATACACAAAGTAGTCTTTACCACAAACAGACCGTGGTATATATGGTCCATAGATAAACAGGAAAAGTTCAAAGTTCAAGAATTCATCGTAAGTTCATACAGGGTAGTCTCTGTAGGTACTGGGCTTTTTTAACGTTGCACTAACTATATACATTTGTCCACAGGAGTATCTGCTGCAGACGGATGGCTCTGTCTTTTAACTCAGCAAATGTCATTTCAGGATTCTGAATAATCATCATACTAAGCTGTCCTATGTGGGAAGGGGATAAGAGGTCCTCTATGAATTGGTCAATTAACATTTTGTCAGCTCCCAGGGCTACGGCAGGTTCTGCTAGTTTAAGTGCTTTGAGCGTTTCCTGCAAATTTAAGTCATAGTCTCTGGCACTCTCGTTGGGCTTTTGTTGACATGCAAAGAACCTCATTTTAGCCCGGGTATCAGCAGTAGATTCAAATGCTGCTTTTAGTCCGGCTATAAGATGCTCTACAGTGTCCTTATCTGTGTCCAGTCAGGATGCTACCTCCCGCTGTGCATTGCCAGTTAATGGTCCAATAATCATTCCTACACATTGGGCTTCAGTCAGGGGGTACATCATATAGTAAGCTTTTATCTTGATAAGAAAGTCATTAAGAGTATTAGGCTCACAGCAGTATTGGGGCAGCCACATTGCTCCTGGAGTATACGGCATCAGGAACGGCATGATAGGTGCTGCGCCTTGCGCCGCTGCACCGCCGGGTGCTGCTCCGTGATCCGGCGCTGCAGCTCTGCCGGCTGCTCCGCTGCCTGCGACATCCTGTGCCCCCTTAGTTGAGGTTCGCCCTCCTGTCTTCCGCTTCCGTTCGGATGTCCCTTGATGGTTCTGCGGTGCACCAGGGATTCTCTTCCCCGCCGGATGTTGTCAGCACCAGGGAGGAGGCTGGATTTGCGCCTCTGCAGGGTACCGCCCCCTTTCTTCCCGCGCGCCGCGCGCTGTATAATAGCGGATTTTCAAAAGTACAGTTCGTATGGCGCAGCTTAAAAACAGTTTTCACATAAATTACGGCACGCAATGCCCATTTTACTGGGCACGGTAGATCCTGTTCGTGACCACCAGGTTGTGGAGCCCACTGGGACGGGGTACTCGGTACCGGACCGGGTTGCTGCTGGGGATGTCACAGAGGTCCTGGTCCAGACCATGTCCCGGGTTCACACAAGTAAAAGGGAATATGTACAGGGGATAGAGTTTGTCGTGACGCCACCCACGGGTTGTGGTCAGGGTGACCACCGCTGCTGCAGAATCTCCGAGGATGATGTTTGGCAGCTTTAGATGGAACGGCTCTCCGCAGGTAGAGCCTGGTTCCCTGGGGCAGTGGTAATTAAAGTCTATGATGGATGTTATAGATGTTGCAAAAAAGGGATGATAGTGGAGACGGGGCTGCTTGTGGGAGTAATTAGGACTTGAGTACAAGGATCACACACTCACGTTTCTGAAGTCTTCCAAAGCTTTACTGTAGATGCTCTTTACAGAGAATTGTCCACTGAGTCTGTACCGGGGCCAGGTTGCTCCCACCCTGTTCGGGTCCTCAGCTTCCTCCTGCTGCGCTGTGTGTGTGGCCCTGCTGCTGCTTTTAGCTGAGCTGCTGGCACTGTCTCTCCTCACAGGTACCCCCTTGGCTAGGCAACTTGAGTCTTCATTGTGGTTCTGACCCCGCCATGTTGCTTCGCTGAGGTACAGTGTCGATTTACAACCTCCACTATCCCGGTATTTACTGTGCTGTGTGTGTCAGTCACAGTTTCGGATCCGGTATCCGATCTGTGCGCTCCTCCGGGGCGAGTGGTGATGTCACTCAGTTTCTCAGATGTGTTCCTCTGTCTTCTGTTCTCCTTCCCTCAGACCCTGGCTGGGCCTGGAATCCAAGAGCAGACTGTAGAGAAGCCTGACACAGCTCCTTTACACTACAGTCTCCCTCTCAGTTCTCCCAGGAACTGGACTCTTCACAGTACTGCTACGTACTGAACTTACTACTTCCTCTTGACCCGGACTATATAAGGGAGCTCGTTTACCTCCCCCTCCTGGCCCAGAGGTGGTAGTGTAGTGTCATTGTTGTCTGGGGAGGGAACCTGTTTGATGTTACTGTGGCACATTAACCCTTGGGGTGCCACATATGTAGCTTCCCCTTATGTGTGTGGGCGGTAATCCGGGTCCTCTTGGATGCTGCTGAGCCTCCGACCCTGTAGTGGGAACATGGATCTGGAATCTGTATTCCCCGCTGGTTTGTCTGGGGAGCCGGTATGTAACTTCAGTCCCCCTCAGAGCCAACACTCTGGTGTTAGCCTAGCCTGCAGTAACCCTGTCTTTCAAAGTGTTACCAGGCTCCTTCTATGCCGTGTGACTTCCCGATGCAATCAGGGAATCTGTCCTGCCTGTAGTTGGTCGGTAATACTGGTCCGGTCTCTGTCCTCACACTCCCATGGGATGTCGGCTATGGACGAGCTTTCTCTCTATGGAACGGTGTCTCTGTGGATTCTGCGTCTCCAGGGAGCCCAATCCCACCTGGATGTGTCACTGTCTGTCTGGTCTTGGCTGCTTGGATCACTCTGCCTGCTTGGTCTTTTCCTCTCAGCCTACTCCGGCCTACTAACTCCTTCCTCCTCTTTTTGTACTATCTGTTACCTGACCTTCCTTCCTTCCCACCCACTTTTCTCTAAACCCCACCACCCCTTGCCCGCCTAGAGTCCCAGGCTCCAGGTTGGATGCTGTGCTCCTGTGGGTGTGTGTGATGTGAGGGTGTTTGGTGCACAAACTGCCTACCTTCTGCAGCCAATGAGCGCTGGCGCGCGATTTCCGTGACAGAGAGAGAACATTAGGAGATTATATAGTAGATAGACTCTGAGACACAAGTTATGCAATGTCATATTTCCTGAAACGCCCTATAACACACAGTCAGTTTTGTTTCTTGCTAAAAAGAAGCCATGGCGTCTGCTGATCTAAGAGAAGAGCTGGAATGTTCCATCTGTATGAACCTTTACAAGGATCCTGTAACCCTGAGATGTGGACACAACTTCTGCCGGGGCTGTATTGATCTTGTGCTGGATACACAGGGCAGATCTGGAGATTATTCCTGTCCTGAATGTAGAGAGAAGTTTAAGAAGCGGCCGATACTGATTAGGAACATAACTCTGTGTAATGTAACAGAACGATTCCTGTCTACTCAGTCACATCAGGAGGAGATCACCGGGATCCGCTGCACTTACTGCATTCACTCTCCTGTACCGGCTGTTAGATCCTGTCTGCACTGTGAGGCTTCTCTGTGTGATAATCACCTGAGAATTCACAGTAAAGGAGCAGAACACATCCTGACTGATCCCAGCACTTCTCTGGAGACCCGGAAATGTTCTGTCCATAAGAAGATCCTGGAATATTACTGCACGGAGGACGCTGCTTGTATCTGTGTGTCCTGCAGTTTGGTTGGAGAACATCGGGGACACCGGCTGGAGACGCTGGATGAGGTCTCTGAGAAGAAGAAGAAGAAAATGAGAAATGTTCTCCAGAAACTGATCACAGAGAGAAAGAAAACTGAGGAAAGAGTCCGGAGTCTGGAGGAGCGCAAGAGAAAAGGTCAAGAAAAAGCATCTGGAGAATCCGAGAGAGTGACTGCCCTGTTTATAGACATCAGGAGACGGGTGGACGACCTGGAGAAGAAGGTCCTGAGTGAGATCTCCAGGCGGGAAGAAAAGATGTCACTGTCACTGTCTGATGTGATCCAGAAGCTGGAGATAAAGAAGGACGAGCTGTCCAGGAGGATGAGGCACATTGAGGAGCTGTGTAACATGACTGATCCACTGACTGTCTTACAGGAACCGGAGACTGGTGACTTGTGTGATCCTGAGGAGGAGGAAGGTGGTGAGGACACAAGAGGACATGATGGAGGTGATGAGGACACAAGAGGACATGATGGAGGTGATGAGGACACAAGAGGACATGATGGAGGTGATGAGGACACAGGAGGACATGATGGAGGTGATGAGGACACAGGAGGACATGATGGAGGTGATGAGGACACAGGAGGACATGATGGAGGTGATGAGGCCACAGGAGGACATGATGGAGGTGATCGGGGTGCAGAGTTGATCTCACACATATCACACACATCGGCTATGATAAGAGATATAAATGTGATCTTCTATGTACAGGATCCAGCACACATATTACTGGATGTAAACACGGCTGATAATAATCTCCTTATATCAGACGACCTGAAAACTGCGACCTGGAGAGGAATAAGACAGAATCGCCCAGAAACAGCAGAGAGATTCCAGGATTGTTCTCAGGTGATGAGCGGGAGGGGATTTACCTCAGGACGACATTACTGGGATGTGGAGATCAGGATATCAGGATTGTGGAGGGTGGGGATGTGTTATCCCAGTGTAGACAGGAGGGGAGAGCAGTCAGTGATTGGAAATAATAACAAGTCCTGGTGTTTATTTGGAGGGCTGCCGTGGTATAATCAGTATACAGTGATACATGACAGTGATAAGACTCAGTTACCTCACCAGATCTCCTGTGATAGAGTCAGGATATATCTGGATTATGAGGCCGGGCAGCTGTCCTTTTATGATCTGTGTGACCCCATCAGACACTTACACACCTTCACTGCCGCCTTCACCGAGCCCCTTCATGCTGTGTTATGTGTATGTAATGGTTCTATAAAGATATCAGGACGAGCCGCTGTGAGGGGCCGTCTTCATTGAATAAATCTACCCAGCGACTGATGACATCACAGGGAGCAGAATCTATGATTGGTGGAGCATCATCCAGTGGGAGGAGCCTCATGAAGGGTCTGTTTTCTCTGCTGTATTTATATGAATTGTCGCATCTTTTACCGTTATTCTCATAAATGCAGAAAATCTCCCAAAATAGAGAAATCCTGAGATTATTTTATTGTTGCCGACACCGGAGCCAAAGTCTCTGTACAGCCCGAGCCTTATAGACATTGATATCAACCATAAATCTCTTATCACAGGGATCAGTACAGAACTTATAGTCCCCTGGTCACTGTACAGCCCGAGCCTTGTATATTGATATCTATTTATATAATTGCCTTGTCAGGTGTCCCACTTTCTTCGCCATCTGATTGGCCCATGTGACCGGACGGCCCAACAGAAAAAAAAAGTTCGCCAAATTGGCACACCCCAGTGAGGTGTCAATATGGCGGCCACATACAGATACTCACCCCCGGTGTAACAGGCTAGATTATACCCCTCTGGGCCAGAATATAGGGTATATTATGGCCTATCCCAAACTATAACCCCAGGGTATAATCAATAACGGGGTCCCCATTAGTGCACAGGGGCCCTAGGCAGTGCAGAGGGGCCCAAGGCAGCACACAGGGGCCCAAGGCAGCACACAAGGGCCCAAGGCAGCGCATAGGGGCCCAAGGCAGCACAAAGAGGCCCCAGGCAGTGTACAGGGGCCCAAGGCAGTGCACAGGTGCCCCAGGCAGCACACAGGGGGGCAGAGACAGAGCACAGGGCCCCAGGCAGTGCCCGAGGTCCCAGGCAGTGCACAGGAGCTCTTGGTAGCACACACAGGCCACAGACATCACACACCACACAGGATTGAGTGATTTACTCAAGAACGGGGCCACAGACATCACACAGGGGGTTCCAAACAGCGCACAGGGGGTCAGACACAGCGCACAGGTGCCCTGTGTGCTGTCTTTCCCCCCCCTTGCGTGCTGTCTCTGCCCCTCTGTATGTTTCCCCGTGTTCTGACTGGGGCCTCTGTGTCCTGTTTGGGGCACTGTGAGCTGCCTGGGACCCCTAAATGCTGCCTCGGGCCCCTGTGTGCTGCCTTGGGCCCTGTGCACTGCCTAGTTCCCCAGTGTGCTGCCAGGGACCTCTGTATGTTGCCTGGGGCTCCTCTGTGATGCCTGGGGCCCCATACACTGCCTGGGGCCCCTGTGTGCTGCCTGAGGCCCCTGTGTGCTGTTTGGGGACCTGTGCGCTTCCTGGGGCCCCATGCTCTGCCTGAGGCCCTTATGGACTGCCTGGGGCCCCTATGGACTGCCTGGGGCCCCTATGCACTGCCTGGGGCCTTTGTGTGCTGCCTGGGGACCTGTACACTGCCTGGAGCCCCTGTGTGCTGCCTGGGGCCCCTTGCACTGTGTGGGGCTCCTTGTGCTGTCTGGGGCCCCGTGTACTTCCTGGGGTCCCATTATTGATTATACCCTGGGGGTATAGTTTGGCGTAGGCCACTGTAACCCCGAGTATATTCTAGGCAGGGGGTTACTCTGGCCTCTACAGCGGCTCTGCTCCTCAGTCCACCGCCGCCTCCACTGCTGCTGGGAGCCCTGTGCCTTGGTAAAGAAGAGCTGTAGGAGCTGTCATGATGTCACTGTAATGTGACCAGTCGAGGAGGGGGCGGAGCTCAGCAGTCCTATTAAGGCCATGAAGAGGACTATGTTATGTGATGCAAAGGGGCGGAGGTAAGAGACCAGGGGGACAAGGCACAGGCAGCCAAGTGCACAGAGACATTGGGGACACTGAGAATGTACAGGGGGCCAGAGAGCCACAGAGGGGCCACAGAGAATGTACAGAGGGGCCAGACAGAGCCACAGAGGGGCCACAGAGAATGTACAGGGGGCCAGAGAGAGTCACAGAGGGGCCACAGAGAATGTACAGGGGGTCAGAGAGCCACAGAGGGGCCACAGAGAATGTACAGGGGGTCAGAGAGCCACAGAGGGGCCACAGGGAATGTACAGGGGACCAGAGAGAGCCACAGAGGGGCCACAAAGAATGTACAGGGGGCCAGAGAGAGTCACAGAGGGGCCACAAAGAATGTACAGGGGGTCAGAGAGAGCCACAGAGAATGTACAGGGGGGCCAGAGAGCCACAGAGGGGCCACAGAGAATGTACAGGGGGGCCAGAGAGCCACAGAGGGGCCACAGAGAATGTACAGGGGCCAGAGAGAGCCACAGAGGGGCCACAGAGAATGTACAGGGGGGGCCAGAGAGGGCGACAGAGGGGCCACAGAGAATGTACAGGGGCCAGAGAGCCACAGAGGGGCCACAGAGAATGTACAGGGGGCCAGAGAGAGCCACAGAGAATGTACAGGGGGCCAGAGAGAGCCACAGAGGGGCCACAGAGAATGTACAGGGGGCCAGAGAGCCACAGAGGGGCCACAGAGAATGTACAAGGGCCAGAGAGAGCCACAGAGGGGCCACAGAGAATGTACAGGGGCCAGAGAGAGCCACAGAGGGGCCACAGAGAATGTACAGGGGCCAGAGAGAGCGACAGAGGGGCCACAGAGAATGTACAGGGGCCAGAGAGCCACAGAGGGGCCACAGAGAATGTACAGGGGGCCAGAGAGAGCCACAGAGGGGTCACAGAGAATGTACAGGGGGCCAGAGAGACGCAGAGGGGTCACATAGAATGTACAGGGGATCAGAGAGAGCCACAGAGGGGCCACAGAGAATGTACAGGGGGCCAGAGAGAGCCACAGAGAATGTACAGGGGGCCAGAGAACCACAGAGGGGCCACAGAGAATGTACAGGGGGGCCAGAGAGCCACAGAGGGGCCACAGAGAATGTACAGGGCCAGAGAGAGCCACAGAGGGGCCACAGAGAATGTACAGGGGGGCCAGAGAGAGCGACAGAGGGGCCACAGAGAATGTACAGGGGGCCAGAGAGAGCCACAGAGGGGCCACAGAGAATGTACAGGGGGCCAGAGAGCCACAGAGAATGGACAGGGGGACAGAGAGAGCCACAGACGGGCCACAGAGAATGTACAGGGAGACAGAGAGAGCCACAGAGGGGCCACAGAGAATGTACAGGGGGACAGAGAGAGCCACAGAGGGGCCACAAAGAATGTACAGAGGGGCCAGAGAGAGCCACAGAGGGGCCACAGAGAATGTACAGGGGGACAGAGAGAGCCACAGAGAATGTACAGGGGGCCAGAGAGATCCACAGAGGGGCCACAGAGAATATACAGGGGGCCAGAGAGATCCACAGAGGGGCCATAGAGAATGTACAGGGGGGGGGCACAGAGGGGCCACAGAGAATGTACAGGGGGGTCAGAGAGCCACAGAGGGGCCACAGAGAATGCACAGGGGGCCAGAGAGAGCCACAGATGAGTCACAAGAGAATGTACAGGGGGGCCAGAGAGAGCCACAGAGGGGCCAAAGAGAATGTACAGGGGGCCAGAGAGAGCCAGAGAGAATGTACAGGGGGCCACAGAGAATGTACAGGGAGCCAGAGAGAGCACAGAGGAGTCACAGAGAATGTATAGGGGGCCAGAGAGAGCCAGAGAGAATGTACAGAGGGGCCACAGAGAATGTACAGGGGGCCAGAGAGCCACAGAGGGGCCACAGAGAATGTACAGAAGGGCCAGAGAGAGTCACAGAGGGGCCAGAGAGAGCACACGGGGGCACAGAGAGCGCACATGAGGGGTCACAGAGAGAAGAAACAAGGGGCACAGACAGTACATGGGGGGCCACAGAGAGAACAAACGAGGGGCACAGAGGCCACAAAGAGCAGACAAGAAGGGCACAAGGAGCGCACAGACACGGCACAAGTGAGCACACACACCGCACCTCCTGATGCAACAGCATCGGACCCACATCTAGTCAACCATAAATCGTTTAACACTGGGATCAGTACAGAATTAAAAGTCAACTGGTCAATTGGAAAAATGCTATTAACCTGCAGATATGGGGTTCATCTGCAGATATGGGGTTCATCTGCTGATATGGGGTTCATCTATCACATTTTTTTTTTATTATTTCATGAAATTCATGAAATAATAAAAAAAGGGGGCTCCCCTATATTGTTGTGTCCGGCCAGGTACAAATAGGCACCTGGGGGTTGGTGGCAGCCCGTCGCTGCCTGCTGTATCCGGCTGGATACAAAAATATGGTGAAGCCCGTGTCAATTTTTTTTCTGAAAAATCTAAAAAACAATATAAATGAAAGGGACTGCATCTTTATTAACCCCTTGACCATGGTCGATGGGTTAATAAAGATGCAGTCCCTTTTTATAGGATTGTTTAATGGATTTTTCTGAAAAAATTTGCCGTGGGCTTCGCCGTATTTTTGTATGCCAGCCGGATACAGCAGGCGGCAACGGGCTGCCCCCAACCCCCAACTGACTATTTAGACCTGCCTGGACACAGAAATATCGGGAAGCCCTTATTTTTTATTATTACATGAAATAATTTTTTTAAAAAAATGCGTGGGACTCCGCGCGATTTCTATGTCCAGGCAGGTCCAGCTAGGCAGCTGGGGCTGGAATCCGCAGCGCAGGGTGGCAGCTGCAGGGAATGGCAGCCCGCAGCCGCCCCAGAAAATGGCGTGTTCATTGAAGCACCATGCTCTGGCGCTGAACCCAACTCTTCCAGGGCCCTGGTGCGGTGGCTCACTGGGTAATAAAGGGGTTAGGGACAGATTTTTGTTATCAGCTGGCCCTAAGCCCGAAATTCATGGGGTCACGCCAATATTAGACATGACCGCCATAAATTTCTATTAAATTGTTTAACTAAAAACACAACACAGAGAAAAAATATTTTTATTTGAAAAGAACAAAACAAAACCACACTTAGGGACTCCATCTTTATTTTAAAAAAATCCTCTTCCGTCCGACGTAGTTCAATCCAGGGTTCTTCTTTAGCTCTGCTACATCTCTGGTAGAGAACCTCCACCAGAGATGTAGCAGAGCTGTGCACCCATGGGAAAGTTCATGTGAGTTTATGCAGGCAAGTCAGTTGTTCATTTGAAAATCCAGGCGGGAAGGTCAAAAATAGAAAACCAGTTTGAAAAACGGATTGAAAACTGGATTTCCCCGGTCCGGTGCAATCCGGGACCGTAGAGCCCCATGTTATGGGGCGCCGGATTGCCCCGGTCCGGGGCAATCCGGTTTTCAATCCGCTTTTCAAACCGGATTCGCCTGGATTGTACCCGTCCGATGCAATCCGGCGCTCCATAACATGGGGCTCTATGGTCCCGGATTGCCCCGGTCTAGAATCCGGTTTTCACTTAATGCATGACCGCCGCCAGCTCCATGCTGGCCGCAGTCAGTTCTGCGCTCCTCGGGAGCCCAATCCTAAATTAGGATAGAGTGGGGAGGCGGTGGGGGAGCGGAGGATCCTGCTGTCAGGCGGCAGGGAAGCTGTCAGCGGCTGTCAGCAATGTTTAAAAGCCGGCGGCTTTTTACTGCTGGCTTTTAAACAATGAAATGGGGAATCGCAGGTTTTTCCTCTGCTGTCAGACCTCTTTATAGGGTCCAGCAGCAGAGGATTTGCATTTCCCTTGATTTACATTGGACTCGTTATTCTGCGAGTAATCGCTAGGATACTCGCAGAGTAACGAGTAGAGCGAGTACCGTAATATTCACCGAGTAACGAGTAGTAATGAGTACACTCGCTCATCCCTACATGAGAGGATACATAGAGAGATGGTGTAAAGACTGTGGACCATGTAGCCTTCGCAGAAAGGATCAAACAAGTCAAAGAGCACCTCTCCAATTCATTGTAACCACGCAACCACTTCAACTTGTAGCCTTGGACCATGTGAAGTTGACTCCAAGCAGAACAGGCTACACTTATGCTTTGACAATTGTTAACCACTACTCGAGATATTTGATGGTCGCACCTGTAAAGGACTTAACAGCTGCAACAGCTGCAAGAACTTTCCAAAATATCTTCTGTAGGTCCTTAGGCTACGCAGAACAAGTTCTCACTGATCAAGGTTCTGCTTTCGAAGCTGAGATTTTCCAAGAATTCTGTCACCTCTATGGTTGCGAGAAAATCAGAACTACTCTGTATCATCCCCAATACAATGGATTATGTGAGAAAATGAACAACATCGTCATTGATATGCTAAAAATTCTGCCCCTTGAAGAAAGAAACCAGTGGCCAGAAAAGTTACCTGATCTGGTAGACATGTACAATCACTTACCGGTCAGCTCAACCAACTGTAAACCAGCATATCTTATGAGAGCACATGTTAGAAGACTACCAATAGACTTGAACAGTACAGACAAGTCCAAGCCTGTGTTGAAGGAACCCTTAGAAACTCCAATTCCCTGTGGCCAACCAAAAGAGAATGGAATTTCACCTATACTTGGAGACTTCCCCGCAGATTGGCCTCAACAAGATGGTTCCATACTTGTACCATTATGGAGCTTTTACCATCCTCCAGAAACACCCATTTTAAGAGAATCAGAGAATCCTGCAATCGGTGCTCCTGCTCACCCAATAGCAAGACTAAGGTCATACAGCACCTTAACTGATTTGCCCACACAGCATTCCACTCCAGACATAACACCTGAGACACTTACAACAGTAGTGCATAGATCCAGTCGCAGCACACAAGGCCATCCCCTGTCCAGGTATGGAGATTGGGCACAATAGAACAATGTAATCCTAGTAACACTAAGCAAAAGTAACCTGTAAATAGTAGCAACAAGACTTGTACAAAGGCAATGTAAATAGTAATGTACAGAAGGGTGGAGGAACTGGGCCTTGTCCCATGCACATTAAGTTAGGGACAGAAAGTGCCGGGGTAGTGCGGAGGGACCAGTATTCCTAAGCCGAGACGCCCATAGGGAACTGTTTGTTTGAAAATGTGTGTTTATAATACGTAGACTTTTTGAAAGTCTCTTTTGGACTTTTTTGCATTTCATGGAACTTTTAAAAGACTCTTACCCCTTTTTACCTGGAGCATACAGAGACTTACTGTATTGACTCTTTACAACAAACAGCTGTCCCCGAAACATTATCCCCTTTGTTTGCATTTCTGAAAGGACCATGATCACAGAAATGGTTGTGACAAAAACTCACTTTACCAGCCTGTGGTGGATGGACTGGCACCGTAAGGACTGCACTTGTTTTCCTTTTTCAGTGGTTTTTGTGAATTTTTGAATTTTGAGACTCTGTAAATAAGTTACCAGTTGTTATTGAAAATGTTATTTCTCGTTTGTGTGTTAACAAAAATGTTTCTCAGTCCAGGAGTACTGAAGTTAACTAAGGGGGAATGTGGTGCCCTGCTGCCACAGGTAACAGCTGATCTCACCTACTGCATGGGTACACAGTGGGTACACAGACACCATACAACACCTTCCACCCCAGCAGAGTAGGGGGAGCTCAACTTGCTGCCCTTAGGCAAGATCCCCTATAAATACTGCTGCTGGGGGCGGAGTTGGGCAGAGTGTGTAGTCGCTAGAAGAACTGTGAAGACGTCCTGGTTTTCGGTGCAGCATCTAAGCCCGAGCCAGTGACCCTGCACAGCCGTCAGATAGCCACTGCAGGGCCCAGAGTGGGGTCGAGAGGCACGGAGAGTCGGTGGAAGACTAAATTGGGGACTGAGGAGCCATCATTGGGTTCACTCCTTCCAAGTACCAAACACTGGAGTCCAAGTCTGCTGGAGAGCACCAGGCCCAGCGGAGAATACTGGCCAACTGTGGAGACTTTAGTCTCCTGTTTATCTGTGCAGTCACCAACAAGGGAGACAGGCACCGCAGAGGGAAGTATAGCGGTAGTCCAGATTGGGTTTCCCAGCACCAGCATGAGTGAGAGGAAGAGAGAGCAGAGGAGGCCAGCCAGGTTCCACACAGAGCAGGGACTTCATTCAAGGGAAAAGAGACAGGAGACCTTCTACCCACTCGCTGTGGAGATCCAGATGTGCTACTTGAAAACCTGTCAATGTACTGAATTTTTACCTGCAATACCACCAGTAAAAGGTATAGAAACGAACAGCATTGTGTGTGTGTGAGTTACCCAACCCCTGACCCTGTCATCTATAGAGACTGTCCCTATTACCTGGCCACGAGGCCAAATCCCTGCTCTAGCCCGCAACAATCATCACCAATCTCCCCAGGGATACAGCTCCACCTGTCGGGAGCTTTGCCAACTAGCTGCCATTCCACCATCCCTGGGGGCCTCAAGCAGCGCTGGTGCAATCACCAGAAACCACAGGTGGCGTCATGAGACATTATCCCTATTCATCAAAATCCCCCTTTTTACTTTGACCACCAGGGTCACGGGTCTGGGCAGGCCACCAGTGACACCCCAACCACAGTAAAGGCCCAGATACCCGAGTCCCCATACCTTGGGCGGGTCAAGTCTAAGTCTGCAAGGGAAAGAGGTCAGCCCAGCAGAGAATCCCAGTACACTGTGGAGGCTTAGCTTCCCGGACACCCGCAGCACCCACATTTGAGAGCCAGGGACCGCAGGAGAGATAGCGGTAGCCAAGCGAGTGCCCTCAGTGCAGCAATATCGGGTGTAACAGACACAAAGAAGGTTAGACGTGGTTTCATACACACCAGATTCAAGACAAGGGAACAGAGCAAGGAGGCCTATACATCACTCGGTGTGGAAGTCCCAAAGTGTCTCCTTCAAACCTGGTCGTATACCTGCAAAACCATCAGTAAAGGTGCCGGAAAGACTTTTTTGTGTGCGTGTACATTCCTTCAGCCTGCCCCATCGCAACCGTGCTACCCTACTCCATTTCATTATTCCGTTTTGGATAAACATCCTTTCTCAAGCCTGAGAATGTAGAATGAGACTGTTGTTATATAGGTATAGAGGTTGCGCTTAAAAACTCACAGCTGTAATTAATAGATATAATTTACCCAAAACACCATCACATTCATGTAGTGCCCCTGCGACCAGGAGGCCACATAGGGAACTGCAGCCAGGTAAGACAGAAAGACAGTTGCACTACAACACCCTCACAGACAGCCCACACAACCACTAGAGAGCATCACCCAACCTGGAGCCCGGGAACTCTAGGCAGGCAAGGGGTGGTGGGTTTAGAGACAGTGGGTGGGCCAGCAAGCAGGTCAGGTGACAGAGGGTAGATATAGAGAACGGGAGGAGGAAGGAGTCAGTAGGTCGGTGTAGGCTGAGATGCAAAGACAAGAAGCACACGTCCTGGAAGAGTGGGGTGTAAGCAGCGCAGAATCTGGAGAGCCAGTGTGAGCCACAGAGAGAAAGCCCATCCGAAACCAGCACCCCAGGAGTGTGAGGGAAGAGAGGACCAGCAGCACTGGGTCCTATAAAACACGGCTGAGACGGCAGACTGCAGGCGGAGCAGCCCTCCTATTGAACCCAAAGTACATGGTAGAAGAAGCCTGATAGAGCCTAGCACAGTAGGACTATTGGAGGTTGGCTAGCAGCAGAGTGTCGGCTCTGAAGGGGACCGATGATCTACCCGGTTTCCCCAGATTAACCGACGGGGAACTCTAGCTCCAAGTTAGAGTTCCTACCCCAAAGGACGGGCAGCTCAGTGGCAACCACGAGGGCCCACAGGGGTCCGAGCCACCGCCATACTGTCCGGAGACACACACCAAGTAAGAGAGAGAGAGAGAGTAAAAGCCTGGAAAAAAACAGAGAAAGAGTGAGGGGTCAAAGAGAGGAACAACCTGGCTGCAGGAGTAAAGGAACCCGGAGGAGAGAGGTGTAACCTGTGTAAAGATTTGTACTGTGAACTGTGACTGAGCTATTATGCTGAGAAAACTGAGAAGTAAACACGATGGACCCTGCTTCTGACTCCCTTGCATGATTCCCTATTGCCTGCATATGATTCCCTCCAACAGGACCGCAGAGGAATACAACCTGCAGAGCCACAGCCTGTCAGCGCTGAACCCTGAAGGAAGAATTCTGCAGCATCAGGACAGTAAGTGAACTGGACTCCTCACAAGCCTACACACTACACCATAGACTTTATCATCACTGCCCCGGGTAATCCAGTTCTACCCGCGGAGAACTATTCCAACTCCAGCTGCCATACCATCATCCCCGGAGGTTCTGCAGCAGCGGTGGTCCCATTATTGACCACAAGCCGCGGGTGGCATCACGACAAACTATTATCCCCTGTAAATATTCCCCTTTTATCTGCCAGGGCCCGGGACACGGTCCAGACCAGGACCTCAATGACATCCCCCAGTAGCAACCCAGTCCGGTACCGAGTACCCCCGTCCCAGTGGGCTCGACATTCCAGAAACAGTGCAAATAATGTGGGAAAATCTTTGATAAAAGGAATAAATCAAAATACCAGCAATAAACAATAATAAGAAATTATAAATGATTGCAGAAAAATTATTACAGAGGAAGTTGTATATTAAAAATACAAAAACCATGAAATCAATGAACATCACAAGGTACAAATATAAGCAATAGAAAATTGTCTACCTATGCTAAATGACAGCAGAATATAAATAAGAATTTTTTTTTAAATGTATGCAAGGTACCACTCATCATTAATCAAGTCCTATGGACAGTATATAGAGTTCCCAAGTGTTTTCGAGAAGTTAACCCCTTCTGGCAGGGGAGGAGACAACCTTAGAGCCCTGTTCACACGAGAAACGTACTGGATCTTCATGCTGGGGACCAGATATCCATCTGGAAGGAATCAGACGAGATTTAATGTATCATTATTGATCAGTTTATGTTACATGCTGACGGACTATCAGTGACAAGTCCCATTTATATCATTTATATCTTAAATCTATACTTATAAATATGTAAAACACTTGGGAACTCTATATGCTGTCCGTAGGACTTGATTAATGATGAGTGGTACCTTGCATACATTAAAAAAATATTTTTCTTATTTATATTCTGCTGTAATTTAGCATGGGTAGACAATTTTCTATTGCTTATATTTGTACCTTGTGATGTTCATTGATTTTATGGTTCTTGTATTTTTAATATACAATTTCCTCTGTAATAATTTTTTTGCAATCATTTATAATTTCTTATTATTGTTTATTGCTGGTATTTTGATTTATTCCTTTTCACACAGCTTTCCCCACATTATTTGCACTGTTTCTGGAATGTGAATGTGATGGTGTTTTGGGTAAATTTTATCTATTAATTACAGCTGTGAGTTTTTAAGTGCAACCTCTATACCTATATAACAACAGTCTCATTCTACATTCTCAGGCTTGAGAAAGGCTGTTTATCCGAAACGCGTCGCCTGTGACGCTCCTCTGCCATATTTATTGCACATAAATGATGCCTTGCTGTAAATTTGGAGCCTAAAGAATCTTCAATAAAAAAATTCATATATTTCAACCCCGTGAGCTGGACATTCTACTTTTTATACTTTTTTATCTTATCTTGATCTTGATCTTGTCGGCTATAAGAAAGATGAAGTTAGTAAATGAGGAGATATGTAGATTTTGTGCAGTTTTATAGAATCCTTGAAAAAGAAATTCTTCATTGAGAACATCTGGGGTCATGGTTTATAAGTCAAAGATCCACCATGTTTCTCTCCTCAAGAGATCATCCACAACTCTACCTCCACTGATGGTACTCTTGGCTTTGTCGACCATAATGACTTTCAGTCTCCTCGGGGAACTATGATGGCGCTCAAGGAAATGTTTGGTGACAGAAGACAAGGGTTTACCTTTTTTGAGCTGAGCCTCTGCACAGGAGATATTGGTGATTTTGGACTTTTTTGTGGACCTCTTGTGTGGTCTCACACACATAAAGCTGGGGGCAGCTGCAAATCAAAACGGAAATCACATCACATGATCGACGATTTGTGTAGAAGCTGGTTACAATTACACCTGGGTGCACAGGTAGCTGGATCTTGTTGGAGGTACTATATAGGGTCACACCAAGCAGCCACCACAGGGGAGAGAGCCGGTGATTCTTAAATCCTCTACCTAAACGTACTGTTGGTCTTGTGAAATGACTATGTACAAGGTGTCGCAGACGTTTCTCCATCTTTTGGTTATCAGCTGGGGCTTTTCACTAATGAATTGATCAATTTTGGGGTCGCTGGATAGTATCACTCAATTTTTATTTAAATTCTTATAAATATCTCCCCAATGATTATTGTAAGTGGTGACAATATTTAATTCCTTAATTTCCATTTTTTTCTTGGGTTCAAGAGTCCACGTCTGTCCAACCCAGCCCCTGATTGAAAAGCCTGAGAGATAACCTTATGGGGGTCACCACGTTTCTTAAATCTGGCTGAGGGTCATGAGCTTCTTTGAGGAACATCTCATTGTCAGGACAGTTCTGTTTAATTCAAAGGAACGAGCCTTTCGGGATCACGTCACAATATGGCGAGGGTGGAAGCTGTGATAGTGGAGTGCACTGATGGCGGCAGGTTGTTTTCTGTATAGTCGGTAGAGATCTCACCTCCATCCTGGATGATTTTGAACTCCACGTCCTATTGAGATCTGAGCTAAGTCACAGTCATATTACAAGGGTTGTGATACCATTCAGTGATGAATTCCTTGCATTCTTCAAAACTACCTGACCAGAAAAAAAGGCGTCATCTAAAAATGTGACCCAACCTGATCTCCTGCTGTGGATGGCCGGGAGGGGGTGAATGTGGGTGTCTTCCCACCATCCTAGAAACAGGCCTGATTAGGATGGTGCACATTTCGCAACCATAGTGACCCCGAACACTCGCCTGTAGTAGGATTGGTCGACGGTAAAATAGTTATTTTCAGGTATCAGGAGGTCCAGAAAGAAAGAGTCATGTAAAGGACTGCCAGTCGATTTCTGGTTCAGGAAATAGGCAACAGCAGAGATGCTCAATTCCTGTCTGATACACGTGTACAGTCCCTCCACATCCATTGTCACCAACAGCGTGATTTCTGCGACAGAAAACCCATCCAATTGTATGATTAAGCGGGAGGAATCTCTCACAAAAGAACCTAAGGAGAAAGAATAAGGCTGTAAGTAACATTCAACGTACGAACAAGGTTATTCAAAAAGACCCTCGATTCCTGACACGATAGGCCTGCCGGGGGGGTTGTCAAGCGACTTGTTACCTTCAGGAGAAGATAGAAGGTGGGAACAACTGGGTATTTGGTCAGAAGAAAATCTTTTTCTGAAATGATATTGAGCTCCAGAGCTCTGTATACTAGAGTTTCCAGCTTGTTCTTAAATGTCCCAGTATATATGCACATTCGCCCTGATTACTCCTGCACACCACGACAGCGGCGCCCAGCTACAGCTGTAAGTACCACGATAATTATCTTAAGCACATTTAAGGATGTGTGGCCCACTGGGACAGGGTACTCGGTACCGGACCAGGGGTAGCACTGGGGATGATCTTGGTCCGGACCGTGTCCCGAGCCCCACAAGTAAAAGGGAATATTTACAGGGGATTGTTGTCGTGACGCAACCCGCGGGTTGTGGTCAATGAGGGTACCACCGCTGCAGGGTACTTCTGTCAGGAGGATGGATGGATGCTGCAGCAACGTGGATGAGCCCGCCGCGGGTCGGGCTGCTCCTGACAGGGTGGAAAGGTGGAATAAAGTTCTGATTGTAGGGAATCACACACGGAAGACTGAAGCAGGGTTCACCGGGTTTTACTAACACGTTCTTTAGTACAAACAGTCCCAACAGTGCAGTTTTTAACATAGTTACTTTACACAGGTAACTCCGGACACTCTGAACCCCCTGCAGCCAGGTTATCTTCCTGTGACCCCTCATTCTCTCTGTAACCTTTCCGGCTTTCTTTTTCCTTTTCTCTATCCTTCCCTGTGGGTTGTATGGCGGCAACTCGGTCCCTTGATGTGACTTCTCCCTGTGTGTGTGTGGGCAGCAAGTCTGAGTCCTATAGCGTTGCTGAGCCTCCAACCCGTGTGGCAAGGACCCTGACTTGGAATCAGCGTTCCCCGTTGGTTTGCCTGGGGAGCCGGCGTGTAGCTGCAGTCCCCCTCAGAGCCGACACTCTGGTCTCAGCCTAGCTTAGGTGTCCCTGTCTTACAAGGGATCACCGGCTCTTTCCAACCCATGTGTCTATCCGGGTACAACAAGGGAAACCTCTCCCGCCTGTAGTCGGTCAACGCTGCCGTACTTCTCAGACCCGGTGGCACCGGTCTGGTCTCTGTCCTCGCTTTTCCGTGGGCTGCAGGCTATGGACGAGCTTTCTCTCCATGGATCTGCATCTCTTTGGATTCTGTGCCTCCAGGGAGCCCTATCCCTCCGGGAAGTGTCACTTTCTGTCTGGTCTTGGCTTCTCGGCACCCACTGGCCTACTCACTCACTCCGCCTACTGTTCCTCCTTTTGTACCAGTCTGTCACCTGACCTACTTTCCACCCACTTCCTTCTAAACCCTACCACACCTTGCCCGCCTAGAGTCCCGGGCTCCGGGTTGGGTGTTGTGCTGTGTCTGGTGGGTGTGTGTGCTGAGGGTGTTTGTTGCACAAACTGTCTCCTATCTGCCTGGCTGCAGTTCCTCATGTGGCCTCCTGGTCGCAGGGGCGCCACAAGGACACAGCTAGATTACCACCTTGCACTCCTTGCCCATGAAGAAGCCGTCCATGGGCAGCGACACGCGTTGAGTGTCAGGGTCCCTCTGTGCCCACAACAACTGGCTCCATGGCTCTTAGGTGATCCATTTGCCTCCTTTATCCTCAGGGTCCCTCTGAATTGACCACGTTAATATGGGCACTTGCTCTTCAGCAGCCTGTATATGATGTGAACGGCCCATAGTCACTATGTGTCTGCATTCTATTCTCTGCTATTCCAGGGTCACCTCATTCCTTTGCTCCAGACCAGAGCGGCTTCAATGATCTCTATTACAGCAGTAGTGGTTTATGTTACACTTTGTTCATTGTGTGCACATTGTGTGTAACCATTGTTATTGTATTTAGTTCCAGCTTTCTACACCTCATCCGCTTGTATTCCTTATCTTCTGACATTGACCCCAGTCTCTTCCACACGTTCTTCTCCCCTTTTTACAGTCTAATACACGTGCGCAGTGCGGGGCTTGAAGCAAACAGCGGCGCGGGTGTACATACGTCACCCGGCGCTGGAAATGACGCGATTCGCGTCACACAGCCCCACTGCAGCACGGCCCGACACATGACAGAGCGGGGAGGCGGCGCATTTGATTCAGAGATAAAGATCACGCCTGTTGAGGCGTGTTATCATGAAGAGGGAGACCCTGGCTGGGTGGCTATGCATACAATAGTCACTAGTTATAATCACTAATGAGGTACTGTAATAACGTTTATCTTCATTCTCAGTAGATGCTTTTAGGAGCTAAAAGGAGTGAGGGAAAGTGTTACTATGCTCTAGGGACAGATTTTAATAGCTTTAGAGGTGTTTTGGGGGTGACAGGATCCCTTTAAAAATGATCTCATAGTGATCAGCCAGCAGAGAGAAGCTAATTAGATCTGTTCTATGCACTCAGGGAAGCTCATAATAAGTATATTCAGGTATATTGTGTATTTCTCATCATTTTCTGAGGTGAGATAAAGTAGAATAGGCAAAATAGTAATCCAGGTAATCTGAAACAGACCTTATTATCTGTCAGTGTTTGAGTTGTGTGTATCTGCTAAAAGCTATAATGAGATTATTATGTATAGATAAGTTTAAATTCAGAACTACAGCTTGTAATGTGATTAGTAATGATGTATTTCTATTGCATTTGATGTTCTTTTCTATGTTCTATGTGTAACTGTCTTAGCATGATGAAGTCTCTATATCTCAGAATATAGCTTTTCTATTGGGGAATCCGGTATAAGAAGCCCCAGCTCAGGGGATCGAGGCCCAGAATCACGATCTCACCCTGTGTGCCGGACCCCTGTGTGTGTCCCTGTGCCGATCATCCTGTGTGCCGGACAACTGTGTGTGTCCCTGTGCCGGTCATCGGGATTCCTATCTGCTTTTGTCGTACATCTCTGTATTATTCCAATAAAACCTCGGACTTTGGTTCTGAAGACCTGTCTACGGAGTTTTCTCGGACTTTGATAACTACCAGACAAGGAACGTCTTTCTTTCTTTCTTTCTTTCTTTCTTTCTCCATTAACCCTCATACACTCACAGACTCTCTCATCTCATCACTGTCCCCAATCTCCTCATTCTCCTGTCCGGATCTGGTGGTGAATCACTACAATGACTCTTGTAGCGCCCAGGCTTTGGGGTACTCGGGTGTCAGGCTGCAAAGGGTTAACGCTCCTGTTGTCACGGGGAGTGGTGGTCGCGCCTGATCCGTGTCCTGAGATATCTTTCAAAAAGGGGTTAATATTTACAGGGGATTATATACAAGGATTGTCGTGATGCCACCTGTAGTTTCTGGTGATGTTTCACCAGCGCCACCACAGTCCACCGGAGGTAGATGGTACTGCGGCAAGTTGGTGAAGTCCTCCACAGGTAGGACTGGACCTCCGGGACAGCGTTCCTGGATGGGAACAAGTTCATTTAAAGGAAAGACAAGCAGAGTCTAAAGTCACTGTTCCTCCGGGTACTTTACTGTCATTTGCATTAATGACATACAAACATTAAAGTTCAGTATTCCTGATGGTATGAGGACAGGTAGCTTAAAGGGTGGCTGCAGGCAGATCCTAGGTGGTATGGTGGACCCTTTGGTGTGTGCCTTAGTGCTCTTTTCCCGTATGTTCCTTTCCTGCTTCCCAGTAGTGTTCTGAAGCCTGGTGACTTAAAGCCTACCCGACCTCTTCCTTGTCTCACCCTCACAGCCTTCAGGTAACCTTCTGCTGGCTGACCGCTTGTTCCTTGGCAGTGCCTGGTACCCTCTTTCGGTTGCTCAGGTGCCCGGGAGAAATGTAGACTCCACGAGTCTCCGGATTTTCTGCATATATAGGACAAGTCTGGCTCAAACCGCTAGCGTAGGTGCCCAGGGAAGAAGGAATAACTATATATAAAGCTTAACCTGGCACTCTACTTAAAAAAGCAAGAGAGGGTTGATCCTTTTGGTGTTTTTTATTTGTGGAGTTTGTGAAAGTTCATCAATCATCAAACGTTTCGGCTCATGCAAGAGCCTTCATCAAGTGATTCTGTACAATATATACAATAGAAATAAAAAACAGGTATCAGACACAATTTGTGGTGTTTATCTTTGGTGTTGCTCTATAGTGACTAGTGTTCGGTGGTGGGGTGCGAGGACTTCCCAAGATATGATGTGTTGAGTGGTGATAAGATGTAGGTGTATCAGATCTAGAGAAATTGTGGCGGTGAGGCTGGTGTGGGGTGATTGTGATGTGGTGGTCAGTGATTTTAGGAACGTGGGTGGGTAGTAGGGTAAAGGATAGAGTAGAAAGAGTAGAGAAAAAAGGAAGAGAGAACGTGGGAAACGGAATAGAAGTAGTTAAACCAGCAGAGTTTCTATCTATGAATAGTAGTGGTAATAAAGGTTTAGGGAAAGTACCTTGTATGCAGTAGTGGGAGTCTTACTCCACTTTTAGCTCAGTTAGATGGGTGTATGTTGCCCATGGAGGCCTATGGAGTTGAAAGTGTTATACAGTTAAGCCAGAAAATAACTAGGGGAATGTTTTCGTTTGAGGACTAAACAGAGGTATCTATAGTCCTCAAACGAAAACATTCCCCTAGTTATTTTCTGAGATACTGTCCACCGTACGTGAGACAGACAATTTTCTAAACATCTCTAGTAAGGAGATCAAATCCCGAGATCTTGAAAAAGAATTAAAGAAGCTAGCCTCCCTTGAACTACATGCCTACACACTAGCCCAGTACACCAAGGCGAAAAGGATTCCACGTGGCCTAAGAGTGGGACTGAGACCAACACTATTCAGTGACAATGATGAATATTGCAACCTCTTTGAAAATATACTAAACAAGTGCTCTTTTGACCTGATGGTCCTTACAATCAAGTATATACAGGAGGAAATTGAAAAGGTACACGACCAACTCCAAACCATTGAGAACCAGCTAAGTAACACTCTATCCTCTGCTGACCTGACCAGTCTTAAGAACAAAACTGAAAAGATAATTCAAGAATTCACGAAAGATCTCAAGGCAAGAAAGCGCTCCAAGTTTCTACGGGACCAAGACGACTATTCTAAAAATCAGGTATACCGATGGTGTTATACCACCTTACCAGACAGACCCCGACCAAGATATGGCTCCTCCGGCTCGTCAGGCTCGGATGGAGGACGTGGAGGAGGCAAGGGTGGACGAGGCAAACCACGACAGCCTTTTTTCGGCCCGCGACCAGACCCATCGAAACATCCAGCCCCCCCACGGGAAGATGCAACCGACGACGAGGAAGGAAACAACGCGTACGGAGAGGGGGGCGCAGACGAAGGACCACCGAAGGACCAGAGAATACAGACACGCTCCCAGATGAGACCAATCTCATTTTCAACATCTCCTCGTACTTTCTCTCACCTTCAGAGACAAGGGTCCTTCAGAGGGGACTCTCGTTCTGCCCCACCCCTGCATTCAATGCTTTTCAGGTCCAACAGGAACTTAACCGTTTTTACAGAACAATAAGGCTGAAAGCTCATTTCAGCAATGATAAGAGGACACCGAGCGTACCACTTCCAACTACCAGTGAAGATACTTCGAACTCTCTTTGTCTTAAGGACCTGGGTCTCCGCTTGAAGAGTAATTTCCAACCACCAAAGAGCTCGCACCCAGCTGAAACGTATATTTCTCTTGTTTCTAGATCTGTTAACAATTGTGTCAAAAACATAAACCAAGGTGATTTCCATCTCAAACGTAATTTAAGTAAGGAAGAAACAATGGCCCTCAATAGTCTGAAAAACAATAAACAAATAATTATAAAACCAGCCGACAAGGGGGGTGCCATTGTCATTCTAGATAGAAAATACTACATAGAGGAAATACAGGGTCAACTCGCAGATCTAGACACATATGAACCCATAGGCCACGATCCCACCTACAACATCAGGAGAAAGATAGAGAATCTAACCAATAAATACCTTTCCACGGGCACCATAGACAAAAAATTGGCAGAGTACCTTCACAACCAACATCCTATCACACCTGTGATATATACTTTACCAAAAATTCATAAGAATCTTGAATATCCCCCAGGCCGACCAATAGTCGCCTCTACTGATTCTATTCTATCTCCTCTTTCAATCACCCTTGAGAAGGTCTTAACTCCCCTGGTCCCGACCATCAGATCCTTCCTGAAAGACACCACCGATTTTCTCAGCAGGATACGCACACTCGAAACCATCCCACCTGACAGTCTGTTGGTTACCCTTGACGTCAACAGCTTGTACACCAGCATAGACCACCAGCTAGGTGTCGAAGCTGTTGACTGGTTTCTCACGGCAAAGAACCCCATAGATGTTTCCCAGAAAAACTTCTGCCTTGAGACTCTTGAACTCATTCTGAAGAATAACTTTTTCATGTTTCAGGACCAGTTCTATATACAGAGACGCGGTACAGCAATGGGGGCGAACGTCGCGCCCCCGTACGCAAACATCTACATGTCCAAGTTTGAACAAGATCATATCTATACCAATAGTCTGTACAAAGAACACGCAATCTTGTGGCTGAGATTTATCGACGACATATTCTGTATCTGGACAGGTGACACTACTACACTGACTACTTTCCTCAACGAGATCAATCACAAAGAAAAAAATCTTACATTTACTATACACTATGACCACGAGAAGATAAACTTTCTCGACACAACGATCCACAAGGATCCTCAAGGACGTCTCACCAGTGACATATTTACGAAGCCCACCGACAGGAACAGCCTGCTCCATTGGACGAGCTGTCATCCTAGACATGTGAAAGAGTCCCTTCCAAACTCCCAACACCACAGAGTATCCCGTATTGTCAGTAATGAGACCACCAAAGACCTAAGACATGGGGAGATGACGAACAAATTTCTACAGCGGGGCTACCCAAAGGAGGTCTGCACACCAAAACCACCAGATCCCAACAGAGTGAGGACACCAGTTGATGACCGACTCAAATTCATTAATACCTTCCATCCATTTTCACCACTCATAAAAAAATCAATAATGGAACACTGGCCTCTCCTCCGAACCTCATTTCCTGATGTGCCCGAATTTAAAAATCCTCCTTTGGTATGCTATAAACGAGCTAACAATATCAAAAACCACCTAGTCAAAGCCGATATCGGACCAAAAATCCCCAAACCAAGACAGGGTACCCTGGGGTCCATAAGGAATGGTACGTTTCCATGTCTTCACTGTGCACAATGCACAAATGTCACAAGGGGAGAATCATTTACCCATCCCAGGTCTGGTAAAAGATACAACATAGACGGTTTTTACACATGTGATTCCTCGTTTGTGATCTATCTAATAAAGTGTCCATGCGGTCTCGGCTATGTTGGGGAGACCACCCAGCATATCCGGGACCGCATAAGTAAGCATAAATCCACCATTCGTCGGAAAAACACTCTGTTGCCGGTACCAGCCCATTTCATAGAACATGGCCATTCTGTTAGTCAACTCAAATTCCAGGTGATTGAGCAGGTCCCCCCATCGAGACGAGGGGGCAACCGTATTCACAGGCTAAAGGAGAGAGAATCCTAATGGATTTATCACCTCAACACCTTATCACCCTATGGTTTGAACCGAGAATTTGAATTATACTATTAATTCCCCCTCCACTACTATGAACTGGGTTAAGGGAGAACTCCAACTCAAGGTATTGATTGTATTATTTTTGGTTAATGGTGTCATATCACCAGTGCCCTTCGGGGAGTCGTTTAACACACATTGTGTGACGACTCTCCTACTAAGGCCATTTAATCTAATATTGTATATAAATATTAAATATACTTTCTATGTTAGTAATTTAGTTTTCTCTTTACAGAAAGGAAGCTGAGAAACTTTCCAGATCACCACTGCATGGAATCACATAAGCATTTCTCCCGCACCAATCGTTCACAGCTGTTTGAGACTGTTTATTTGCACTGTTTACATCCTTATCATGCATTTCCAGTCATGTGACCAGCTTCAGTAGTCACTAGGGACGCTTCTGTGGTGTTTTACACTCATTTCTATGGCACTTCCTGTCCTCCCGGCCTGAGCATTCTCACTGCGAACATCAGGACACTAATGACCTTCCCAAGATGGCGCCGCCGGTGATGCACTTCCTGTGCTCATTTACACACCACTATAAGAAGCAGCCACACACTACACACAGTGCTCCTGCCATCAGCCCTCTAGCATGACTGCATGATGCACAAAACTTCAACACAAGGTACAGCTCGAACCTCTGTCATTCTGTTACATTGCTATTATGCTACATTCTCTCTGCTGCAGTGTTAACTCCTTGAGCCTTCACCCTTGACTCCCTTCCTTTCCAGGACAGGAGCCATAAACTGCCTTTCTGCTAACCATGTGGTATGTACCTGTTAATATAGCCTAATAAGCCCACTCCATAGAAATAGCTCACTAATATGCTCTCCCCACATAGATGGACCTTGATGTATGGACCCCCATACGCTCAGCCAGACCACGTCTGTGTATCCACTAATTTGGATCTCGGACTGCATTCCCTATTAAACAGAGGTATCTATAGTCCTCAAACGAAAACATTCCCCTAGTTATTTTCTGGCTTAACTGTATAACACTTTCAACTCCATAGGCCTCCATGGGCAACATACACCCATCTAACTGAGCTAAAAGTGGAGTAAGACTCCCACTACTGCATACAAGGTACTTTCCCTAAACCTTTATTACCACTACTATTCATAGATAGAAACTCTGCTGGTTTATCTACTTCTATTCCGTTTCCCACGTTCTCTCTTCCTTTTTTCTCTACTCTTTCTACTCTATCCTTTACCCTACTACCCACCCACGTTCCTAAAATCACTGACCACCACATCACAATCACCCCACACCAGCCTCACCGCCACAATTTCTCTAGATCTGATACACCTACATCTTATCACCACTCAACACATCATATCTTGGGAAGTCCTCGCACCCCACCACCGAACACTAGTCACTATAGAGCAACACCAAAGATAAACACCACAAATTGTGTCTGATACCTGTTTTTTATTTCTATTGTATATATTGTACAGAATCACTTGATGAAGGCTCTTGCATGAGCCGAAACGTTTGATGATTGATGAACTTTCACAAACTCCACAAATAAAAAACACCAAAAGGATCAACCCTCTCCGGATTTTCTGCAGTCCTAAAGTATCCCACAGGTGCGGACTCAGGTGCCCGGTAAGCTGACAGGAATAAACTTTCTCAAGTTCTTTCATTCCCTTTTGGTTGTCTGCGCCTGGAGAAGCTTTCTTTCTTTTTAAGTCCTCTCTTCTTCTTCCATCTCTCCTGGTCCCTCAGCCGAGTGACCTTCTCCAACTCCACCTTCTACTTCCAACTCGCTCACTCACTCTCTTTCTTTTCTAGCTCTCTCTCCCTAGAGGTGATTTTATTCCCTCCCGGGTAGCCTCCCACCATGTAATCTAGTGTGGGAGTGCTGGTTAATGGGTGCCACCCACCATCCTAGAATCCTCCTGCAGCTGGGGCAACTACCCCTCTGTGACGCCTGCTTGGCATGGCGCCACACTCTCTCAGAAGCTCCCTGGACCAAGTAGCGCCCCTCACCCTCAGAACCTCCAAACATAGAACAAAACAGCCCTGGCTCACACCACAAACTCGATTCCTCCAGCGATGCTCTAGGAGAGCTGAACGTCTATGGAGGAAAACTCGCTCACCAGAAAACTTCATTCACTATAAATTTATGCTGAGAACTTACAACTCGGCCCTTCACCTCGCCAAACAGACCTACTTCACCACCCTGGTCTCCTCACTATCCAACAACCCAAAGAAACTCTTTGACACTTTTCCCTCTCTCCTCAGTCCTAAAGTGCAGGCCCCCATCACTGACCTCTGTGCTGATGATCTGGCTTCTTACTTCACTAAGAAAATAGAAAACATTCATCAGGAAATCAGCTCCAAACCTCAAATCGCTGTTACCCGTATCTCTCCCCACATTTCCTCCGGTTCACTCTCCACATTTGACCCAGTCACAGAAGAAGAAGTCTCCAGGCTCCTCTCTTCCTCTCGTCCCACCACATGCACTGCTGACCCCATCCCCTCACACCTACTCCAGTCTCTCTCTCTGGTAGTCGCCACTCACCTAACCAAAATCTTCAATCTCTCCCTCTCTTCTGGTATCTTCCCCTCCTCCTTCAAACACTCGATCATTACTCCATTACTAAAGAAAACTTCTCTTGACCCTTCCTGCACAAACAACTACAGACCAGTCTCCAATCTCCCTTTCATCTCTAAACTCCTGGAGCGCCTGGTCTACTTCCGCCTCACCTGTTACCTCTCTACTCACTCTCTTCTAGACCCATTATAATCTGGTTTCCGCCCCCTACATTCTACAGAAACTGCCCTCATCAAAGTGACCAATGACCTTCTGACGGCAAAACGGAAAGGTGACCACTTTGCTTATTCTTCTTGATCTGTCTGCAGCCTTTGACACTCTTGACCACCATCTCCTACTCTCCATGCTGCACTCCATTGGCATCAAGGACACGGCTCTCTCCTGGTTCTCTTCCTATCTTTCTGACCGCTCTTTCAGTGTATCATTTGCTGGCTCCACTTCTCCTCCTCTTCCTCTCACTATTGGGGTCCCTCAGGGTTCAGTCCTCGGTCCTCTTCTCTTCTCTCTCTACACGGCCACGATTGGACAGACCATCAGCAGATTTGGCTTCCAGTATCTTTATGCTGATGACACACAACTATACACTTCTTCCCCTGACCTTACTTCCGCTCTAATAAAGAACACCAATGACTGTCTAACCACAGTTTCCAATATCATGTCCGCTCTCTATCGGAAACTCAACCTTTCCAAAACTGAACTCCTTCTGACTCGCTACTCAGCGAACGGGTACTCGGATCTCGGGCGTCCTGTTACGGGAATGCTGCGGTGGTCAGTGGCCGAGTCCATGCCCTTCAGCGGTCATATAAAAAGGGGGATAAAAATAATAAAAACAATGTCCGTGACGCCACCTGTAGGTCCGGTGATGGCACCGGCGCTGCTGAGACCTCCGGGGGATGGGCGGCAGCAAGGTGTAGTAGCCCTCTTCAGGTAGGGCGATTTCCCCGTGCTATTAGAAGTAGGAATGAGGGAATAGGGCAGCGTAGTCATTGTGGTGTGGGGCTGGAATAAGGGACACACACACAAAAGTCTCTTTCTGTACCTTTACTGATGAAAACCGGTACACGTCCAGGGATGAAGGGTGCACTCTGGGACTTCCACTTTGAGTGAGGTGTAAGCCTCCCTTTGTCCTTTGCTTTGTCCTGCAGCCAGGCTAGCTTGAAACCAGTCCTGACCTCCTGTGTCTCCATACTCCGGTTGCTGCACTGAGGGCTCTCTCTCTGGGTTACCGCTATCTCTCCTACGGTCCCTGGTTTCCATTGTGGGTGCTGCGGGTGTTCGGGAAGCTAAACCTCCGCGGTGTACTGGATTTTCTGCAGAAATGGTCTCTCTCTCCCTGTGTGCAGACTCGGTCTCCAGTGACCGGGGTTCCGGTGGGATGAGCTGGGATGGCTCCTCTGCCCTTGTTTGGAGTGTTCCTCGCCTCTGCCTTCCTCCTCGCTCTCTGGACCTCACACTGGCCCTGGTGTGCACTGGTGTCGGGCCTAGCATGGCTCCGATAACCAGTTTCAGCTCCCTAGGCACTGAGCTTACCTTCACAGTTCTCCTAGCACACTCTGGCTAATTTCCCCCTAGCACCTGTATTTATAGGAGATCTGGCTTAAGGGCAGCCAGTTGAGCTCCCCCTACAGGCCTGAAGTGGAAGGTGTTGGGTGTATGTGTGTGTCTCAGCTGTGGAAATCCCATTGTGAACTACCGTGTTTCCCCGATAGTAAGGCCCCCCCGATTGTAAGGCCGCCTGGGGGTAAAGGGGGGGCCTGCCAATGTAAGGCCTCCCCCGATTATAAGGCCTTACAATCGGGGGGGCCAATATAAGGCCGCTAGCGGAGGGGGGGGGGAGCGGGAGCGGGTCGCACGTCACGTGCGCCCGCTCATTACATATGCACTGCATCCCCCTGTCAATCAGCGACAGGGGGAGCAGTGCATTATACTGTATATATGGGCCCCCTGTTATGAGGCCCCCACCGCTGCTGCTGCTGAAGAGATCTTACCCTCCAGGGTCTTCTTGCAGCAGCCAGCGCGTCCGTCCGTCCTCTGTACTCGGCGGTCTCCCGGATCATGTGACCCGTCGCAGCGCATGACGTCATCGCGACTGCGACGGGCCGGTCACATGATCCGGGAGACCGCCGAGGGGGAGTGTGCCAGCAATAGGGGGCCCATATATACCGTATAATGCACTGCTCCCCCTGTCGCTGATTGACAGGGGGATGCAGTGCATATGTAATGAGCGGGCGCACGTGACGTGCAACCCGCTCCTGCAGTGTCCCAGCAGGAGGTGGCCTGTAGGCCACACTGCTGGGGCACCCAATGTAAGGCCCCCCCCGAAAGTAAGGCCGGGGGCCACTTTTGGCCCCCAAAAGAATGTAAGACAGGGCCTTACTTTCGGGGAAACACGGTAGTGAGTTCTGTGGCTTTCCTGCCCAGGGTGTCACACTTCTGCTCCTGCCCTCCATTAACCTCCCTAAATATGACATCTGTCTCAGTGTGCGGCACCACAATAATGCCTAGGCAGCAGGCTCGCTGTCTGGGTGTTATGTTTGACTCTGATCTCTCCTTCACCTCCTATATACAATCTCTCGCCCGCTCTTGTCGCTTACACCTGAAGAACATCTCTAGAGTCCGACCCTTTCTCACTATGGAAACAATTAAAACCCTCAGTGTGACCCTGATCCATTCTCGCCTTGACTATTGTAATTCTCTATTAATTGGCCTCCCCCTCACTAGACTTTCCCCTCTACAGTCCATCCTTAATCCAGCAGCCAGGATCACCTATCTACTGTAGCTAATCGTTACTCGGATGCCTCTGCTCTGTGCCAGTCATTGCACTGGCTGCCTATACACAACAGGATCCACTTCAAACTGCTTGTTCTCACCCACAAAGCTCTTCACAGTGCAGCACCACCCTACCTCTCTACCCTCATCTCTGTATATCACCCCACTAATCCGATCCTCCTACTCCCGGCTCCAAGACTTCTCCCGAGCTGCACCAATTCTCTGGAATGCTTTACCCCAAGAAATCAGGACTATCCACAACCTGCATAGCTTCAGACTATCCCTAAAAACACATCTTTTCAAGGCAGCCTACCATGCTCTCTAATACTAATAGAAGTCCTTTATACTGTACATAGCTAGGGATGAGCGAGTATACTCGCTACTATTTGGAACTTGCCGAATAGTAGCGGTATTCGGGTACTCGCTACTCTCCGAGTATCTTATGTGTACTCAGGAGTAGCGAGTAGTCCGATTACTTTCGCAGTGTATCTATATCTATACATACACTGCGAAAGTACCCTAAAAGTGAATAAAAGCTGTTCAAAATAATAAAATTACATACTCACCTGTCCGACGCCTGCACTGGGACCGTCCCAGAAGACATCCGATCACAGGACAAGGACCTGTGACTTCAAGCCAATCAGATGGCCGGTAGCGATCTGGCCAATCAGATGGCGACACGTCACAAACATGTGATCGCTAGCGGCCACCTGATTGGCCAGATTGCAAGGTCCTAGGTGTACTGCCAGGACCTTGCAATCTGGCCAATCAGGTGGCCGCTAGCGATTACGTGGTTGTGACGTGTCGCCATCTGATTGGCTGGAAGTCACAGGTTCTTGCCCGTTGATCGCAGGTCTTCTGGGACGGTCCCGGTGCAGGCGTTGGACAGGTGAGTATGTAATTTTTATTATTTTTAACAACTTTTATTCACTTTTAGGGTACTTTCGCAGTGTATCTATAGATGCACTGTGAAAGTATTCGTACTTGCTATACTCGCAACGAGTACCAAGTACCGGGGACCTACTCGTTGCGAGTATAGTGAGTACGAATAGTGCGGTACTCGCTCATCCCTATACATAGCCCATTCACTATTGACTCACCGTGGGCCGGGTTCTCAGGTCTCAGGTGCTGGCTGTGGTCACGGTTCTGTGCCTGAGGCTGTGGAGGCCCGGTGGTCAGTAAAGAGTTTAAAGAAAAAAATAATAAAAATTATAAAGCTGTTTTGTGACGCCACCTGTAGGGATTCCGGTGATGACACCGGCGCTGCTTGGACCTCCGGGGGATGGGCGGCAGCAAGATGGATCCGCTCCCTACAGGATGAGCGGAAATCCCTGGGGTCAGGAGCTGCAGTCAGGGAATACGGCAGCTCAGTCGGTTCTGTAGATGAAGTGGTTAATAACAGTCATGGAATAAAGATCGGACACGTAGTTCCTCTGAACGGATGTTTACTTAGTTCTCGTCGCTGCTTCTATATACCAGGTCAGGATAATGAGGATCCTCTGTTGGGACCCGAGCCGTTGGCCTAGCGACTCCTGATAGGTCCCTGAACCTCAATGGTGGGTACCCCTCCTGGTACAGCTGCGGTGATGGTAGTTGTGTGTATTGCGCTCCTGTGAAGCCCTCAATCACTCCGGATCTGTGGCACAGTGATAAAGCATCTGCACCACCTTGGAGCCGGTACTCCGGGTTGTGGACTGGGCAAGGGTATTGGCTTACCCGTTCTGCTCTTGGCCCCTTTCTCTTCTGGGTCACCAGTGCTCGGTGCCCTCCCTGTTAGCTGTCTCAGTGCTCTTCTGCAACTTTCTCCACTCTGCTAAGTCTGTTACTTTCACTTTGCTTCCCTCCTGTCACGACTGGACTTCTGCACTGTTCTCCTCCACTTCCTGGTCTAACTCTGGTCTCTCTTTCCCCACTGCTATACACCTAACTCTCCTCCCACCAGGACCGGTTGCCCAGGAAACGGGTCTGTAATTGGTTCTCTGCCTCTAGATGTTGCATGTGGTACATGGAGCTTTGGGATTAACCTATTCACCACCAGGACGGAGAGTACTGCACCTTCAGTCAGGGGTGCAGTACCCTCCTGTGACGCACTCGTTGCGGGACGCCACACTATCTCTCTGGACATAACTCTTCTTCAAACTCCACCAAACCCAAAACCTCCGCACAGATTGTCTGGTGACCATTCATGTAACCTTATTTCTATCCTCCATTTCCTCCAGATTCCTGGCCCATCAGTGTAATAAGCCCCTGTACTCTGTATAACCCCTATCCCGTTGTAGATTGTAAGCTCTTTTGAGCAGGGTCACCTTTATTTTTGCTTTATCTATTGTATTGTAATTGTTACATTGATTCTATGCTTATTGTATTGTATCTAATTATTGTATTGTATTATTTCTGTACTGAAATTACTTACTGTATTGTATTGTGTGTTTTTGTTTCTTAAAGGGAACCAACCACCCCAAATGACCCCCCCGGACTATTAATATGGTTCCCTACACCCAGCACATACATTTGCTGCAAGCTTTTTTGCTAAAAAAAACAGTTTTTTATAAGTGAAGATATAGCCTTAGAAAGTTTATAACATTAGGACGAGTGGGCGTTACTTAGCTGCTTCTAAAGCCGAGATTCTGCTGCCAGTCATCTTCATGTCCTCGTCGCAGCAGTAACGGCCAGCCCTTTTTTCAACATCCCAGGCTGGTGCACGGGATATCATGCCCGTGCACACGTCATCAGCTAGAGCCGGGTCGCGAGCACACGCTCTGACTTCCACAGCTGAGCGCAGGAAGTCAGAGCGTGTGCTCGCGACCCGGCTCTAGCTGATGACGTGTGCACGGGCATGATATCCCGTGCACCAGCCTGGGATGTTGAAAAAAGGGCTGGCCGTTACTGCTGCGACGAGGACATGAAGATGACTGGCAGCAGAATCTCGGCTTTAGAAGCAGCTAAGTAACGCCCACTCGTCCTAATGTTATAAACTTTCTAAAGCTATATCTTCACTTATAAAAAACTGTTTTTTTTAGCAAAAAAGCTTGCAGCAAATGTATGTGCTGGGTGTAGGGAACCATATTAATAGTCCGGGGGGGTCATTTGGGGTGGTTGGTTCCCTTTAACCACTGTATTGTAAAGTTTATTATGCTGCCATCTTGTGGATAGAGTAGGTATTGCAGCCAGGCTATTACGCTGCCATCTTTTGGATAGAGAAGATATTGCAATTCGTCTATTACACTGCCATCTTGTGGATAGAGAAGATATTGCAGTCAGTCTATTACACTGCCATCTTGTGGATAAAGAAGATATTGCAGCCAGTCTATTACGCTGCCATCTTGTGGATAGAGAAGATATTGCAGTCAGTCTATTACACTGCCATCTTGTGGATAAAGAAGATATTGCAGTCAGTCTATTACACTGCAATCTTGTGGATTGAGGAGATATTGCAGTCAGTCTATTACACTGCCATCTTGTGGATAAAGAAGATATTGCAGTCAGTCTATTACACTGCAATCTTGTGGATAGAGGAGATATTGCAGTCAGTCTATTACACTGCCATCTTGTGGATAGAGGAGATATTGCAGTCAGTCTATTACGCTGCCATCTTGTGGATAGAGAAGATATTGCAGTCAGTCTATTACGCTGCCATCTTGTGGATAGAGAAGATATTGCAGTCAGGCTATTACGCTGCCATCTTGTGGATAGAGAAGATATTGCAGTCAGTCTATTACACTGCCATCTTTTGGATAGAGAAGATATTGCAATCCGTCTATTACACTGCCATTTTGTGGATAGAGAAGATATTGCAGTCAGTCTATTACACTGCCATCTTGTGGATAAAGAAGATATTGCAGCCAGTCTATTACGCTGCCATCTTGTGGATAGAGAAGATATTGCAGTCAGTCTATTACACTGCCATCTTGTGGATAAAGAAGATATTGCAGTCAGTCTATTACACTGCAATCTTGTGGATAGAGGAGATATTGCAGTCAGTCTATTACACTGCCATCTTGTGGATAGAGAAGATATTGCAGTCAGTCTATTACACTGCCATCTTGTGGATAAAGAAGATACTGCAGTCAGTCTATTACACTGCAATCTTGTGGATAGAGGAGAATATTGCAGTCAGTCTATTACACTGCCATCTTGTGGATAGAGGAGATATTGCAGTCAGTCTATTACACTGCCATCTTGTGGATAGAGAAGATATTGTAGCCAGTCTATTATGCTGCCATCTTGTGGATAGAGAAGATATTGCAGTCAGTCTATTACGTTGCTATCTTGTGGATAGAGAAGATATTGCAGTCAGTCTATTACACTGCCATCTTGTGGATAGAGGAGATATTGCAGTCAGTCTATTACACTGCCATCTTGTGGATAGAGAAGATATTGCAGTCAGGCTATTACGCTGCCATCTTTTGGATAGAGAAGATATTGCAATCCGTCTATTACACTGCCATTTTGTGAATAGAGAAGATATTGCAGTCAGTCTATTACACTGCCATCTTGTGGATAAAGAAGATATTGCAGCCAGTCTATTACGCTGCCATCTTGTGGATAGAGAAGATATTGCAGTCAGTCTATTACACTGCAATCTTGTGGATAGAGGAGATATTGCAGTCAGTCTATTACACTGCCATCTTGTGGATAGAGGAGATATTGCAGTCAGTCTATTACGCTGCCATCTTGTGGATAGAGGAGATATTGCAGTCAGTCTATTACACTGCCATCTTGTGGATAAAGAAGATATTGCAGTCAGTCTATTACACTGCAATCTTGTGGATAGAGGAGATATTGCAGTCAGTCTATTACGCTGCCATCTTGTGGATAGAGAAGATATTGCAGTCAGTCTATTACGCTGCCATCTTGTGGATAGAGAAGATATTGCAGTCAGTCTATTACGCTGCCATCTTGTGGATAGAGAAGATATTGCAGTCAGTCTATTTTGCTGCCATCTTGTGGATAGAGAAGATATTGCATCAGTCTATTACACCGCCATCTTGTGGATAGAGAAGATATTGCATCAGTCTATTACACCGCCATCTTGTGGATAGAGAAGATATTGCAGCCAGTCTATTACACAGCCATCTTGTTGATAGAGAAGATATTGCAGTCAGTCTATTACACTGCCATCTTGTGGATAGAGAAGATATTGCAGCCAGTCTATTACACTGCCATCTTGTGGATAGAGAAGATATTGCAGCCAGTCTATTACACTGCCATCTTGTGGATAGAGAAGATATTGCATCAGTCTATTACACTGCCATCTTGTGGATACAGAAGATATTGCAGTCAGTCTATTACACTGCCATCTTGTGAATAGAGAAGATATTGCAGTCAGTCTATTATGCTGCCATCTTGCGGATAGAGAAGATATTGCAGTCAGTCTATTACGCTGCCATCTATAACCTGCAACATCATCACAGTAAAGGTTTGGAAACTACAGAAACGTGAGTGTGTGTTCCTTAACTCGTCTCCACTATCATCCCCCACTATTACATCCACAATAGACTTTACCAACCACTGCCCCGGGGACCTCGCCTCTACCTACGGAGAGCAGTACCATCTAAGCTGCCTAACATCACCCTGGAGGTTCTGCAGCAGCGGTGGTCCCATTACTGACCACACACCGTGGGTGGCGTCACGACAAACTACTATCCCCTGTAAGTATTCCCCTTTTACTTGCCAGGGCCCGGGACACGGTCCGGATCAGAGCCTCCGTGACATTCCCCAGTAGCAACCCGGTCCGGTACCGAGTACCCTCGTCCCAGTGGGCTCGACATAAGCACACGAGAAATTATATAAAAAATCAAGAGGAGCGTTACCAAAAAAATATAGAGAAAACTACAGAGAAAATAAAAATAATTTTTCATTTTTCCGTTACCAAAGTTAAAAAACCATAAATAAAATCATCCAATCAAAATCAGCGCTCCTTCCCCTGTGCGTCATCAGCAGTTTATGAAGCCATATGCTTATTCTCCCATGCTTGTCATGAACTGGCAGCTCTCTGACGCCCCCTTATCCTGCTGGCCAATCAGGGTATTGACAGAGGATAAGGTCCCGTCACCAACAAGCCCACAATAACCCATAAATACAAAAATTACACTGCCACCACCAATCACTTAACAGGCTGATTGGACACCCGTTACTGGTAACCTAAGGCTTCACGAGGTCGTGGTATTTCATCATAGAGCAAGTGACTCACCGTATCCGGGTCCTGCACGTCGCAGGCGTCTTCCTCTCCCAGTCACGGAACCGCGCCTGCGGCTGTGGGGCCCGGTGGTCCAGATCAATGGGGAAATGGCTGAACAGTTAAGGGGTTAAATCTTTCGTCACGCCACCTGTGAGAGTTCCGGTGATGTCCACCGGCGCTGCTTGGGCCTCCGGGGGATGGAATGCAGCAAGATGGGACGCTCCCCACAGGATGAGCGGGAATCCCCGGAGCCAGAAGCTGCCCAAGATGTTGTGAGGCAGCTTGGTAAGGCTGCTGTTAGGTCGAGGGAGTAAAGCGCAGACACACCAAAGTCTTTTAGGTACCTTTACTGATGAATATCAGGTACTCTCGGACCGGGTGAGGGTGAAGTCAACACTCCTGGAGGTTCACAGCAATTAACAGTGTAGGCTTCCTTTCTCTGTCTTTTCCAGTGAGGTCGGGTGGATGTGGAATCCAGCCGGACCGGGTAGTGCGTTCAGTGGAACGTATTTCACCTGGATGACTGCACTGAGGGCACTGTTAAAGGGGTGATGATAATTCTATCTTCCTCCCTGGGCTCTCGTCGGCAGGTGAACAGGGGGCTAAACTCCCTGTTAGATGTGCTGGTTCTCTGTGGTGACTATGTAGTTCTCACAGCTCGGTTCCAGTAACCGGATGATGAGGGAGAGTTATGGTAACTCTATTGTCCCTGAGAGGTGCTTTCTCCTTTCCTCTGACCCCAGTTGCAAGGGTCTCTCACTTGCTAGGTGGGCTGACTGGGCCTAGTGTGTGTGTCTCTTTTGTCAGAGGTTGCACACAACTTGCAGCTCTTCTAGTGTCTGCCACACTCTGGTGTTTCTCCCTCCAGGACTCTATTTATAGGGGGAACTTGCTCAAGGTGACCAGTGGAGCTCCCCCTAGAGGCCTGGGGTGAAACCAGGTGTGTTCTAAGGTGTTGTTAGGTGTTTGTGAGTGTTGCTTGCTGTTACTGCTCCATTCGTGCCCCAAGGGTTCTGTGGTGCCCAACAAGGTGACAGGGTGCCACACAAGAAAATCAAAGCTATTACATTTTATAGATTTAATCCAAAAGATTTGGCAGTGTTTGCAAAAAGATACAAGATACAGCAGCCAGCCCCGTCACGCCCCTCAGCTCACCTAAGCATGAGTCATATCCATCACACACACCTGCAGCAACATCACCTGCGGAGTCGCACACTGAATAGGGAAAAAAGGCTCAATTCAGCAACAGCAGCAACCATGAGCATAGGCAGCCCATACATAACAATACCCCTGCCAAAGGTTGGTCAGCAAGGTGACTGCCAACTAGCTCCCCTTGAAGCTTGAGTCACTTGTCCTCCTAACAGTTCAGCCAGGGGCAACGTTGCCTTGTCCAGGTCACATTTTATGGTCTCCACACTGTCGCACCTCGCAGCCGGGGGTGGTTTACGGGGTGGCTGGTGTCACCGCAGCCGGTGCCACAGCTGGTTCAGGCATTGCTGAGCTTCCAGCCAGGACGTTCACCATCATCTTCCTAACCCTCATAGCATACCACCCTCGGGGACTGTAATACCACTCATACTCCACCCATTCCCTAGGATGCAGGTCACAAACTGGGTGTTCTCTCTTTAGTAATAATAACAATTATAATACTTTATTTGTATAGCGCCAACAAATTCCACAAAGCTTTACAGTACAATGATACGTATAAGAAAAATATACGATACAGAATGGTAGGTAATACAGAACAGTAGTTACATACAATAAACATAGAGGTGACTTTCCACTTCTCGGTGGTTGACGAAAACGTGGCTCACCAAGTGGGGCTCCTTGATGAACCCGTAGCGTTCGTGCACTTTGAACTCCAGCATGGGACCCCTCTTGCGCTCTGTGGGTTCCGTTGCCAGGGCCTTACAGACCTTGCTCTTCTTCTCGAGCTTGGTGCGAATATCCTTTTCCCACCTGGCCTGGGTTTACTTCTCCCGCACCTCCCCTCGCTGCTGTTGTCATCGAAGATACTCCCTCTCTGGCATTACCTCCAGCAGGTCCCCTTGTGCTTCAGCACCACCACCTGGGAACCCCATCAGGGCGTCTCCCCTGCGGACCCGAGGGATGTAAACCATCTCTGCCATGGCTCCCTCGGCTCTGGGGAGAGTTCTGGCTGCGGCGGGGCCGGTAGCTTAATATCAGACATCCCGCTCTCTCAGTCTATCAACTGGGCCGCCCAGCCGGGGGCACTAGGGGGAGAGGCGCCTATGGGACCCAACAGAGCAGTGGATACTACTGGGCTTACCACCGTGCTGGTCCTCATAGCCTCATCATCGGTCCTCTTCCTGACCTCCGGTTTATTATCCTGGGAAGCTGGTTGTCACTCCGCTTTCTCCTGAAGTCCTTTGCCCCACTTCCCCAGAGTGGCCAGCTGCACTTCCAGGAGCTGTCACTCCAGCTCCTCGACCTCTTCCTCCAGGAGGCCTGCCTCCATCTCCGGTAGCGGCTCCTGGGACCTCCACAACTGCCCCGGTGTAACAGGTCAGAGTAACCCCCCACCCAGAATATACCTGGGTTGCCTAGGCCAGATTATACCCTGGGTATATTATGGCCCAGGCCAAACTATATCCTGGGGTATGAATCGGCCTAGACAGGATTATACCCTTCTGGGTCAGAATATACCTAGCCCAAACTGAGCCCCAGTCAGTGCACAGGGGCCCCAGGCAGCGCACAGGGAGGGGGGGGGGCAGAGACAGTGCACAGGGCCACAGACAGTCCACGGGGCCCCAGACAATGCAATGCGCCCCAGGTAGCACACAGGGTCCCCATGCAGCACACAAGGGGGCAAAGACAGAGCATGGGGCCCCAGACAGTGCACAGGGGGTAAGAAACAGCGCAAGGGGCCCCAGGCAGCACACAGGGGCCCCTGGCGGTGCACATGGGCCCCAGGCAAGCATACTGGGGTCCCTGGCAGCGCACATGGGGGCAGAGACAGTGCATGGGGCCCCAGACATCACACGGGGCCCCAGGTAGCGCACAGAGGCCCCAGGCAGCATACAGGGGCCCCAGGCAGCACACAAGGGCCCCAGGCAGTGCACAGTGGCCCCAGGCAGCACACTGGGGGCAGAGACAGTGCACGGAGCCTCAGACAGCGCACAGGGGGGCAGAGACAGTGGTCAAGAGGGAAGGAACGTGCAAGGGGGAAAGAAACAGCATGCAGGGCCCCTGTGCTCTGTCTCTGCCCCCTGTGCTCTGGCTCTGCCCCCTTGTATGCTGCCTCTGCCCCCTGTGTGCTGTTTGGGACCCCCTGTGCGATGTCTTGGTCCTTGTTCTTGAGTATATCACTCAATTCTGTGCGATATCTGAGGCCCCTGTGCGCTGTCTGGTGCCCGGTTCGCTACTTGGGGCCCTGTGTGCTGTCTGGGGCCCTGTGTGTTCTGTCAACCCCCCTGTGGGCTGCCTGAGGCCCCTATGTGCTGCCTGGGGCCCCGTGTGCTACTTGGGGCCCCATGTGCTGTCTGGGGCCCCGTGCACTGTCTATGCCCCCCTGTGTGCTGCCGGGGGGCCCTGTGTGCTGCCTGAGGCCCCTTGTGCTGTCTGGGGCACAGGGCACTGTCTCTGCCCCCCTGTGTGCTGCCTGGGGCCCCTGTGTGCTACCTGGGGCCCCTGTATGCTGCTTAGGGACCTGGGTGCTGCCTTGGCCCCTGGGTGCTTCCTGGGGCCTCTTGAACTGTCTGAGGCCCCATGCACTGTCTGGAGCCCCATGCACTGTCTCTGACCCCCTGTGTGCTGCCTGGGGCCCCTGTGCACTGCTTGGGGTTCTGTGTGCTGCCTGGGCCCCTGTGTGCTGCCTGGGGTCCCTTGCACTGTCTGGGGCCCTGTGTGCTGTCTGGGGCCCCTGTGTGTTGCCTGGGGCCTCAGGCACTGTCTGGCAGCATTAGGAGGTCACATTCACTGAAATAAAAAGCTATTTAACTCCAAAACATCCTAACAGGCCAAGTTACATGTTAACATAGTAAACCTTCTTTGATATCACTTTCACAATTCTTGCATCCATTGAACTTGTGAGTTTCTGGAGAGTTTCTGCTTGTATTTCTTTGCATGATGTCAGAATAGCCTCCCAGAGCTGCTGTTTTGATGTGAACTGCCTCCCACCCTCATAGATCTTTTGCTTGATTATACTCCAAAGGTTCTCTATGGGGTTGAGGTCAGGGAAAGAGGGTGCCCACACCATGAGTTTATCTCCTTTTATGCCCTTAGCAGCCAATATAAATTAAAAAAGAAAGGAAGCGCACATAGAGTAGTACCTCTATTATACAAGTCCCTCAGACCCCAAATGGTTAAACTCACCTGATGTAGTTGTGAGTGTCACAACTACAATAAAAGCACACAAGAGGTCGCTGCAGGCTCCCAGCTGAGAATTGAAGAATCCAGATAAGGGTGAAAAGAGCTGGGATGAGACGCCACGCTGACCACAAAGATAAACACCATAGGTGTTTATCTTTGTGGTCAGTGCAGCGTCTCATCCCAGCTCTTTTCACCCTTATCTGGATTCTTAGCAGCCAATTACACAGAGGTATTCTTCGCAGCATGAGATGGTGCATCGACATGCATGAAGATGATTTTGCTCCTGAAGTCACATTTTTGCTTTTTGTACCATGGAAGAAAGTTCTCAGTTGGAAGCTCTATATACTTTGTAGAGTTAATTTTCACACCTCAGGAACCTTAAAGGGACATACCAGCTGTTCCCCAATGATTCCAGCCCAAAACATGACTCCTCCACCTCCTTGCTGACATCACAGACTTTTTGGACATGGTGGCATCCACCAACCATCCACTACTCCATCCATCTGGACCATCCATGGTTGCTCGGCACTCATCAGTAAACAAGACTGGTTGAAAATTAGTCTTCACATATGTCTGGACCTACTGCAACCGTTTCTGCTTGTAAGCACTGTTTAGAGGTGGACGAATAGTAGGTTTATGCTCCACAGCAAGACTTTGAAGGATCCTACACCTTGAGGTTGGAGGGACTCCAGAGGCACCAGCAGCTTCACATATGTTTGCTGGTTTGTAAGGCCTTTTTAGCAGCTGCTCTCTTAATCCGATGAACTTCCCTGCCAGAAACCTTCCTCATTCTGCCTTTATCTGCACAAACACATCTGTGCTCAGAATCAGACACAAATCTCTTCACAGTGCAATGATCAAGATTAAGTTTTCGTGCAATATCAAATGTTTTCATCCCTTGTCCAAGGCATTGCTCTATTTGTTGCTTTTCGGCAGCAGAGACATCCTTTTTCTTTCCCATGTTACTTGAAAACTGTGGCCTGCTTAACCCCTTAACGACATAGGACGTTGTGCAACGTCCTGTGTTTCTGCCCGTTCCCGACACAGGACGTTGCACAACGTCCTGGCAAATTTGAGCTGCTGCACCCCCTGTGAGCCGGGTCGCTCAGGTGTCACAGATGCTGCTGCTCTGTGACAACCTGCAGATGACCCCACAGGGGGTGGATTAACCCCCCCCCGTGCCCAGGACCCCTCCGATCGGCAGTTTAAAAGTGAAACTGCCGATCGGAGGGAATCATAGGGATTCACCCCTCCAGATCTGATTGAAGCTCTCCAATCAGATCTGGAGGGGCGGATTGGCAAGTGCCCGCCCCTCCACAGCCCCCTCCAGCACCAGGACCTACAGGGGCCCCCCCAGAACCGCCCGCCCCCCCTCTATTGTTATGTATATGCCGGCGGGCTGCAGCCGCGGCTGCGCCCGCCGACCACAGTGCCTGGTCCCCTCCTACGGCCCCCCCCTAGGCAGCCCCCCCCTAGGCAGCCCCCCTCCAGGCAGCCCCCACCCCTCACCTCCTGCGGCGGGCTGCACACATCGGTGCACCCGCCGCTGCGTCCGGCTGTGCAGCTCCTCTGCCGGCCGGTCGGTGGCCCCGCCTCCTCTCCCCGCCTCCTCTCTCGGCCTCCTCTCCCGGCCTCCTCCTGCTGATCGGTCTATCGAGAGGGAGGTAAGTATGTATGTTTGTATGTATGTATGTATGTATGCATGTATCTATGTATGTATGAATGAATTGATGGATGGATAGATGGATGGGGGGTGCATGCGTGTGCGTGCGTGGACATGAGCGTGCATGAGCGTGCGTGGACGTGTGCGTGCGTGGACGTGTGCATAGATGGATGTGTGCGTGGATGTGCATGCGTGGATGTCAGCATGCGTGCGTGGATGTCAGCATGCGTGAATGTCAGCATGCGTGCGTGGATGTGTGCTTGCGTGGATGTGCGTGTGTGGATGCGCGTGGATGTGGATGTGCGTGCGTGGATGTGTGCGTGCATGGATGTGCGTGCGCGGATGTGTGTGTGGATGTGCGTGGATGTGGATGTGCGTGCGTGGATGTGTGTGTGGATGTGCGTGGATGTGGATGTGCGTGCGTGGATGTCCGCGTGCATGCGTGGATGTGCGTGCGTGGTTGTGTGCGTGCGTGGATGATGGGTGCATAGGTGGATGGATGGGTGCAACAAGGGATCAAGTGTCCTCTTGTTGTAGTCTCTGGGATCATAGTCATGGTGCACTGTATGACAGATCATTGTCATACAGTGCACCATAACTCTGACCCCAGAGGCTGTAGGAAGAGGACACTTGATCCCTTGCTGCAGTCTCTGGATTGAGCAGAGGCGATCGAGCGTCGTGGGACCTTCGTTGTGGACTACGTCGGAGGCGATCGAGCGTCGTGGGACCTTCGTTGTGGACTACGTCGGATCTTTATAATAAAGATGGAGTCCGAATTTTGTTTGTTTTTTTTTCAAATAAAAAGATTTTTCTCTGTGTGTATTTTCTGACTATTTACCAGAGATTCCTAATGGCGGGTCTAACATTGGCCCTATATTATGAATCTCGGGCTTAGTGCCAGCTGCCAATAAAAAGCTGGCATTAACCCCTTTATTACCCAGTTTGCCACCGGCACCAGGGCAACTGGAAGAGTCTGGGTACAGCGCCAGAAAATGGCGCTTCAATGAATGCGCCATTTTCTGGAGCGGCTGCGGGCTGCAATTCACAGCCTGGGGGGCCCAGAACGCTTGGGCCTCTCCATGCTGCGGATTCCAGCCCCCAGCTGCCTAGTTGTACCTGGCTGGACCAAAAATATGGCGGAGCCCCACGTAATTTTTTTTTCTAGAATCAGTTCTAGAAAAAAAAAAAAGGGGCTTTGCTGTATTTTTGGAAGCCAGCCAGGTACAACGAGGCAGCTGGGGGTTGGTGGCAATCCGTAGCTGCCAAGTTGTACCTGGCTGGACCAAAAATGTGGTGGAGCTCCACGCCATTTTTTTTCTAGAATTTAGTCCTAGAAAAAAAATTAAAATGGGCTTCGCTGTATTTTTGGTTGCCAGCCAGGTACAATGAGGCAGCTGGGGGTTGCTGGCAGTCCGTAGCTGCCAAGTTCTACCTGGCTGGACCAAAAATATGGCGGAGCCTCACGCCATTTTTTTTCTAGAATTAGTCCTAGAAAAAAAATAAAAATGGGCTTCGCTATATTTAGATGCATAGTGAACACTTTGAACCCCCAGGTGCTTCACAAATTGATCCGAAAAAAGAAAATTTGTGTGAAAAAAAGTACTTTTTCCTTATTACGGATCAATTTGTGAAGCACGTGGGGGTTGAAAGTGCTCACTATGCATCTAGATATGTTCCTTGCGGGGTCTAGTTTCCAAAATGAGGTCAATTGTGGGGAGCTCCAATGTTTAGGCACACATGGGCTCTCCATATGCGACATGGTGTCCGCTAATAATTCCAATTGTTAGCGGACACCATGTCGCGTATGGAGAGCCCCTGTGTGCCTAAACATTGGAGCTCCCCACAAGTGACCCCATTTTGGAAACTAGAGCCCCCAGGGAACATATCTAGATGGGTTGTGAACATTTTGAACCCCCAGGTGCTTCATAAATTAATCCGTAAAAATTAAAAAGTACTTTTTTTTCCATACAAATTTTCTTTTTTCATTTTTACAGATTAATTTGTGAAGCACTGGGGTGTTTAAAATGCTCACCACCCATCTAGATATGTTCCCTGGGGTGTCTAGTTTCCAAAATGGGGTCACTTGTGGGGGAGCTCCAATGTTTAGGCACACAGGGCTCTCCAAACGCAACATGGTGTCCGCTAACAATTTGACTGAAAAATCAGCTCAAATTGTTAGCGGACACCATGTCGCGTTTGGAGAGCCCCTGTGTGCCTATACATTGAAGCTCCCCCACAAGTGACCCCATTTTGGAAACTAGACCCCCCAGGCAACATATCTAGATGGGTGGTGAGCATTTTGAACCCCAAGGTGCTTCATAAATTAATCCGTAAAAATTAAAAAGTACTTTTTTTTCCATAAAAATTTTCTTTTTTCATTTTTACAGATTAATTTGTGAAGCACTGGGGTGTTCAAAATGCTCACCACCCATCTAGATATGTTCCCTGGGGTGTCTAGTTTCCAAAATGGGGTCACTTGTGGGGGAGCTCCAATGTTTAGGCACACAGGGGCTCTCCAAACGCAACATGGTGTCCGCTAACAATTTGACTGAAAAATCAGCTCAAATTTTTAGCGACACCATGTTGCATTTGGAAAGCCCCTGTGTGCCTACACATTGGAGCTCCCCACAAGTGACCCCATTTTAGAAACTAGTCCCCCCAGGGAACATATCTAGATGGGTGGTGAGCTTTTTGAACCCCCACGTGCTTCACAAATTCATCCGTAAAAATGAAAAAGTACTTTTTTTTCCACACAAATTTTCTTTTAGCCTAAATTTTTTCATTTTCACATGGGGAACAGGATAAAATGGATCCTAAAATTTGTTGGGCAATTTCTCCTGAGTACAGCGATACCTCATATGTGGCCATAAACCACTGTTTGGGCGCACGGCAGGGCTCAGAAGGGAAGGAGCGCCATTTCACTTTTTGAATGGAAAATTAGCTCCAAAAGTCAAATGGCGCTCCTTCCCTTCTGAGCCCTGCCGTGCGCCCAAACAATGGTTTATGACCACATATGAGGTATCGCTGTACTCAGGAGAAATTGCCCAACAATTTTTAGGATCCATTTTATCCTGTTGCCCATGTGAAAATGAAAGAATTGAGGCTAAAAGAACATTTTTATTAGAAAAATTAAAATGACCATTTTTTCCTTCCACTTTGCTTTAGTTCCCGTGAAGCACCTGAAGGGTTAATAATCTTCTTGAATGTAGTTTTGAGTAGCTTGAGGGGTGCAGTTTTTGGAATGGTGTCACTTTTGGGTGATTTCTGTCATGTACACCCCTCAAAGGGACTTCAAATGTGATGTGGTCACAAAAAAAATGGTTTTGTAAATTTTGCTGGAAAAATGACAAATTGCTGATGAACTTTGAACCCTTATAACGTCCGAACAAAATTTTTTTTTTTTTTTCAAAATTGTGCTGATGTAAAGTAGACAAGTGGGAAATGTTATTTATTAACTATATTGTGTCACATAACTCTCTGGTTTAGCAGAATAAAAATTCATAATTTGAAAATTGCAAAATTTTCAACATTTTTGCCATATTTTTGATTTTTTCACAAATAATCGCAAAAATTATCGACCTAAATTTAATACTAACATGAAGCCCAATATGTCACGAAAAAACAATCTCAGAATCGCTAAGATCCGTTGAAGCGTTCCCGAGTTATAACCTCATTAAGGGACACTGGTCAGAATTGACAAAAATGGCCTGGTCATTAAGGTCAAAATAGGCCCAGGGGTGAAGGGGTTAATATTGTGGAACACCCAGTTTTCCTTTTTTTGGGCTCAGCTGCCAAACTAATTATCACAGGTATCTGAGATTGATTTCAGTGATCCAAAGAACCTCGAGACACAATACCATCAATGGGTTTCATTAAAAAAATAAAAAATAAAACCCTATGACACTTAAAACCAATTTGCATAATAATTTGGAACACAGTGTAGTTTGGGCTAGGCCGGTATATTCTGGCCCAGAGGAGTATAATTTGACCTAGGCCAATTTATACCCCAGGTATATTCTGGGTGGGGGGTTAATCTGGCCTGTTACATGGGTAAATTGTCCTTGGGGCCCACAGGTGTGAGGACCTCTCTCGCACCACCATAGCTCTGCCTCGTGTCGTGGCCCCTCTGCTCTCTCTGCTCCCATCTGGTCATCTCTCTATCACACGCACATCCGGGGGGTTAGTACAGGAGGTGGGTATCGTTTTTTGCGCAACGATGAGCAGTTGGGACCCTCCCACCCGCCAGCACATGGCATCATGGCGCGGCAGCCATTACACAAGTCCTTTTTGCACAAGTCAAGTACAGTTCTTTTTACACCGTTCTTAGGCGTACGGGACCCAATGTTAGCGGGGGCCTGAATCCTATTCATGATGACAAATGCAAAGCCCACCAGGGCTGGGGGGTACTCGGTAACAGTGCCGGTCGGTTGGGTGGGAGGTCACGGTGGTGGGGGTGCAGAAAAGGGGGGAATTATTTTCAAGGGAATAGTTTTTGATGCCACCTGTGGTTATTCTGGTCAGGGTGACCAGCACTGCTATGGAACCTCTGGGGCTTATGGAGTGGCAGCCTGGATGGTATCGCTCCTCATAGGTAGAGCGTGGCCCCAGGGATGGAATTAGAGTTTATAAAGTAGCCAATGATGAGGGCACACAGATCAGCAGGGATGGCACGCAGACCAGGGTTGTAATTCTTTACATTTACTTAGTGATCAGTCAAGTCCGCCCAGCCGTGTTCTATACTCCTCCATGGCGCAGCCCAGCCAGCTCTCAGATGATACTGGGCCGCTTCACCAGGACACCTTTCCTGAGCCTTCCCTGGCCGTCTTCCCATGCTGGCTGCACTCCTCTTCTGCTCTGCATCTTCATACTCAAGTGTCCAAAGCCAGTGGCTGCGGGCCCTGTCGGGCGACGATCACCACGTCCCCTGGTCCTATATAGCCACCTTTTCAGCAAATGAGCAAGGTGTTGGCAACTGTCCATGCAGGCCCAGCCACCTCCGGTTCTCTAGTTAAGGCTTGCAGTCCTTCTGCTAGATTGGGACCGGTCCTTTCTGTGGGCTGGTTCCCCCACGCACCTCCAGCCGGCGGTGGTAACGGGGCACCACAGGTGGTTTCCCCACAGCTGTGCCCCCTAGGACCCTTTCATCCTTCTCATTCTTCCTCCATCCCGAACTGGAAGGAGCCTCTCAGCAGCTCCATCCTCCAGGTCCTACTCCTCTTGACTCCTCACTGGACTCAACTCTCTCTTCTCAACCCTGACTTCCTGTCTCCACTAACTTTTGTACCTACCCCCTCTACCTACTCCCTCCTCCACCCTGCAGATGGAGACCTCCCTCAATAGGGTCCGCCCAGATCCTCAGGCCTGGAGTTGGATGGTGTTGTGGTGCAAGTGAATGTGTCTTGGCTCGGCAATCCCACTCACCTGAGAGCGGTAACACCACACCTGTGGAGCAGGTGTAATGTTACAGTGGCAACCAGTCCGCAAGGGCGCCACAGAAGGGATATGGATCTGTCTGGTATGAGAAAATGTAAGATATTTTCATATTTTCCTGACAATGGCATCTAAAGAGTTACATTTTGGTCTCATCTGACCAGACTATATTCTATCAGTATGTCTCAGGCTTCTCTAAATGTTGTTGAGCAAACTTTAAAGGGGAAATTTTAACATGTTTATTATCCAGCTATGGAGTCATGTGTGGTGGGTGTGCATACAGGAGTGTGCATACAGGAGCGTGCATACAGGAGTGTGCATACAGGAGCGTGCATACAGGAGCGTGCATACAAGAGCGTGCATACAAGAGCGTGCATACAGGAGCGTGCAAGCAGGAGCGTGCATACAGGAGCGTGCATACAGGAGCGTGCATACAGGAGAATGCATACAGGAGAGTGCATACAGGCCCACGGAGGGTGAGTGCATTACTAATTGTTTTCTTAAAAACAATTGTACCTCCTGATTCCAGGTCTTTCTGTAGTTCTCCACAGTTGGTCCTTGGCTTTTGGAGAACTCTTCTGATAATTCTATTCAATTCTCTGTCTGAAATCTTGTGGGGAGCACCTGGTCATGTCCGGTTTATGCTGAAATGATGTTTCTACTTTTGGATTGCAGCGCTCACTGTAATCTTCAGTAGTTTATAAACTCTTCTGTAACCAATGGCATCAGTATTATCTATTTTTCCATTCCCATCTAGTAGATTATAGGGTTAATAGACTCTCAGACACAAGTTATGCAATGTCATATTTCCTGAAACGCCCTATAACATACAGTCAGTTTCGTTTCTTGCAAAAAAGAAGCCATGGCGTCTGCTGATCTAAGAGAAGAGCTGGAATGTTCCATCTGTATGAACCTTTACAAGGATCCTGTAACCCTGAGATGTGGACACAACTTCTGCCGGGGCTGTATTGATCTTGTGCAGGAAATGATTCACCCAGGGGTCTATGGGAATTCGGAACCCGGGTGTGGAGTTGAGGGGATGTCACTGGTGGCCTGCCCGGACCCGTAGCCCTGGTAGTCAATTGTAAATCAAATAAAAAGGGAATAAAAAGTATAACTGTCTCGTGACGCCACCTGCAGTTCTGGTGATGCTCACCAGCGCCGCTGTCAGACCGCCGGGGATGATGGTATTGCAGCTAGATGGTTCAGCTCCCAGCAGGCGGAGCAGGTCCCTGGGGCAGCGCTGCCACTGCACTTGTTTTCGTGGTGGCAGCTATTCAACAGTTCATGGAGAAAAAAACACTGAGGCTTGTTAGCTCTATACGGGTACCTTACTGGAAGCTGGGTATGATGGTATGCAGGTTCACAGTTAAACAATCTTTGCGGGAAGCTGGCCGGGTAGTCCCTGAGGAGAATAATGTCTCTTTGAGGCTCCCAGAGAGTACCTTCTGCTTCCTTCACTGTCCCGTTACTTTCCTTGCACCTCCTTACTTCCTTGCGATGCCCTGCACAGCCCACTTGTCTACCAGGCCCGTCGGGTGCTATGAGGTACCCTTCTTCTCCTCTAAGGGGCTCAACCCTGTTTAGTGGTCTTGGTGGGGCTGCACGTCTTGGACGGGGGAGTCGGGGCTATTAGATAGACCCATGACCTACCATTGTTTACGGCTCAGGGATAAACTCCTGCACCGTGCCTCATAACCAGTTCTCCGGTGTAGACTAGGATTCCCCCGGACTGTAGAAGGTCCGGCACTGGGTCTCCTCCTTCTGTCTGGCTCGCCGCTCCTTCTGGGTGCCCTCCCTGGAGTGTCCCTGTAGGACTTGTTCCTCCAACTAGGCTACCACGAATTCTCTCTTTCCTCTCTGTGGTTCCCGCTCCTTCTACCCTAAAACTCCTCCCACCGGGACCAGTTTCCCTGGTTACGGGTGGGCAATTGGTCCCCTATGCTAGGTGTAGGGATGCTGGGATAAGAGCCTCAGGTAGACGTTACACTCCCCAATGACAGGAATGCTGCACACTCAGTTATGGGTGCAGTACACCTACTGTGGCGCACTGACGAGTGGGGTGCCACAGATACACAGGACCAGTCTGGAGATTATTCCTGTCCTGAATGTAGAGAACAATTTAAAGGGAACCAACCACCCCAAATGACCCCCCCGGACTGTTAATATGTGTCCCTACACCCAGCACACACATTTGGGGCAATCGTTTTTGCTAAAAAAAACTGTTTAGTAGAAGCTAAGATATAGCAATATAAACTTTAATAAATCGTGACGACTGGGTGTTACCTAGCTTGTCCTCGTGCAGTGTTCCTTGTGCCTGTCAGCCTCCTCTTCCCCCCTCCATTCAGTAAAGCCCTGCCCTTTCAGCCTCTCAGGTTTCAGCCTTTCAACTGATCCTAAACCCAGAAACTGACCCCCCCTTATCTTTAGACCTGTCCCTGCACCCCCTCTTATCATTCCTAGCCATCCCTTTTGCAGAAAAAAATCGCTTTTGTAAAGTAAGAGAAAAGGTTATAATACTTTGTCCTGTGTTTCTGTGGAAGCCGCAAATGCCCCGCCTGTCTGCTGCTGCCTGGTAAATTATGCACGCCCCTCTCTGCTGCTAAGAGTCTGGCCGCGTCATGAAAGGGGCGGGGCTAAATCGCGTCATGTCAGAGCCCCGCCCCCTTTCATGACGCGGCCAGGCTCTTAGCAGCAGAGAGGGGCGTGCATAATTTACCAGGCAGCAGCAGACAGGCGGGGCATTTGCGGCTTCCACAGAAACACAGGACAAAGTATTATAACCTTTTCTCTTACTTTACAAAAGCGATTTTTTTCTGCAAAAGGGATGGCTACGAATGATAAGAAGGGGTGCAGGGACAGGTCTAAAGATAAGGGGGGTCAGTTTCTGGCTGAAACCTGAGAGGCTGAAAGGGCAGGGCTTTACTGAAGGGAGGGGGGGAGAGGAGGCTGACAGGCACATGGAACACTGCACGATGACAAGCTAGGTAACACCCAGTCGTCACGATTTGTTAAAGTTTATATTGCTATATCTTAGCTTCTACTAAACAGTTTTTTTTTAGCAAAAACGATTGCCCCAAATGTGTGTGCTGGGTGTAGGGACACATATTAACAGTCCGGGGGGGTCATTTGGGGTGGTTGGTTCCCTTTAAGGAATGGCTGACCCTGAAGAGGAACATAACTCTGTGTAATGTAGCAGAACGATTTGTCTACTCAGTCACATCAAGAGGAGATCACCGGGATCCGCTGCAGTTACTGTTTGCATGCTCCTGTAACTGCTGTTAGATCCTGTCTGCTGTGTGAGGCTTCTCTAGGTGATAATCACCTGAGAGTTCATAGCAAAGGAGCAGGGGAGAAGACAGCACACAGGGGGAGAGTGACAGCACACAGAAGGAGATAGAGAGCGGATAGTGGGGAGAGATGGCCACCGCCCCCAGTGCCAGAGAGCTCGCCTTCATTGTGACATTATCACGCTCTCCTGGGGCAGACCTACCACTCGTGCAGCCAGGTCAATAAATTGGGGCCCTGAGCTGGGAGGGGGCCCCCAAGGCTCCAGTGTCCCCTGCCCTGTATCCTGCAATGGCTTTGGCCCCCTGGGCACTTTATATGTGCCCCTGACAGTGGGCCCCCAGGAGCCCCCTTTGTGTCCTGCGGCCCCCTCCCCCTGCGCTCTCCCTCCTAACCTGTGTGGCAGACATGATGATATCACAATGCCCATCTGCACTGAGCCAGCAGAAAGAACTCTATGGTCTCCTGGACCTCCAGCACTTCCTGCCTGAGACCATAGAGTTCTATTGCCTGGCTCAGTGCAGACAGGCATTGTGATATTGTGTCTGCCACACAGGTTAGGAAGGAGAGTGGGGGGGGGGAATTGGGGGCCGCAGCACACAGGGGGACCCATGTCAGGAACAAATACACAGCGCTCAGGGGCCCACAGCAGAGGGGACACCAGTGCTCTGCAGTGTCCAGTGCTCTGATGTGTGTTCCGTGCTGTGCTGTGTCCAGTGCTCTGCAGAGCATGTCCAGTGCTCTGCAGTGTGTCCAGTGCTCTGCAGGGTCTAGTAATCTGCTGTGTCCAGTGCTCTGCAGAGTATGTTCAGTGCTCTGCAGTGTCCTGCAGAGTATGTTCAGTGCTCTGCAGTGTCCAGTTCTCTGTTGTGTCCATTGCTCTGCAGTGTCCAGTGCTCTGCTGTGTCCAGTGCTTTGCAGTGTCCAGTGCTCTGCTGTGTTTAGTGCTCTGCAGAGTATGTCCAGTGCTCTGCAGTGTCCAGTGCTCTGCAGAGTATGCCCAGTGCTCTGCTGTGTGTCCAGTGCTCTGCAGTGTCCAGTGCTTTGCTGTGTCCAGTGCTCTGCAGAGTATGTCTAGTGCTCTGCAGTGTCTCCAGTGCTCTACAGTGTCCAGTACTCTGCAGGGTCCAGTGCTCTGCAGTGTCCAGTGATCTCCTGTGTGTCCAGTGCTCTGCTGTGTCCAGTGCTCTGCTGTATGTCAACTGCTCTGCAGTGTTCAGTGCTCTGCAGTGTCAAGTGCTCTTCAGAGTATGTCCAGTGCTCTGCAGGGTCCAGTGCTCTCCTGTGTGTCCAGTGCTCTCCTGTGTGTCCAGTGCTCTGCTGTGTCCAGTGCTCTGTAGTGTCCAATACTTTGCTGTGTCCAGTGCTCTGCTGTATGTCCACTGCTCTGCAGTGTTCAGTGCTCTGCAGTGTCCAGTGCTCTTCAGAGTATGACCAGTGCTCAGCTGTGTGTCCAGTGCTCTGCAGTTTGCAGTGCTCTGCTGTGCCCAGTGCTCTGCAGAGTATGTCCAGTGCTCTGTAGTGTGTTCAGTGCTCTACAGTGTCTAGTGCTCTGCAGGATCCAGTGTTCTGCAGTGTCCAGTGCTCTCTTGTGTGTCCAGTGCTCTGGTGTGTCCAGTGTTCTGCTGTATGTCCACTGCTCTTCAGTGTCCAGTGCTCTGCTGTGTCCAGTGCTCTGCAGTGTGCAGTGCTCTGCAGTGTCCAGTGCTTTGCAGTGTGTCCAGTGCTCTTCAGAGTATGTCCAGTGCTCTGCAGTGTCCAGTACTCTGCAGTGTCAAGTGCTCTACAGTGTATCCAGTGCTCTGCTGTGTCCAGTGATCTGCTGTATATCCAGGGCTCTGCAGTGTCCAGTACTCTGCAGTGTGCAGTGCTCTGCAGTGTCCAGTGCTCTGTAGTGTGTCCAGTCCTCTTCAGAGTATGTCCAGTGCTCTGCAGTGTCCAGTACTCTGCAATGTCAAGTGCTCTGCAGTGTATCCAGCGCTCTGCTGTGTTCAGTGGTTTGCTGTATGTCCAGTGCTCTGCAGTGTCCAGTGCTCTGCTGTGTCCAGTGCTCTGCTGTGACCAGTGCTCTGCAGTGTGCCCAGTGCTCTGCAGTGTCCAGTGCTCTGATGTGTCCAGTGCTCTACAGAGTATATCCAGTACTTTGCAGTGTCCAGTACTTTGCAGTGTCCAGTGCTCTACTGTGCCCAGTTATCTCCTGTGTCCAGTGCTTTGCTTTGTGTCTAGTGCTCTGCTGTGTCCAGTGCTCTGCAGTGTGTCTAGTGCTCTGCTGTATGTCCACTGCTCTGGAGTGTCCAGTGCTCTGCAGTCTGTCCAGTGCTCTGCAGTGTCAAGTGCTCTGCAGTGTGTCCAGTGCTCTGCAGTGTCCAGTGCCTTGCAGTGTCCAGTGCTCTGCTGTGTATGTCCTGTGAGTGGATCCCTGTCTACTCAGTCACATCAGGAGGAGATCACCGGGATCCGCTGCAGTTACTGTTTGCATGCTCCTGTCCCTGCTGTTAGATCCTGTCTGCTGTGTGAGGCTTCTCTAGGTGATAATCACCTGAGAGTTCACAGCAAAAGAGCAGGGGAGAAGAAAGCACACAGGGGGAGAGTGACAGCACACAGAAGGAGATAGAGAGCGGATAGTGGGGAGAGATAGCCACCGCCCCCAGTGCCAGAGAGCTCGTCTTTATTGTGACATTATCACGCTCTCCAGGGGTGGACCTACCTCTTGTGCAGCCAGTTCAATAAACTGGGGCCCTGAGCTGGGGCCCTCCCCCTGTGCTCTCCCTCATGACCTGTGTGGCAGGCACGATGATATCACAATGCCCATCTGCACTGAGCTGGCAGCAGAAATCTATGGTCTCCTGGACCTCCAGCACTTCGTTCCTGAGACCATAGAGTTCTGCTGCTGGCTCAGTGCAGACGGGCATTGTGATATTGTGTCTGCCACACAGGTTTGGATGGAGAGCGGGGGGGGGTGGTTCGGGGACTGCAGCACACAGGGGTCCCCCATGTCAGGAACAAATACACAGCGCCCAGGGGCCCACAGCAGATGGGACACCAGTGCTCTGCAGAGTGTTCAGTGTTCTACAGTGTCCAGTGCTCTGCTGTGTGTCCTATGCTCTGCTGTGTCCAGTGCTCTGCTGTGTCCAGTACTCTGCTGTGTCCAGTGCTCTGCAGAGTATGTCCAGTGCTCTGCAGTGTCCAGGTCTCTGCTGTGTCCAGTGCTCTGCAGAGTATGTCCAGTGCTCTGCAGTGTGTCTAGTGCTCTACAGTGTACAGTGCTCTGTAGGGTCCAGTGCTCTGCAGTGTCCAGCGCTCTCCTGTATGTCCAGTGCTGTGCAGTGTCCAGTGCTCTGCTGCATGTCCAGTGCTTTGCAGTGTCCAGTGCTCTGCAGTGTGAAGTGCTCTGCAGTGTGCAATGCTCTGCAGTGTGCAGTGCTCTGAAGAGCTTGTCCAGTGCTCTGCAGTGTGTCCAGTTTCTCTGCAGTGTGTCCAGTGCTCTGATGTGTCCAGTGCACTGCTGTGTCCAGTTCTCTGCAGATTATGTCCAGTGCTCTGCAGTGTCCAGTGCTCTGCAGGGTCCATTGCTCTGCAGATTATGTCCAGTGCGCTGCAGTGTGTCCAGTGCTCTGCTCTATGTCCAGTACTCTGCAGAGTGTGTCCGGTCCTCTGCAGAGTGAGTCTGGTGCTCTGCTGTGTGTGTCCGGTGCTCTGCAGTGTCCAGTGCTCTGATGTGTCCAGTGCTCACCTGTGTCCAGTGCACTGCTGTGTCCAGTGCTCTGCAGAGTATGTCCAGTGCTCTGCAGTGTGTCCAGTGCTCTGCAGTGTCCAGTGCTCTTCTGTGTCCAGTGCACTGCTGTGTCCAGTGCACTGCAGTGTCCAGTGCTCTGCAGTGTACAGTGCTCTGCAGTGTCTAGTGCTCTGATGTGTCCAGTGCTCTTCTGTGTCCAGTGCACTGCTGTGTCCAATGCACTGCAGTGTCCAGTGCTCTGTAGTGTCCAGTGCTCTGCAGAGTATGTCCAGTGCTCTGCTGTGTTTCCAGTGCTCTGCAGTGTGTCGAGTGCGCTGCTGTATGTCCAGTGCTCTGCAGAGTGTGTCCGGTGCTCTGCAGAGTGAGTCCGGTGCTCTGCTGTGTGAGTCCGGTGCTCTGCTGTAAGTGTCCAGTTCCCTGCAGAGTGTCCAGTGCTGTGCTGTGTGTGCAGTGCTCTGCTGTGTGTCTAGTGCTCTGCTGTGTGTCCAGGACTTTGCAGTATGTGCAGTCCTCTGCAGTATGTCCAGTTCTCTGCACATTATGTCCGGTGCTCTGCAGAGTGTGTCCAGTGCTCTGCTGTGTGTGTCCAGTGCTCTGCTGTGTCCGATGCTCTGCAAATTGTGTCCAGTGCTCTGCAGTGTGTCCAGTGGTCCGCAGATTGCCCTGCAGAGTATGTCCAGTGCTCTACAGATTATGTCCCAGTGCTCTGCAGATTATGTCCAGTGTTTTGCAGATCATGTCTAGTGTCCACTTCTCTGCAGATTGTGTGCACACTGCTTTAAAGATCATGTAATGTGTCCAGTGTTCAGCTGCAGTTGTGTGCATGTGATGGGCTGGGGCTGCAGAACATTGCATCCCACCCCACCAGCCCTGCTCTATGCACTGGCTGCTGCATTGCGCTGAGCACAGGTGTAGACTGGAGGACTCTGCTGCTGCCAGTGGGCTCTGCTGCCTGTGCTCTGCTGTCCGGTGTTCTTTGCTGTTAATGTGTTCTGCTGTCAGTGGGCTCTGCTGTCTGTGCTCTGTCGTCCAGTGTGATTTGCTGTCACTGCAACAGAAAATGGCTGTGCCAACGGTGTTTTTTTTTTGCTGCGGATAAGGTGTGTTTTTGTTTTAATTTCTGTTCCAGACTCTACCAAATTAATGTTTCTGAGAGAGGGAGATAGAGAGAGAGAAAAAGAGAGCAAGCAAGTGCACAGGAAGGAAAGAGATGGGGAGAGAGACAGTGTACAAGGGGGAGTCAGACACAGAGAAGGAAAACAGCGCACAAGGGGGAGAGACATCATACAGGGAAGATACAGATGCAGGGGAGAAACACAGTGCACAGGGGGGTGATAGGCTCAGAGAGGGATTATATTTGTGGGGATTGTATATATATATATATATATATATATATATATATATATATATGTATTACGGTTCACAGCATATACAGTTGTGGCCAAAAGTATTGACACCCCTGCAATTCTGTCAGATAATACTCAGTTTCTTCCTGAAAATGATTGCAATCACAAATTCTTTGGTATTATTGTCCAATGTGGTACACACAAGGACACAGGACAGAGGTTGAGTCAATTTTAATCCATGTCAACTGGCTGCAAGTGTGATTTAGTTATTGCCAACACCTGTTAGGTGCCACAGATAAGTTACAGGTGCTGTTAATTACACAAACTAGAGAAGCATAACATGATTTTTCTAACAGTGCCAATACTTTTGTCCACCCCCTTTTTTATGTTTGGTGTGGAATTATATCCAATTTGGCTTTAGGACAATTATTTTTGTGTTTTTTTCATTTAAGACAAATTAAATGAAGATAATAATACCAAAGAATTTGTGATTACAATCATTTTCAGGAAGAAACTGAGTATTATCTGACAGAATGGCCGGTGCTGCATTGGGTACTGGGAAGCTGCAGTTGTTTGTGCTGTCACTTCAGGGTTCTGTGTCTGTGGAGGCTGGAGCAGCTCTCCCTGACCCAGAAGTGACAGTGCTGCAGCGCTGTGCTGAGATACAGGGATGATACAGGGATGACCTGAGGGATCCTCCTGGCCTGCTCCAGGTAAAAGCGCCGGAGCAGGGCTGTGGAGAGAGGCACACCACCAGCATGATTTGGGGAGCTCAGATGGAGGAGAAGCTCAGCAACATCAAGGAACAGCGGGGTGGACACAGCGACCAATCAGAATAGCGCCTCACTTCCCAAAGAGATACATAGCGGTGTTTCGAACAATGCATGGCCGGCCCCTTGGTTCGATTTTCAGCCACGGCGCTTTGAGTTTCAAATTTACCGCTCAAAGTGAGGCGCTATTCTCATTGGTCGCCACCAGCACACAGCGACCAATGAGAATAGCGCCTCACTTCCCATAGAGATACATAGCGGTGTTTCGAACCAGCCATGGCCGGCCCCTTGGTTCGATTTTTGGCCACGGCGCTCGGCTGTCGCCGGCCCAACAAAATCGCAATGGACCTACCGCGGCTGCAACGACTCACCTATCTATCTATCTATCGATATCTATCTATCGATCTATGTATCTATGTATCTATATCTATCTATCTATCTATCTATCTTTGTATCTATATCTATCTATCTATCTATCTATGTATCTATTTCTATTTATCTATCTATCTATCTATCTATTTCTATCTATCTATGTATCTATTTCTATGTATCTATATCTATCTATCTATCTATCTATCTATGTATCTATTTCTATCTATCTATTTCTATCTATCTATGTA